>BMAC01000020.1:1771525-1870136 GCA_014905375.1 Phtheirospermum japonicum
GCGCTTGCCAGGACGCTTGCCACAGCACTAGCCAAGCCTCTCCCCCAGGCGCTTGTCAGAACGCTTGCCACAGTACTCGCCAAGCCCCCTCCTCCCAGCCCAGCACTTGCCAAACTGCTTGCCACAGTACTCGCCAGCATGGTCAAACCTTGGTCAAACCAGGTCAACCTTGGTCAAACCGGGTCAACCTTGGTCAAAATTGGGATTTTCAAGCCTTAAGGGCTATTTTGGCCCATTTAAACCCAATTACAAAAAAAAATATATTTTGTTATGATTCGTGTACATATTGAGTTTTTAATTTCGTGTGATTTTCTTTCTAGATTTGGTTTTTCGACTTCAACCATTGGGCGATTTGATWAGTTAGTAGCYTTCATGAAGCCYGGAGTTACTAGCCATGCTCGATTTTCGCTTGGATTGCTTAGATGCTTAGGTGGACCCTACCGAACTCGACTCAAACTCGCTCGGTTAAGGAAGTTTCTATTCCCCCTCCTTTTACTTGGTTTTCATTATCGCATAGTTTAAGTGTGGGGTGGGTAGGTGGTTAGGGTCCGGGTATCGAAAAGCATGTTTTGTTGTTCTTAACTCGAGCCTTTGCGAAGTGACGCATTCTTGGCGAAGTGATGCTTACTATTTGTGCATTTATATGGTTGAGTCGATTTTTGTTTCATTTGTGTCTTTATTACATTGTTGAACAACTCCACGTGCTTYGAAGTTTGAATAGTTTACTTGTCGGATTTTTGCATGTTTATGGCCTCTTGTGTGAGGGGTTGAATTTTTGTGCTTCGTCCAAACCCGCCTATACATATATATATAATCAACATTTTCTTGTGAAAAGATTMCAAAGCTCCYAAATCTCTTTTGATTTTACTCCCAAATTRGGTGCAAACTAGTGAGTAGCCTTGTGTGATTTATCYGCTTACTTGCATCTTTATGGAAATTGTATTGAGGAGGTTTGATTTTGCTCYTACATGATTGAATTTGAAAATGACCTCGGGGCACATATATCACCCTTATGCCGGCCATATTCATATATGTAAGCTACTTATAAAATCCCAAATGAGCCACCTTGAGCCTTTATCCCGTTTCTTGTTAGCCGAGCTCGATTTCAGCTCTTGTATCTTCGCGTTGGTGAGGTGAGAGAGTGCGTTGTTAGTTGATGAGAGATGTTTGGGAAATTTATTGTGAGTTTTGGGTTTTGAGTTGCTTATACAAAAAAAAGAGAAAAAATAAAAACGAAAACAAAAAGAAGAAAAAAAACGAAAACAAAGAGAGAATAATACTCCAACACAAATCACGAAGAGTGATAAAGCGAGCGTTCAAGTATAAAGCCTAATTCAAAGAAGGCTAAGTTTAGTGAAAAGAAGCAAATTCATAAAGCTTCTAAGTGTTGTGAAATAAAAGTCGGGAAAGAGTGTGAGAACGAAAGGGTTTCGAATGAGAGTTTGGTGAATTGGGAAAGGTGAAGCGATCATAAGCTTCGGGTTTTAGAAGTTAGGATTTGTGTGTTATTGATCACGTTTGATCGTGTGTTAGCCACTATATCCAAATATTACATACCTTACCAAAGAGCCAACATTACAACCCATAATAAAGACCTCTTTTCGATTCTTGTTTGATTATGTACTATGAGCAATTTTGAGCGTCCGATTTGTGAAATCTTGACAAGGTGCACGTACTGACCGATTTGAGCGTAAACACGTCTATATACTAAACACTTGAGTGAATTGAGCAAACACCCTCAAAATTCCATTTGTGAGGAAGTCATCGAGTTGGCTTGCATTTGAGAAAGAGAAATACGAGCAATGCTTGACGATAGCGAGTCTATGTTGATAATTTCATCATATTAATAAGGATAAGCACAAGGATTTTTCTTTTTACATAATGATCATTGCATGTACATTCTCGATTCTTTTCGTTGTTCGAGGACGAACAAACCGATAAGTGTGGGGTAGTTGTTTTACATGTAATTGTTGTGTTTTTCCTAGTATTTTTAGTTAGAGTTTTATGTTGATTTTAGTAGTTTTTAATAGAATTTTATTAAGTTTTTATGTGGTTTTTCTAGTTTTGTTGTTTTTCTTGTTTCTTGTTGATTTTATATTTAATTGGGTTAAATGGTTTCAATTAATTGGAGGTTTGGTGTAATTTTAGGTTTTTATGATTAAAAATTCCTATTTTTATAGGTAAAGGCATTGAAGGCTAAAAATACTAGCCAAGGCAAGCAAACTCCAAGCCAAACTTGAAGCCAAGAGAGGCTTAAAAGCACCCAAACTTTCTGGAATACTTGCCAAGGCTAGCCAAGGTAGTTGCCAGCGTCTGGCGCTTGCCAAACCACTGGCCAGTCTCCTCGCCAAGCCTCTCCTCCAGGCGCTTGCCAGGACGCTTGCCACAGCACTAGCCAAGCCTCTCCCCCAGGCGCTTGGCCAGGACTGCTTGCCACAGTAACTCCGCCAGCATGGTCAAACCTTGGTCAAATCCGGGTCAACCTTGGGTCAAACCGGGTCAACCTTGGTCAAGTCTGGTCAACCTTGGTCAAAAATTGGGATTTTCAAGCCTTAAGGGCTATTTTGGCCCATTTAAACCCAATTACACCTAGTATAAATAGACTACAACTCTCATTTTTGTAAAAACACCTCTCATTTTCTCCCAACCCAAGCATGGTTTTGGGGATTAAAAATCCTCTCTCTAGTTTTTAAGATCTAATTTCTCTCTCTTAGGTTTTTAGATTCAATTTCAAGCTTTGATGTAATTTCTTTTCTAGATTTAGATTTAATTTCAAGCCTGGCTTGGGTTTGTAAGCCTAAGAAGAATCCAAATACTCCTTTGGATTGTTACTTTTGATGCAATTTACATTCAAGCTTTGCTTCTCATTTCTTAATTCAAGTAAGTTTCCTTTCAATTTCATGTTTTATGCTTTAATTCCATGCTTTGTTCTTCATTTCCATGCTTGTTCTTCATGTTATGCTTTTTGCCTTAGCACCTTGAATTCATGATGAAACATGTGAATTGACTATGGATTCTAGTTGAGTGACACACCTAGGCTATAGATCGGGTCCTTGATCGTCATGATTTTGAGTTTTTCCTATGCTTTATTTTGATTTTTATTTTCATGCATAYTTTTAGCTTAAATCCTAGATCTAGACTTCGTTGCTTGTTATTTTCCTTAAAGTTTTAAACTTTCCCGTCTATTTTCATTGCTTTATCCATTCACGCTTTCAATTTTAGTCAATTTGATTTATTTGAGTTTTTATGCATAGTTGTACCTTGTGCTTGCATGCTTGTACTCGGTGAAACATTGCATTTTCTTGCTTATTTCCATTACTTGCTTGCATTTACATATTGAGGCACACGATGAGGCATCCTACCAACTTGCACTTTCATTTTCTAGTTGAGTTTAGCTATTTTAATTATTTTATTTTTATTTTCCAAGTTTGAAACACTTTGAATTCTACAAACGAATCGAATCCGATAATACCAAGTCATGAGCCCGTTGATTCATTTCAACACCACAAAAACTATGAAAACAAGCTCTCAGAAAGAATGCTCATTTCGAGAAATGAGATCGTTTATCCTAAATTACCATAAATACTTGCATATAGTCGACGTGAACATTTGATGTCGTATCAGTGATAGAAATGGTGGTAGTGGGGTAACAAGGTGGTAATGGAAAGTTGTGAGGAAGATGAAGTTTTTTTAGGGTTGAATTTTTGATATTCTTGTAATTTTTCTTTTAATTATGTGAACTAATGAAAAAATGGAGTGTCAATATACCTGCTCTATTTTCATCTCGGTAGAGCAGAGAATGATCTGCAAATCCAGTCACCTTTGATGTCCAGAGAGAGAAGAACCAAATTTTGATATCCTTAAAACCATTAATCCAATTATCAAAGTTTAAACCTTTTCTTCTTATTTACCGAATGGTAGAAATAACTCTTATCCACCCTGCAATTGGTACAATTCCTTATCCAGTTATCTCATCTTTCACTCGGGATGAGAAAAATAAAACTTTTTCTCTACATACAAAATTAATGGCTTGAGAACAAGTTATTTGTTCACGAGCAAATCTTCTTCAAGTAAAAACAAGATACATGTGTGACTAAGATTAAAGGACAACAATCGAACACCTTCAATTTAAACACAAATCGCCATGAATGTTTATAGGATAATTCGTTTCAAAGCCAAAATCTTCTCGAGAAATTCAATATTTAGAAGCCATACAATTGCAAATCTCAATTTTGTAACTGAATCAAAACCCTCAATATGGTTGAAGGTGAAGATGGATCTCATGTGATCCTCGAATCATTTTTACTATTAATTAAAGGGTTTTGGGGGGTGTGATGTAAAAAAATTAACAAAATTAGTATCAAGTGTGGGGTATATCGAGTAAATCATGGGTGGATTCATTTAGTCCCAGTTTTTTTTAGCTTAAAAGGGTAAAATGAGAATAAGGCGTGAGTATAGTAAAACTTATGTTTTAATGAGTGGGGTGAATTTAGTAAAAACCAGCACCTCTGAACGGATGTTGACACTTCAAAATTATACGAGTTCACCTCATATTTTAAATTTAAGGTGTTCGAATTAAATTTTTGAATAACGTGTACATGTTTGAACTGAGATTTCGAACACATGTTGAATGTTCGAATTTTTTCTCGAACGTGTGTGAAATATGGGGCTAAACGTGTTTAGACTGAAATTTCGAACATAGTGTTCGAAAATTTAATACACATACTATGAAATGAAAATTATTGGGTGAACTCGTAAGAACTCATATTAAATGGACTTTCATAAGTTATTTCTAAATAGATCAAAATAAGTCACTCTCCATAAATCCATTTCGAAGAAGTGCAATTGTGTGACTTTTGAACAATCCATCTATGTAATGGACTTTTACTACAAAAAATGCTCATGAACATGCTACACCGTACATCAAATACATCATATATAAGCGCCCGGATCAAAGAGCCAAGTGAAAACAAGTTTTTCTATACCCAACTTCCAAAATATACCCAACTTCCAAAATATATCATGGAGTGAAAAATGAAGATTAAAAACAAACAATTCCCTCATTTTCTTGCCTCATATTCAAATAACACATCTTTATTTGCACCTGAGTTACTCTTCTAATCATTCGTTATCTGCTACAATCCTTATAATCGGCCAAGTTAAATTGAACTTCTAACATATATCCCAAGAATCTATTCAAGCTATATACTCGATATCTAAGTATATAAAATGATTCAATACTTTGACTGAAATAAATTAATTTAACTAATGTATTCTGTAATAAAAGCATATGAAAGTATACTGGGTATCTACTAAATATTGATCCCAAGTACAGTAAAATAAAGAAGCAAACATAAATAAATGAAGTGAGAATAATAATTCATCCACTGCAATAGGATTCATCTTTTAAGGAAAAAAAAAAATCAAATTCATATCAAAGATATTACAATCCCATACTACATGAAATTTAGCATAAAGACTTTTATTTCAACTTTCAGCACAAGCAAAGTTACTCAACATCAAAACCCTTATCTTGAAATTCCAATATTACCTCATTTCTCATCCTCATCCACAGCTTCAAAGCCTCCTGGTCAAACTTCTTGTCCTGCAACTCTTTCTGGAAATTGTAAGCGTCTTTATCGGCATCAACAATCCCTTTCGGCCCGATGGTGGTCCCGATCATCCCTCCCTTAGCAACAAACTCCTCCATGGCCTCAGTATCACCCGGGTACGGAAATTTGCGGCGCTCATATAAACGGGCCATCTCTTTCTCCTCCCTGGGTTTGGGCTTCAGAGTCCACCACCCAAACGGCGAGGTCTCGTTCAAGAGCCACACGGTGCCGAAAAGAGCGTACGTGCATAATAGAGCTTTGCCAACTTGTTTCCAGAAATGGTGGTCCTCTTTTCCTAACCCGACTTTCTTTAGGTATTTCTCAGCTTTGAATGACTTCAAAGCTAACAGACCTGCAACATAACAAACAACAGTGGGATATCCATCCATCCATCCATATATATATATATATATACATATATTAATAACGAACGAAAACCTCAAAACTGCAAGCCCAGAGAAGAACATTACGGTATATTGTTGTATTCTCAACAGTTTTAGCAAACAGCCTCGTTGGGGCATTCTGTCGAACACGTCACAGACAAAAGATGTCCAAATATATATTGAAAGCTAAATTATGTTTATCAGGATAGGGTGATTAATTATGAACAAAAACCTCAAAATGCAAGCCCAGAGAAGCACATGACGGTATATTCTTATATTTTCAACAGTTTTAGCAAACATCCTCATTGAGGCATTTTGTCGAACACTTCACATGCAAAAGATGTTCACGAAACTATATTAGCCTCACTTTCACGGAAACTTAAATTGGGGAATTTTGTCGAGCATTCAAATGCAGACACTAGAAAAAAAAAAACTTAATATAGAAACCTTTTAAATTACACAAATAACATAAGGGTCGACTGTGATACTATTGTTCTTGGATAGTTGCGGAGACGTTACCTGTCTCGGGTTTTCGAAATCGTTTCAGAACCATGGAGAAGTTGATGTGAGAATTTACAGAGGAAAATAAATGGTTGGACAGATATCTCAGAGAGGTTCAAGAAGACAGAAACGAGGAGAGGACAGCCCAATGTCTGATTTTGGCCTTTTGCACTGTGGGGTACTTTTGTCAAGAAGCTCATATGCCTGAATATTATTAAATTCACCCCACCTCACCTCACCTCACCTCACATCAATTTTAATTGAATGTTTAATTAATTAAATTCATCTCATTTTTTAGTTCATAGTATCATCCAACACATTAAAAGAAAAAAAGGGAAAGAAAGGAAACTTTGCATACGTTAGTAATCCCAAACACCTCTGCTAGGTCAGATTAATGGATAATGATTCGTTAGGTTATTTAACTCGATACGAGAATATATTAGTTTTTTAATTGAAAATATTGATTTTTCATAAATATTTGGCCCGTACTATAAAGTATTAATTTTTATACTATGATGTATTGATACTATTATGTATTGATTTTGATACTAAAATATATTGACATGAAATTTTGGTCTAACGAATGATCCGTTAGTACGACCTGACAACACCTGACAAGAGTGTTGTCCAAGAGTAATTTATCGGTGACAATAAATAAGATTATATTTTTACTAGCCTCGCTTTCTTCTCTTTTCCTGTACGACAAATTCACTTCGTTTGGCGAGAATTTTGAATTTCGATGGAATTCAAAATCAACTGATTTAAATTTCATTTATTTTAAATTATTTACTGGGGTTGAGACAATTTGGGGGAGTCAAAACTCCCCCAAATAGTAAACAGTTCCTGACCTAACCTAAGTCCCGCAAAAACTTCAAAACAAACATTATCTAACTGCGCTCACAATAAAATATAGTGCGCAAACATAAATAACATAGGCCCCTTCTCTTTTGGATGAATGGGGTGATTTAGAAGGCGCTTTCCGATCTACGACCCTACACACTTTCCTCTCTCTCACTCAAATGAATTCGTTTCGAGTGGATTTAAAATTCTTCAAAATTCATTCTAATATTTTAATTCATTTTTGGATGATTTGAAATTTATCCTAAAACCTAATCAATTCAAATTTACTTTCTATCTCTTAAACACAATACACATAAAACATACACTACCCACATTTCACACATATTGTAATCATAAAACATACATTTCACATATAAAACACATACTACGCACATTTTGCACACATTACGCACATTTTATTATTAGATAGTACAATATACCAAATTTCTTCAGCTATACCGTATACTAGAGTTGCAAATGAACCACATCTAATATCAACATATTCGATTCGTATTTTGATAATTCGATGGATATTCATATTTTTATTCGTTTACCATAAGAATCTTTGTATTGATTTGAATTCGACTCGAAGATCAACTTTAATAATTTCTTTTCCAAAACTATTTTTTCTCAACCCACCATTTCTCTTGTTTGTTGTAAAGTGCCTGCATCTTAACTCCATATATGTTAGCCCTCCTCGCTTGCATGCCTTATAGCAAACTAAACATTGAAAATTGTGTATATAAATAAAAAGAAGAGTCACGCTCTTGAAGCTCTAAGAAATAGGCTTATTCGGTTAAAATTCGAATAAAGGCTCTTTCTTATTCTTTCTCCCCAAAAGGGGAGTCACATTAGGGGCGGCAATAGCTGGCACGACACGATAAGAAATACAATTACAGAGACAAAGACACGATAAGGCACGACACGACACGAAATGAAACAAAACACGACACGAAAAGTACGGAATTCTAAATTAATCTAGATTTACACTTATTGTTACATTTATGATCAAATAAGATAGAAAATAAAAAAACACGATAGTGCGACACGAACACAACACGGTAACACGATTTGCCACCGCTAAGTCACATACCCCAAAAAGATGCTAGTAGGCATAGAAAGCCCAATTTATGAAATTTCGGAGCCCCTTTCACTCCATTAAGTTGCGAGGCTCGTTGCAGCATACCTAAGCAGAAGGAAAAGAGGTCGTTAGCATTCAATAAAGCCTGAAATAAAATGTCCTTTAATATTGCAAAAGACATGAATCATAAATTTAATTAATTATATATTAGTATATTAATATAATAGAAAATATAAATAAGTATTTACAATGAAAAATATTATAATCATACAATTTATAATTATTGGGTGTGTGTGTATTCCTATCGAATACAAATTAGTATTTATATTCGTATTTAGATTTGATTCATCTCGGAATCGGTTCCATAACGAAATTTGTTTGGATACTGTACCAAAAATCTTAGTATCGATAATATTCTATACCGTATTGAAATCTAATACGACACCACACCAAATATGTACCACACCGTACCAAATTTAATATGATCCCATACCAATAATCTTGGTTCGTAGTCGAAAATCATGATGTTTTTAGTATATTCGATACAATTAAATCACATACTACACAATTGTTATTATTTTTATATTATTAAATATTTCACAAATAAATAAATAAATAAATATAATTTACTAACTAATAATTATGAAAAAATTAATTCATAATAAACTTGAAATCTTGACAAATTAACATCACAATCCCATTTCTTTACGCATCGCGTTTTTATTTTCATGTTTTGTAATGCTCGAATACTTTGTATGTTCCCTTTCTGATAAATGAAATTTATATACTGATGAGAGAGAGAGAGAGAGAGAGAGAGGCCTATTCATTTGCATGACCTCAAATCTCACCACATTTACACCAAGAGCCACTGCCCTAGCGGGTCTTGCCACCACACTGCAAAATCGGAGCTCGTGTGGAACCTTTTATTTATAGCGTAAGAGCGGTAGAACATAATAAAATATTACGACCACCTAACATAGGGGCCGGAGGTACGGTACGAACACAATGCGCTCTTGTGGAGCCGCCTTCTCGGACGTGTATCATTGTACACGCGCACCGCTCGTGGCGGAATTAGGGACGTAGGGAGAACCAAGCCCAGGAAGTACTCAATATACATTTAGTATGTGCGTCCGCACTGCTTGTCCGAGTAGTGCCTCTGTCTCGCCCGACGGACGTGCCCCATGGTGTGCGTTAAGTTACTTGCGGGATGTGCGTCCCCGAGTTCTTCATGGTAGACGACCTTTTTTGGAGGATTGCTTCGCTCCCACATGGGCGCCCCGTGGGCATGACACTGCGCAGAATGATCGGTACATACCCAGCCGTTACAACTTTGCTCATAGTACCCACGAGTCTATCTCGGACTAAAAACTGGACCGCCTAGTCTGCTCCACCCATTCAGATTAAGTGAGCCGAGCCGTCTCGTAAGCTGCTCGGCATCGACTCGAAAATTTTGAAATCGACTCGAGGTTAATCGAGCCGAACTCGAGCTACTCGATTATGTATCGAGCTCGAACTCGAGCTCGGTGATACTTGACTCGATAGGCTCGCGAGCCTAATCGAGTTTTGCTAGATTTACCATTTTATCCTTATTATACTTACTTATTTACATATACACCCTAAATATATAATAAAAGTTAATATTAAATATTTTATTTTATGCTTTTTAATTCTTTTTATTAATATTATGTAACTCGAGGCGAGGCGAGTCGAGCTCGAGCTTGCCAAGTTTTCAAACGAGCCAAGTTCAAATTTGAGAAGATTGAGCTCGTTCGAGCTCGAATTTCGAATTTCGTAGTCGAGCTCGAGCCTGACAGTGTTCGTCTCGATTACACCCCTATGCAAGACTAACTTTGCTCTGATACCAAACTGTCACGGGATCAGCCTTGCTGCCCGAATACACATGCTATCTACTGGACAACGACTAGTTTCGCCCTGCCTTGGGCTCATCAGGAGAGCGGTTATAATTTCCGACCAAATTTGGGTAGGGTTGGCCTGAATGCCAAATGGATGAATTACCCCCTGCAATGTTGCCTGAAGTGCACCCGATCGTTTAAGTATATCACCAGTCACCGCCCGAATAATACTCGTATCGATGTGAAATATGTACTCCTATGTGTCATAGACGTCTTTCCTCGACGATTATGCCCAATCCCAAGCTAATCGACAATTATGCCCAATCCCAGTTAATCAAGAAGACGTAAGATAAATCCCGGTTATTGGATTTGATGATAGTTCAACAATACTTCCATTATCACACTACCACATATCACATAAGAATAATATTTAGTATTAAGGAATATGTTAAGGGAGCGAATATACGCACCCCATAATATTATTAGTTGACCCCAATTGATAAGAACACCCCAAAAAATTTTAAAATATTTTTTTTTACTTAATTAACCCCACAAATACCCCATTTTACCCCATATTATATAATAAATAATATAATAATAAAAATATAAAAAAATAATAATAAAATAAAAATAAAACAAAAAAGAAAAGATTAGCTGGACACCATTTATACTTTTTGAGGTCGTGGTTTTCGTCGGCACAGATTTTAGGTGTCCTTCATACTACAAATCTTGGACAATAAGACATTGAGTCTTGCTGGTAAAAAAATCATAAGGCTAAAGAAAGTTACTCATGCTCATTAACACACAGGGCAAAAACATAAAAGAAGAAAAAAGAACATATTAGTTTCAGAACCGTCGCTAGGGTTCTTCACAAACCCACAAAGATCCCTCCATCGTCGCAACGCCTCCGTCCATAAATGCTTCGATTTCACTTCCCATTTCTCACTCAATAATTTCTCCATCTTTTTCTCTCGCTCTACTCTGCACACTTCTTACTGCAGGTTTTTATTTTCTTTACTTTATTATTTTCTTCTTCCACCTGTTTTTTTTTTCTTTGAATTAGTCTTTACGTTTCAAGTTTATAACACTAAAACAGGGGCATAACAGAAACTACTACGTAATCAACTTCAAAAGAACTAGCTAGCCATTGTCACAGTGTTTCCCGACACCGCCGTCAGAGACGCCGTGTACGACTACTTCAAAATCATGGTTGATGTTCACAAGATCCCGTCCACCGCCGGAGCTCTGAGGTTCGGCTCCATCGGAAAAGGCCGATTTTGGGAAGCTCTGTTCACTTACGTGGATATTTTGGACACCACCTGAACTGCGTACTTGCCGGGTTCACCGATGACAAGGGAGACTTTGAGGGGCAGTATTTCGCCTTCATCTCCGACTCGGTGCCGACGGTGGTGGGGTCTCTGTTGGGGACGTCGCCGGTGATAGCGTACCTGGAGTCGGCGACAGGGATAAGCGAGGGAGGGAGGAGGGGTTGACGGGTGGGAGTTATTGTTGTTCTTCTTCACGCCTCAAATTATGATAATAATAATAATAATAATAATAATAATAATAATAATAATAATAATATATTTTTAATTTTAATTATATATTGTGATGAGATTATTTTAGTCTTATCGTTTATAATTATTTTTATTTAAAATACTTGGGGTCAACTAATAATATGTTGGGGTGCGTATATCCGCGGCCATATGTTAATAGCTAGCCTTTTATTTTTTTTTTAGCAAAAATATTATTTAGCCCCCTCTCTATAAAGAAATTAATTTTAAAATTTTATTTGACCAAAACATGACAGTGTGCCTTCCAGAAAAAATCGATTCGGTACCGCGCTCTCTTTAGACTTTCAGTCCTTCAGTCCTCCTCCTACCGAACAATGAATTCCTATTCACTCACCACTGTAAGTCATCGCCTCGGCCCCAGCTCATTCCCATGCCGCAAAACCCCTAAAACACCCTTCTCTGTGTCGCCTTCAATAGTCCCGTCAATAGGACGCCGCGCCGCCCCATCCTTCAATGCTTCTGCAGCTTTTTCATCGTTCAAAATCTGTAATCCAGGAGGACTCAATCGAACGAGGGCTTCTTCGAATGGCGCCCAATCGATCGGCAACGATGTGTCGGATGAACTCCGGCGGCCGAGTTTTCTGGAGTTTATCACTTCGGAGAGGGTGAAAGTGGTGGCGATGCTTGCTTTGGCTCTGGCTCTTTGTAATGCCGACCGGGTTGTCATGTCTGTCGCGATTGTCCCGCTCTCTCTCTCGCGTGGGTGGCGTCAATCTTTTGCAGGCGTTGTTCAGGTAAACCCTAACATTTTCTCCTCACATGTCATATTCTTATTTGACTAAGTATCAAGTGCTTTATATGATTAGGGGGTGAAAAATTGTTGTACGAGGAATGTTTGCATATGGCTGTAATTATTTGTTGAGAAAATCAAAGCAACTGTTTCTCTATGATACTATTACTGTTTTCATGAAAAAGAATTTATTAATTAGCTGTGGCGAAAAATGAATGGAGCTCCAGTATGATCAAACGAGCAGATTAATTCCTCGAATTACGGTTGGTTCTGATAATTTGTGAATATATTGCACTGATTATAACTTAGGAAATTCTCAAGCTCATGTTTCTTAATACGAAGGAGAAGAGTGTACTGGAGTTAATATGGTTTCACTTATTTCACCGTTGTGAAATGTCATTTTTTTTGAAGATAATCTTTACCAGCTAATAATGCCCAAAGAGGTTTAGCTAACCATTTAGTTAACTTGCTATTCTGGCCAAACTGTATTCCGATGTGAAATGGCACATATTGATCATTCAAATAACTTTTCCGAGGTAGAATTGATCTCATTAAAAGTGTCTCTTTCTTATACTCATATGAAATGTGCCATTTTAGATAAATGGTCAAGTGCTAAGGAGTAAAAATTAAATTATTGTCCTTGGCAAACTAAGCACAAATTCCACGCTGAAATCTGTCTATGGAGCTGATTGAATTAACAATGGTGTTATTAGACAAACACTCTATTCTGAACTTCTCGTAAGTAGGTAATTTTGACATTATTTAATAATTTATCTAATCTTTTTCTACAAGGCTTGAGCTAGTCCAGAAAACATGTCTTCTTGTCAAAATAAAAGTTATTGATGCTTGTTTTATATATGAAAGTTATTTTGCAAGGACATTACTACGTCACCTTATAAATGAATTTAGTAAATTCGACAAGCATATCTTACCTTTTACAAGGGCGCGCCTTACGTATGAATTTAGTCACAGTAAACTATGTTAGTTTCTTTGGTTTCCTGGAATTTTCAAATTTATCACAAAATAAAATCGACGTTAGTGTTTTTACTTAAATCTTGTGATTCAATTGCAGGGAACCTAAAATTCAAGAAATCCTAACTCAAGGAGAACAAAAGGAAATAAAATGCAGAAATCATAAGTGGTAGTAGATTGCCCTGTAATCGAGTAACCTAGTTGTATGAAGCACCAAAAGGCACGAAAATGCTGAGAGAAATAGATGTCTTAGTTGATATTTTCGTTTTCTTCTAGGGTAAAACTTTAGATTCAGAGATATGCTTAAAAATGGGTAGCACTTCGTTGGCCAAATTAACTAACCATTTTATTTATAGTAAACAACTTAAAAAGGTGTTGAAAAGTTTGTGAAATAGGTCTTTTTGTGGGAACCTGAAATATTGATTCATTGTTGACAAATCGCATAAAGCTCTATTATTAGTACCTAAATGTTCTCTTTCATTTTTTCATTTTCTTACTGCATCTGATTGATTTAATAGCCACTAATGGCAGTCATCTTTTCTATGGGGATACCTGATATCACCTATAGCTGGAGGGACTCTGGTGGACCGTTATGGTGGTAAGGTAGTCATGGCTTGGGGAGTGGCTTTGTGGTCTCTGGCTACCTTCCTAACTCCTTGGGCCGCAGAAACATCTTTACTGGGCCTACTTGCTATGCGAATGCTACTTGGTATTGCAGAAGGTGTAGCTCTTCCTTGCATGAATAATATGATAGTAAGGTACCTAGCATTAATCCCTTAAATATGATTATCTGATTTACATTTATTTATTTTCCCAAATTGATTCAAAAGCTTGCAAATCCTAAAACATGAATATGATAGTAAGGTACAGTATAACCTTAATAATTTAATACTCTATTAATAAATAACCTCGGTTAAATAATATTTTTTGTCGGTCCCAACTAAGGATCAACGTGTTAAATTATTATCTCGACTATTTAATTATCTCGCTAAATTAATAAATTTTAGCGGGCCCAACATTAATTTATAGAGGATTTATTGTATATAACAATTAATCCCTTAAATGTGATTATCTGATTTACATTTTTTTTCTTTTCCTTTATTATTTATGTTTTTCGCAAAGTTGATTCAAAAGTTTGTGAAGCCTAAAACACTAAGATTAATAACTATTTGAATATTTCTCACAGATGGTTTCCACAAATAGAAAGGTCAAGGGCCGTAGGACTTGCCATGGCTGGGTTTCAGCTTGGAAGTGCTATTGGGCTTACGCTTTCTCCGATACTCATGTCACAGGGCGGTATGTATGGGCCGTTTGTGATATTCGGATTGTCTGGCTTTCTTTGGGTTTTAGTTTGGATATCGGCAACATCAAGCTCTCCAGAACGAAGCCCTCAAATATCAATGTATGAGCTGAGATACATACAGAACTGGTCCTCATCAGTACCCTCTGTGCCGAAAAACCAACCGAAAACAAGTCAAGTGATTCCTCCGTTCGGGCGTTTGCTCTCTAAGCTACCGACTTGGTCTCTAATTATTGCAAATGCTATGCACAGCTGGGTATTACATCACATTTCCTCCAGAATTTCGGATAAATATGGCATTAATCTTTGTCTACTTTGTAGTTGCACCAATTCTCGTAATTGTTTTTGCGGATGTCTTGCAAGATTATCTAGAACAAAAAAATTTACTCACTCTCCTTCCTTTTCCTTTTCCGTGCAGGGTTTTTTTGTGATACTATCATGGATGCCAATCTACTTCAAAACGGTGAGATCATAATATTTTGATTTGAAATTGAGTTTTATTTTAGTTTATGCTCGTGGAAGATAAATTAGGGGCTTTAATTTTTTATTTTTTTTGTAGATATATAGTGTTGATCTCAGACAAGCTGCGTGGTTTAGTGCTGTTCCATGGAGTATGATGGCTCTCACAGGCTACTTTGCTGGCGTTTTATCAGATATGATGATTCAGAGTGGCTTAAGTGTCACTTTGACTCGCAACATTATGCAGGTCATATTTTTTTGTCCTCCACACCCCCTCCTCCACCACCACCACCACCTCTCCCCCCCAGCCTTTCGAAAAATAAACATATTAAAGAAAAAGTGAAAACATAATCCAAATGCATAAGTTAATTTCCTTATTTGATTGTCCGTGCTTAACTGTTCATGCAAATTTGCGAGCTCATACTGTGGTTGTTTTGTATTATCTTCACAGACATTGTAACTTGTCCTGGAGCCAGTGTAATATATTTAAGATGTGTTATAGGATGTGTATGCATGTAACTGAGACTGACGATGTGCTTTCTTTCTTTATTTTTTTTTTCTTTTACTTTTGTTTCTCATTTATTTTTCTTGCCCTCATTCTATTCCTATTATGTGTTGAGTTCTGATTTTTATTTTTCTACATATTTTAACAGTCAATTGGATTTATTGGCCCTGGGTTCGCTCTTATTTGCTTAACAATGGCTAAAAGTCCATTCATAGCATCTGCTTGGCTAACTTTAGCTGTTGGGCTGAAAGCATTTAGTCATTGTGGCTTTCTTGTGAACCTTCAGGTAATATATATTATGTGCTAGTTTATTAGTTATATTTGTGTCCATGATGCATATTTGGTTCTTTCTAACATAATTCTTATGACACCAGGAGATCGCCCCACAATATGCTGGTGTTCTACATGGTAGGTTCTCTCTCATCATGAACTTTCCACTGTGATTTAAATTCTGCCGACTCTACATCGCTATGGCCCTGGGATCTGTTAATAAAATTGCATGAGCATATTTAGAACTAATTGGTATATTTGAACTGTTACACGGACACTATAGTGTCACTCCCATAACTGTGATAGGACACTTTATGTTTTACACAAAAACTTGTGTCAAAACGCCAATCAGAGTACAGTCCGTTAGACAGGTCCTAAATGTTAGTTTTCAATTTTTTCCTTTTAGTATTAAGGGAGTTTTCAAGTTTTTTGGGGTTTTTTATTTACTTATTTTTTTAGGGTTTTTACGGTTCTTAAAAAAAAATTGGGTTCTTTTTTGGTCTCTTAATGTGTTCTATTTTTTATTTTAAGATTTAGTTTTAGGGGACTTGCCTAACGGCTAGGCAATTTGACAAGAGTGTTCTCTATGTTTTATTTGAACATGTTCACCTCTCTTTACATATAGACAAGAACTGTGAGGATTGCCTGCAAAATATTAAGGATATAACAGAAAACAAAACGACAAATACAAATACAAATACAATTTATTTGTCACACACTAAACAGTGGCAATCAATTATTTGTTAAGCATTTTGCATTGATAGCATATGCTTAATAACCATTTTCTAATTCCATATAGGTATCTCTAATACTGCTGGGACGCTTGCTGCTATAGTGGGAACAGTTGGTGCCGGTTTCTTTGTCGAGTTAATGGGCTCCTTCAAGGGTTTTTTGTTGCTCACGTCATTCTTGTATTTCTCGGCGGCTTTATTTTGGAACCTCTACTCTACTGGAGAGAGGGTCAACTTTGACGAAACTGCATAGCGCCTTCAGATTCGACAATTTCTGCTCAATTGGCCTTGTAATTCTGGAACTATGTTAAAGAGGTAGATGGATTTATATTACTATTGTTGTAGAATTGTCGATCGGCGATTGTATTTTGTAAATAACAGACTGCACCAGTTCAACCACACCACAAGGCACAGTGTAAATAAGAGAATTGTGAGTGGTTAATTGAGTTGTCGATTTGTATGCTTCTTGTTAAAGATTTGTGTTGAAATTGATCTTGAACAAACCTGAGCACTGACCATGCGACAGTTTTTCATAGCTTTTTTTTTTTCAATTCACAATGTTTTAACAATTTTTTTATAGTAAAAAATTCAATTCATTATCTATCTAACAAAAAAAATCAATTCACATGCATAATTACGTTACTGTCCATTAATTTAAAAAGATAAAAAGATTATTAAATATTAATTTAAAAAGATAAAAAGATTATTAAATTGAACTCTGAGATTTGAAATTACTGTCAATTAATAATTTAAAAGGATTATTAAATTGAACTCTAAGATTCGAAATTCAACCGGATTATATAGACAATTAATTTATTCTAACTCATTTTATGTCATGGAATCCTTTCTTTCATCTATATTCAATTGAGATTATATTGTCAATTAATTTATTCAACGAATAATTATTCAACGAATAATCAGCGTCAGGTCAATCTCACTTTCATCTATATAGATTATATTGTCAATTAATTTATTCAACAAATAATAGGTCAATCTCACCAAAATTTATAAGTATTTGTACATTTAGATATCTAATTAATTTTAATTCATAAAAAATGTGAAATTCATGTTTTTTCGTGGTAGAAATTGAACGTTACAATCATTTTTTATTTTAAAACAATTTGAAATGAAGGGTTATGATTTATTTGATCTAATACTAACAACCCATCTACAAGACTATAAACTCACTAGATTATTTTACCAATATTGTTTGAAAAAATATTTCTAGAGCATTTTTCTATGACTTTGATTTAATCGACTCTAGAATTTAATGGACTCTAATATGACAGTTATTAAAATTATTCTTCAAGCTCAATATTATTTGGATCAAAATGGACGATACATCTTAGACGAAGCAAGCCACCTTGCGTCAAATTAACATGACAATTTATATCAGGATTAATAGTCTTTTGTGTTTTGTGTAGTTATCGCAACTCTCTTGCATATATGCATCATTGTCTCTTGTACATATTTCTCGTTGTTCCTAGGATATATAGGTTTACATTAAACATTGATGCCGGCATAAATTCTATGCCACGCTAATAAAAAAAACAGATTCAAGATATTATTAAAGGAAAATGAAAGGATTAGCTGAAACACCATAAATGAAAATTCATATTAGAATATCTCATTGTTAGTTAGAGTAATATATTTATTATATAAGCTAAAAAAATCTTATATAGTAAAAATAATTGTAGACAATTAATCATTTTAAATTAATTGTTTATTTTCCTTTTTCAATCAATTATTCTCTACACTTCACATTTATCATGGGGAAGTTTTTTAATTATTTATATTTTATTTATCATGTCATTGACAATTAATAATTTAGAATTGAACATGCTCTTACGCATAGAAAAAGATAATATTTTAATTATATTAGGCCATATAACTTTCTTAAACTTTGTGAAATAACGCCTATTAATTGGGAAGGAGAGAACATTATTATTTTTATTTTTTTTCTTGCCATCGTTCTACTATTATAAAGTGTTATAATGTGTCGAGTTCTGATATTTCTTTTTACATATTTTAACGGTCAATTGGATTTATTGGCCCGGGAGTATGTGCATAAAGCCCATTCATATATAACATCTGTTTGGCTTCAATTGGATTTTGGGGTAGGATTCGCAATAGCGGATTCGCGATTCGAATTTCAAAATATCGAATACTCGTTTGTTCTAAAATTAAAAAATTAAATAATCAAACAATAATATCTTACAATTAAATAATTAAATATCACTAAATACAATATAATTATACACTATCATCTACTACTTTTCAGACATGATTTGACATCAAATACAATATAATAATACAATTATCATCCACTTTTCAAACATGATTTGACATCTACAGTAAAAAGTAACACATCAGAATGCACTAAATAAAAAGAACGATAGCGGCTTAAAGCTAAGCCTATCACGAGAATCAAAATCCTTGATCGACGGGGAGGAGCATCTCAAAGTATGGGGCAAAGGATCAAGCGCTTTGACTTTGTCTCCCGGGATCCACCACAGGTTGGGATTGAGACCGAACTGTTCGGCAGATTCCCACGCGTTACGCACCCGTTCGCCACTTTGTTCTCAACTCTTCTCACCTCCTGGGCAGTTTAGCATGCCACACAGGCTTATCCGCCGGGGATTTTAAATTATATACTCCCTCCGTTTCAAAATATAAGTTATTTTAGAGTAAAATCCTTGTTTCATAATATAAGTCATTTTGCTTTTTTCACACAAATTTAGGAGAAGAGTGAGAAAAAAAAAGGTAAAAAGTGAATTGGGAATTGAAATATTTGAGGAGAGAGGGAAAGAAAAGGTAAAAAGTGAATTGAGAATTGAGATATTTGAGAAAAGAGAGTAAGATAAGGAAGTTGGGTAGTTTACGAAAATAAAAAATTAAATATTACTCATTTATCTAGGTTTCTTAATAAGTGTGTTTTTTTCCAAAACGACTTATATTGTGAAACAGAGGGAGTAACAAACAAAAATTCTTATATTATTGTGAATACCCTAAGATCTTGAATATCAGAATTTAAAATACTAACGAATGTTAGTTCAAATAGGCTCTTAGGCATTGTGACTTTCTAGTGAACCCTAAAGTAATATATATACCACGTGTTGTGCTAGTTAGTTACATGATACTAGGAAACAACGACAACCTTGGCTTATCGAGATTAGGGATGGGGCAATAAATCCGGTTGAAATGGAGATTCGCCCGCCCCCATCCCAATGGGATAAGGATTACCTATATTAAGTAGAGATGGGAATGGAGGCGAGTATGAAATTGCGATTTTTGCGGGGGCGGGTACATGGATGAGGATAATGTCTCCCCGTCGGGTACCCGTCCCACTTTCCACATATATAATTACTTAAATATTTTTTTATATATATTTAAATCATTTTTAAATGTATAGACTAAATGTTTGTCATGCTATTTGAACTTTCTTATAATATTCATTTTTTATATTTAAGTAGACCTAAATATCAAGTTACGTGATTTTTCTTAAAAATTTTAAGTAGTGATATGTAGGCGGGCACGAACCGGGTATACAGGTGGAGACAGTAATTGAGTATTGTCAGTAGGGACGTGGGCAACTAATATACTCGTGGGGACGGGGATACCCGTTTATTTTAAAGCGAGTATGAGGACAACTTTTTCAAGTGGGTACGGAGGCGGGGTAGGCGTACCCACCTTTACCCGCCCCTTTGCCATCCCTAATCAAGAACTTAAGCTGATTATAAATGACAATGGAATATTGAAATATTTATATCTATAAATAATTATAAATGACAATAAAAAAACTTGAGCTTACAATTAAAAATAACTTTAGCAAATAAACAATTAAATAATAAATACAAATTTAATCTAATATGGTTCTAATTGTCTAATTTAAGTATGGTGGCGGAATAAAGTTATAGAGTTGCATTCGCTATTCTTTTAAAAAAAACAAATAAAACTGTATAATATATACTACCTTTATTATTTGTAGCTAATCAATCCAAGGGCCCTTTCCGGCAAGAAAGTTATAGCGTGTCGTCACTTTTGGACTATCCAATTAAAAAATACGTCAAGGATGTCTTGTTAACGTCAAAGACTCGCTTCTTTACTACCCAAAATCATGATAGAAAACCCATCTGTTGCAACTCTACAATTTTAGTTTTCGAATAACCAATTTGTTAACAGAATAGCGAAATAAATACACAATTCTCTCACTCAATTATCTTTCACCAAATTAATGATCGGAACCACAAAGTCGGGGGGGAAATCTAAGAATCTAAAAATAGAAAAGCCAAAAAAAATCACAAAATAACTTTCTACAAACTAATACTCAACTAAAGTAGTCAAATAAATGCTGCAAAATGAGATGGCAGAATGATAAATAGAGTGATGAGAGACTTCTAGTTATGTGATAATAGAAGCTTGATAGTAACTTTACATTTGGATAAAGAAGCTTTTTACCTTTCTTCCAATATTTAAGGTAATATTTCCTAAATTCTCTTTTTTAAACAAAAATCTGGAGCAAAAACTAAGAGAAAATAAAAAAGCAAACCAAAGCAAAATCCAAAATTACTTGAACAAAATACCTTTTTGAGACGACACCTGTAAAACCGCTTTGTCGAGTAGTTATATGTCACCATCAATATCAACACATTCAACATCAAGATCGCATACATCGACCACTTGCACGTTCTCCAATCACACCAATAGGTCGAAGCTTCAGTCACCTTATCATTCCCAATAGGCTCGACGTTCTTTCAGTTGTGGGATTCAAACCCAGAGTATGTTATAATCTGAAATATGCATAATCTACGACCTAAATAGGTACAATGAGTAGTCAAACAAGAATCACAAGCAACCTATTCGATTGATTGCCCAAACTATTCATGTCTGACAATCGATAACAATAGCAGTCGATAATAGTCAATAACAATTGACAACAATCGATACAACTGGTCACGAATTATAATACTCCCAAGAGAGAATCACATGAAAAATCAAATGATGTCCAACCAGATCAATGAGATCAAATGATAACAAACGATATCAAGCAATACAAATCGATAAAGATAACAATAACATTTGATATAAAATTATATAATAAAACTTATGATCAAGCACAAGCACAATTCACGCATATCAATGCACATTTGAATATTTTCTCTTAAAATAATATTTCTCAAAAGGATCATACAAACAGATACATATGTTTAAGCAAACAAGTGCATCATGATTTTGAAAATTTCAAACTTTTGAGTTATAAATATCTTACTCACCTTTGAAATTCTTCAGAGAATCAAGCATATTGCTAATGCGGCTTTACGAGACTCCCGACCTAGTACATGAAATATTCTGGTAATTCCTTATTATGACGTGTTGGGTGCAAGTCTTATTTGTTAGGTTTGACATTGGGCTCATTCGGGTCTCGATCATTGAAATTAGATGTTCAAAGGGTCAATTTAGAATTTAAAATACACCTTATGTATAAGAATATCGTAATGTAGTTATTGTTTGAGTTTGAAGTCATTTAAAGGTTGTTTGGCCATTTCGAATTGAAAATGATAAAGGTGTATGCTTTTAGGAGTTTAATAAATATTTAGGGGTCAGTCAGAAATTAAAGAATGTTTGGAGGTTATTGGGGTCAATTTGAGAATTTGAAGTTGCTATGGTACCAATGTACATAAAAGACTTAATTTAGTACGATTAAACAGAAACTTAGAGAGGTCAAATTATAGTTTTTGGAATTTGTAATTAAGTCTAAATTCTATTTAATTTTCAAAAGTACTCCCCCACAATTTTTAACCCATTTCATTACCACCCAAAAACTTCATAACTAAACTTAAACACATTATCCGTGTCACTACCTGCCACCACAGACCCCAAAACCACCCTAAATCGACGACCCTCAACCCCAACAACTTCCTGCTCATTCCTGACCAAGCTCTAGCCACAAGTTGAGCGCAACCTCTCGGAACACCTCCAACCCCAACTAAATCAACTCCCAGACACACACAACACATAGTCACAAATACTTGTCAAAATTTAAAATCGATCTTAGAAACACGTTGATCACGAAGAAGTCATTCAAATAATATAATCTCATAAGACTCCTATATCCTAAACGACCGAAATGGGTGGTCGTCTACCTCCACCAGTTCGAGGTCCCGTCATGACTATTCCTATATCAATTCAAAAAATTGATTGGATAATTAACATTTACTCATCAATACGAAGAATTCGACATAATAAATACAAAATTTTACCCTCGAACAATCGATGGTCAACAGGGGTCAACAATGGCTAGTGGGATGTGAAAATGAGTATGAAAGAAAGACGAAGAAAAACAAGAGAGAGAGAAAGGGGGACGATCGTGAAAGTTAGAGAGATAATGTGAGAATGAGTAGAGAGAGAAAGTAAACTTAAAAAGGTTTATTGTCTCATTTTGGTTGAGGTGGAATCTATCTATAGCATGTTTATGGGGTTGAGTTCACATTGGTTAAAGGTAAGGACTTGGGCTCGCTAGACTCAATTTAAAAGTTGTCATATGAATCACAAAGCGTTCAACATAGTCAAGCTAAAACGTGGAAGAACAATTGGGGGTTCATTTGCGAAATGCTCTTGATCGAACTGCCAATTGTCGTAGCTCGAAAACAAAAATGCTATCAATTTCTTTGTAACACAATCCTACACTACGAATAAATTAGGAAGAGGAAAAGGCAATGAAACTGAATTTATTAATTTAGTTAATAAATTATTATTCCTGGGATAATATAGTTTAATGAATTATTACAAAGACATATAAATTTCAATCTATTAGATCATTATCAAGAAAATCATCCAATTCATTAGTGAAACATCAAACATATATTATAATTTATCAAATACTGAAATTAAGAAGAAAAAAAAAAGTGTAATCTCAGTTATTAGTACAATGTATGATTTGTACATGTACCAAAAAAAGAAAAAAAATGGAATATATATGTATACCTGAGAACTGAGATTATTAATAAAGACCATATCCTTTAAAGGTTTGAAAAGTATAATAAAAGACAAACTTTATAGTGAAAACAACAATTGATAATGGTATCAAAGCAGGAAGCATTGCTTAGTTACTTTCAACCATCATCAAGTCAGAAAACCAAGTTATTTTCCAAATTTTTTTGCCATTTCTTTCACAGCCTAGTCGCCTATCAACCATACAGGACTGCAAAAACTCATTATGCCACAAGTCAAAATTATTTCGATCTCACCGACAAACGAGGTGGCATATAGAGAAGCATTCCCGATGATCAACATTATAATTTCTTGTTGCCGAAAAATGCTCTATGGTTCATTTTGCAAATCGAAGTAAGTCATATCTTTTTTTGCAACATGAAGAAAGTTTGGTTTTTACAAATTGAATAAAAGTTATATTTATTTGCAATTAATCCTTAAAATGTTAGGACCGACAATGAGTTGTGTCATTAAGGTGTATGATTAACGTTCAATCTGAGTTGATTTAAAAAGTTAATGACATGTAGCTAATAACTTAACTTGAGAAGTTGATCGGCAGATGATAACTGATTTTAATTTAATAGCTTATTGAAATGATCGTATTAAATATAAAGTAATAAATAATTAAACTTTCTAAATATTATAATGTATATCATCCTAATTATTAATGTAAAACTCTTATAACCTACGTGTTTGCTTTAGGGATGACAATAAACCCATTTAAAACAAGGACTCGCCCCGACGGAGATGAGGATTACTCATTTTAAGCGGGGATGGGGATGGGGGCGGGGATGAAATTACGGGTTTTTACAGGGGCGGGTACGGGGATGGAGATAATGTCCCCCCTCTTCGGGTACCCGTCCTCGTTTGAGACCCGCATATATTACTATTTAAATATTTAATTTTTTTATATTTTGAACCATTTTTAAATGTATAGACTAAATGTTTGTCATGCTATTTGAACTTTATTCTTCTTCTTCTTCTTTTTTTTTTTAATTAAGTAGACGTAAAAATCAAGTTCAGTGATTTTTTTTAAGTAATGATATGTGGGCGGATATGAACTGGGTATACGTGAGGGGGCGGAGATACCCGCTTAGTTTGAAGTGGGAATAGGCGTACCCGCCTCCATTGTCATCCCTAGTCTGCTTCGTATGCTTTGTTTGTCAAGTAAAAAATTATGACAGTTGCTTATGTTTCATACGAGCTTAATATTTACCTAATTTAATATTTCATTCTTTTATCATATCTTGCCTAATTTAATATTTTCTTTTTTATTATATTTTGACTAATTCAATATTTATCTTTTTTTTTTTAATTCAATATTTTATTTTTATTCTCCTGATATAAAAATATGAATAAGTTATATAATTAGAAGAAATGATCAAAATTAGTTATCTTAATTTAAATACAAATTACATATGAAATCTCCCCTATATATTAATACAAATTCCTCCTATCCTATGATATTTTTTCAATAGGATTATCAGTACCTTATAGATTTTATTTCTTTATATCACATATTCACATGTGGCACGCGAGTGTTTTGTATGGTTTACATATCAAACTCAATTTTTTACGGGTTCTCCCTTCAAATTTAGGGTATTTTGATATACTTTACAATTAATTTCGTGACTCACGGTAAAAAAAAAAAAAAATCTTTATTGTTAAAAATAGTCTTACTGTAATTAGAACAAATAATGTTCTGATTTGTCACGTAAATAGAATAATAATCTTACGATTTATATGTACTTTTTTTAATATTATTTTTTTAGTATTTTAATGAATATTAATAATTTTTTAAATCTCGCATAATATGCGCGTGTTAAACTAGTAATTTTAATTACAAAAAGTTTTTACAATAAAAATAATTAAATAAGTTATATAAAGGTTATGATAATTTTATTTTTGAGCTTTTAAATATTGTAGATAGGTAAATTAAGAGTTATTTGCAATAATATAAGTGTGTAACTAAATATTAGTAATGAATTCAATCAAAACATAAAAATATAAAATTATATAATAATAATAATTATTATTATTAATTGATTAATATTGATTAGACACCAATACAATGCGACACGGGTTGAGAGTACCATCTTTTAAGTTTTTCAAAGTATGTAACTAATAATTATTAACGAATTTAATCTAAACATTAAAATAATTTAATTAATAGAGATTAGACAAGAGTTTAGAATATGACATCTTTTGAATTTCTTACTATGTAAATAAAATCATAACGAATTTAATATAAACATTGAAATAAAAAATTATTTAATAATTATAATAATTAATAAATATATTAGAAATGTACAAGACACGGGTTAGAATACATTTTTTGAGTTTTTTTTTCAAATTTAAAACTTTATAATTATTACAAATATATTTTATATTTATTCTTTTGATATCATTTATAATACACAGGTGTTAAATTAATATATATATATATATATATATATATATATATCCTCTATATATTAATGCAAAATCCTCTTATCTTATGTGTCTGCTTCTCATGCTTCGTTAGTTTTGGGAAAAAACTGGTGCTTCGGTGTCATTCGAGACTAATATGAACCTAATTTAGTATTTTTCCTTTTTATATATTTACCTACTTTAATACTTTCCTAATATTATATTTTGCCTAATTCAATATTTTTCTTTTATTACATCTTACCTACTATAATACTTTCTTTAACATATTTTGTCCAATTCAATATCTTACTTTTATTCTGCTAATATAAAAATATAAAAAATTTATATTAATTATAAAAAATATATATATGTTGAATTAATTTTTATTTACAATAAAAGTTGAAATAATTTTATTATAATTCTAAATATTGATATAAGAAAAATATGAGTTATATAAAGTTATTACAAAAAGAAAATAAATATAAAAATATAAACTTAAAGGTTGTTTTATCTAATCCTAATATAATAAATAGAAAATAATATTAAAACTATTGTTACACCAAACAAAAAATAATAACAAAGTGAAACAAAAAAGATAACGTAATACTATTACTAATACTAATAATAAATTATTATGCCTAAAAAAATAAATATTAAATATATTCTAAATCTTTTTATCTAATTCAAATTTAATGCATTGATACATATATATTATATATATCTGCACGAACAAATCGGTATATTACGCAGAAAAAAAATTTAAAATAATATTACATATACTACAAGTTAGATGCACGACATTTTTTTCAATAGAATTATCAGTATCTTATAAATTTAATATTTTATATCACATATTCACGTGTAACACGCGGGTGTTGTATATTTTACATTTATATTCTAAATTTTTTTATCAAATTCAAATATAATGCATTGACACATATATATTATATATTTGCACGAACAAATTAGTATCTTACGCAGAAAAAAAAAAGAAATTAAAATAATATTACATATACTACAAGTTAGATTCACGATATTTTTTCAATAGAAATATCATTGTCTTATAAATTTAATATTTTATATCACATATTCACATGTAACACGCGGGTGTTGTATATTTTACATATTTTCAAACTCAATTTTATGCGGGTTTCCCCGTTATTATTAAATATTGATTAGACATCGATACAATGCGACGCGAGTTGAGAGTATGACATCCGTTTATATTTTCAAAGTATGTAAGTAATATTATTAACGAATTTAATCTAAATATTAAAATACAAAATAACGTAATAATAATTAATAAGTAGAGATTGGGCACGGGTTTAGAATGTGACTTCTTTTTATAAGTATGTAAATAAATTATTAACAAATTGAATTTAAGCATGAAAATAAAAATTTAATAATTATAATAATTAATAAATAAATTAGACATGTAAAGGGAAGAGTTGAGAATACATCATTTGAATTTCTCATTTTACATAAAAATGGATTGAGAATATATCATTTGAATTTCTCATTTTACATAAAAATTTGTAATTATCGCAAATATTTTTTATATTTATCTTTTGATAAACCCGTGTAATACACGGGTATATCTATCTCTCTCTCTCTCTCTCTCTCTCTCTATATATATATATATAAACGATTACATTAATAAATAAGAATTTTTTTATATATAATAAAAATATTTTATATTAATCTATAAAAATATATTTTATATTTAAGAGAAAAAAATAAAAATAAAATTGCATTTTTATTTGAATAATTCACAAGGACAACATTGTTTGAAACAAGTGCAGAAAGATTTTATTAAAAATACGTAGATGGTTCTCGTGAAAACTCCTTTTTCTTCTAAGTGGGACAAGTATGTAACTGATTTATTTGATGTAATAACTACAAGCCATCTACCGGCTTATCCATTTAATATATACATGCATTTATTGGTTGTGATGATTCAAACAAATGATAGTTCGTAGTGAATTTTTAATTAGTGTTTAGTAATTTAATTGATTAAAGTAGTTGATTGAAAGTTAATTTATTAATATAAATATAATTAAAAAATATAAAATATTATACATAAAAAATATATAAAAAATAAAAGAAATAAAATTATAATAATTAATGAAGACTCGCAAAAGATTATTAAAAAAAAGACAAATACTTGAAAAATAATTAAAAAGATAATTATAATAATAAATAAAACTTTAATTATGACTAATAAATTTTTTTCGTAAAATATAAAGTAATATATTAGTTTATAAATAAAATGTTTTTTATAATATAAAAGGATAAAAAAAGATTTTACCAAATAAGGTAGAAGCTTATTAGAAAATTGTAGTTTTTTTTGAACAGAAGCTTATTAGGCAGAATAAGTTATCAAGAGCTTATTCTTGGTTCTTAACAAGCAGACTAAAAGAGCTTATTGTGATGAAATAAGTTATAAGCAATTTCAATAAGTTCAACCAAGCAGACCCATAATCTCTAGATTAATTCAACAATATTGTTTTAAAAATATTTCTGAAGCCTCTTTCTAAAACTTTGATTGAATTGGATTTATGATCTAATGAAACTCTATTATACTAATTCACTAAAACTATTTTTCAAGCTCAATATTATTTGAACTTTGTGATACAATAATTACTAAAGACTTGATTGGAGGACACAATTTGAGCCTTGTGATACAATAATTACTAAAGACTTGATTGGAGGACATGTAGCCGAATTCGAGGTTCAACATCAACTTGAAATCAAATTCGTTTAAGCAGTCTTCGTTTTTAATGCAACGGACGCCTGCAAAAAAGAACCATGGGTGTCATCACGAGGGTAGATACTCTAATTCCTATTTTATTTTTAATTTGGAGAGTTTTATTTTTAATTTGGAGAGTTGTATTTTATGAGTGATTGAGAGCGTACTTTTTACCTCACACAAGTCCTTTTATAAGCTAAGTCGTGAAGGTGGACCTTGGTAACTTACTTGGCAAAGAAGTTATCCTGCATCTGGACTCTTGAGTTGATAAATGTCAAGTTATGAAGTACGGACACTTCAAATTAGAAATTTTAGTCGTGTCGTACCTTTGTATCGTGTAATTTACGTGTTATAATTGTGTATCCGTATTGTATCTCGTGTTCAATTTATGTGTCCGTGTTTCCTAGGTGCCAAGGGGTGGGTATGCAAGGGAGTGGGCTTGCTGTGGAGTGAATCTCATCTTGTCTTCAGAATAATTGTCATTTACACTGTATACGTGTCGTAACATATAAAATGACATATTTATCCATCATAACGTATGCAAGCCACTCGGGCGACATGCAAAACAAAACCCAAGTCGAACAGTCGGCTTAAGCCCTTTGATACTTAAGTTAATATTCATATAAAAGTGGTAAGAATAAGAGATCATGAAAATAATCCCCATAAGAATCATATGTCTCGTGATTCAATGATCCTTGAAGTTATGAAATAAGAGTCTAAATTTCCTATTTATAAGATTATTTGTACTCAATCTTCATAACATAGAATTATTCTTATATTAGGATTCTTGATTTTCATATTTACATAATAATCATAAAACTTTAGTATTATTGTGTTATCGACCTGTGAGGGCCCATAACCATATTTAACCATAAAATTATATTAACATATTACTATAATGACCCTATAAGTCGTTACCTACAACTTTCTACCTCTTTTGTTAACTTCTTACCATATTAGCGATGTGTCGGAGCCCATTTGTCTTATTCCGCGATTTATTTATTAATTTTCTTACCATAAAAGATCGAGTCAAATTGATTTAAGTTTCATGGTCTATAGATGCACAAATTATCCATTGACAGAACTTGACGGTGGACATTTGTTCCGTGTAGACTTTTACGAATGGTGTTTTGTCTCATCACTCCATCTTGTTCATCACTAAAATCAACACGAGATTTTAGAGATTTGGTGAGTTACTATATGAGGTTACTTACTTCCTAGCCAGAGTAGAGAGGACGACGTGGCAGCGACATGACTATTTGCCAATAGACAATGTTGGAATTATTATTATTAAAGAATGATGTATATATTAAGTGAAATAAATTTTGTTTTCGAGGGAGCTTGTTAACATTCTTGTGGTATTTGAAAAAAAAACTTTTTTCTTGGCTTCTGTTTGAACATTAGAAGAAATGAGCAATATTGGCATCTGAATTTCTTTATTAGTTCAACCCATATGGTAAACATAAGGATGGCCGGATGAAATTTCTGAATATTATATTAATATTCAAATTGATAATTTGAATACATTAAACATTAACACGTGTTCGTAAAAGAAATCGAACATTAACTATATTCAAAATCTTCATTCGAATATTAACACAATGTGAAAAATTTCAACCCTAAAATTTATAACATGGGTGAACTTAAAAAAAATTTTAGGTGCTCGTATTCGTCCTAAAATTCTCTTTCTTGAAAATTTTGATTTTTTTTTTTCACTCAGAATTGTGATGTGAAACTTGACGCTAACATATTGCATAAAAATGTAGAACAATAATTTATCCCAAAAAAATGTTGAATCTCTTGCACATTATCGATGATATTTCTGGTTTCGAAAAACTTCATGGTTCCTAATAAAAACCCTTTAATAAATGTCAACATATGGAAGCGTGGCGTGAGTATATGAAATGAGGGGTTGATGAATGCATCCAGTCAGTCACATGAAATGTTCAAGTTTTTACGTGACGATTGTGCGCCTTTTCCTCTACACTCAACACGTGACAACCTTTATCACCAAAATTTCGAAAGGGAAAAAAAAACTTTTTGGATCATAATCACCACTCACACGTGTCATGCGTTTCAATTCCTGTGAATCTGTGACAAACAAAATGAAATACTAATGATCCTTCAATAATAAATAATAATGATGGTATTATAGAATTTTTATAATTTGGTACTAAAATTAGCAAAAAATATATCGGTAGAATTAATCATGAGTTAATGATCTATTTATTAGCTATACGTAATTTCTAACTTAATAGCTTATTCTATATTTTGGTATAATGTGCTACGAACTAGTTAGAACTTTTCTTAGTTGCTTACGAATTAGTTAGGGAAAAATATTCATAATTATATTTCTACAATTATTTATTCTACGACCACTTTGTAGCTAGTTTATGGTTAATTTATAGATAAGTGTGTTCGCTACAAATTAGATGCGAATTAGCTATTAAATACGTTTTCTTGCAGTGTCAATATATTTCTTAGTTGGTTTGTATTTAGATATTTGATTGGTATTACCAAAATTAGATGCATATTACATTACATTACATACATTAAAAGAGGCGATGTTGAATTGTTGATTAACGCACAAATTTAGGCAAAATAATAATAACAAATAATAAAACAAAATGGCATGCAATATTTGGTATCATTCGATTGCCCAACTCTTGTAACTAAACTAATAACACGTGCCTGTAGTTAAACAAAGTTAAACCCCCTAAATCACATGAATAACCTGTTGATATATACTATTTAAATGAGAAAAGAAATATAATCCACAACCATATAAGAAACTACATTAAAAAAACAAGTGTGGCTGAAATGTAAAACTCACTCAAGCTTACACTAAAGTATTTTATAATATATAAATTTACGATATTTCATCAAACTTTGGAGTCGTCTTCTTGGTTCTTTAATATTTTCTCAGATATTTATTTCCTTCCTAATATCACTCTCTCCATCATCATCATCATCTCTCACTCACTCAAAACCACAAAACTTTTGATTTTCTCTCTTTCTTTTTTTTTTTTTGTCACTTTTCCCTTTAGAATAATATCTCCCTATAGTATATACCTTTTCATTTGACTCCTTAAATATCCCCAAGTTTTGATTATTCTCTCGTTCTCCTTTCCAATTTCGGAGTATACAACTGGTAATGTGCTTGCTTTGATTTCTCGTTTTTATTTTTTTATTAAATTTGAATTTTATGTTTCAATGTGTGATTGCTTCAACATCTCAGATTTCCTTTTTCTTCACTTTCACTGTTTAAATTGCTGTTTCTGCGAATTAATTATTTGTGATGAAGATCATGCGAATCAATTATGAAACGAGATGTAAAATTTATTGATCAATTCGATTTAAATTTATATTTTCCGGTTGTGCATCTGTAGAAGCTGGTGAAACAAGTAGCAATGGCAGCTACCGTGAAGACTAACGGTGCTGCAACAACGGCTGGGGCTAAAATTTCACAGAAAATTCCATCAGTTGCTTATCCATTAGCCGAGGAGCCAACCGAAATTGCTGCCAATATCAATTACCACGCTCAATATAGCCCTCATTTTTCCCCTTTCAAGTTTGAACCAGAGCAAGCTTTCTACGCTACTGCAGAAAGCGTTCGTGATCGTCTGATCAAGGTATTATCTCTAAACTGTGCCCTATTTTCAAATTCTGCAGTTAAAAAGACGCACAGTAATTTTCTCCTAATATTCATGATGCCAATTGTACTGAATACTGTGAGTGAAAATTGGGTGACTATAATTGTTTTCTTTTCTCGTAAGTTCAGATGATTGTTTTGATGATATCTATTTGAAACAACAAGTGAACTGTTTAAAAGGGTGAATAATTACATCTGTCTTAGTTGATATATAATAAAAACGTTCTGTTATTTTGAACAGCAATGGAACGAGACGTACAGTCACTATCACAAAGTTAATCCTAAGCAGACATACTATTTATCAATGGAATATCTCCAAGGTCGAGCTTTGACCAATGCTGTTGGGAACCTAGACGTTCAAGATGCATATGCCGATGCTTTGAAGCAACTAGGTCATGAACTTGAGAACATAGTGGAACAGGTAATTCGAATATGGTACGGGCTAGGATGAAGGAAACTTTTATGAAAAATCTTATAAATCCACTATTTATTTTAATAATTAATTAATTTAGCACTGTCTGCGTGGAAAAGGGTTGGGTCGGGGCCCGGGTGGGCTCCGCCAGTGACTTCATTGTGCAGATCTTGAGGTTGATTTTTATTGAATGTTACTTTTGTGAGTATATCCTGAATACCCACTTATATATTCATGTCCAATAGACTGTGAGTGTGATTTTGAATGAGTCTAATAGGAAAAAGATGCTGCTCTTGGAAATGGTGGTCTTGGGAGGCTTGCTTCTTGTTTTCTAGACTCGATGGCCACGTTGAATTTACCTGCATGGGGATATGGTTTGAGGTACAAATATGGTCTGTTCAAGCAGCGAATCACCAAAGCAGGCCAAGAGGAAGATGCAGATGATTGGTTGGAGGTTCGTTGGCACATAAAGCAATGTTATTACTTGGATTATCTCCTCTTCTCTTTTTTTTTTTTCCCTTGGAAAATTAGTAAACGTTCGTTTTGTGGTTGACTAATGCAGAAATTCAGTCCCTGGGAAGTTGTGAGACATGATGCTGTCTACCCTGTTAGATTTTTTGGTCAAGTTGAGGTCAATCCCTCTGGCTCGTAAGTGAAACTGAAAAATGCTTCTCATTTTACTATGAATGATCAGTTTTAATATGTGGCTGCGTTTGGTAGAAGTTTTTTCAAAACCCGGATTTGGATTTAGACTTTAAAAATCCAATTCTTTATAATCTGAATCATAAACCCTAACTATTCATCTATTAAATTAATTTTATTTATTTATTTATTTTTAAATACATCATTTTTCAATTAACTGTACTTTTATTATTGTATGTATAATTTGGGTGTCAAATTGTAGATCTCGGAGATAGGATTAATTTGATATATTATTCATCTAAAATAGATAAGAAACGAAAAGGTTATGGTGATTCGAAGTATGTGTTTTAAAAAAACAGACATGATTTGACGTGCTACAGTAACAACACCTTCTTATAAAATTCAAACCAAACAAGGATCATTCAAAAAACTTTTTCGAATCCAAGTTCAAGACTTAATAAACCCTCCAAATCCTCTTCCAAACAGAGTTTCTTCAAGAATATATATATATATATTCATGCATTGCTTTTGTAAAATGTTTTAGCCGAAAATGGATTGGTGGTGAGGTTATACAAGCTGTTGCGTACGATGTGCCGATTCCTGGATACAAGACAAAGAACACCAACAGTCTTCGTCTCTGGGAGGCCAAAGCTGGTGCCGATGACTTTGACTTGTTTCAGTTTAATGATGGACAATATGAAGCTGCAGCTCTACTTCATTCAAGGGCTCAGCAGGTTGAAGAGTTGTTCATGTTTTTAATCCGCAAAATTTTCATTTATGCGGAGTAAATGGTTTGAATCTTGCATTCTTTAAATCTCATTGATGTCTGCAGATTTGTGCCGTTTTATATCCTGGGGATGCTACGGAGAATGGGAAGCTTTTACGACTGAAGCAGCAGTTTTTTCTGTGTAGTGCATCGTTGCAGGTCTGCTGATATCTTATCCCCCACTTTTGCTATTTCTATCTTCTCTTGCAATGCATTTTGGATTCATCTAAAATTTTCTTGTATTAAATATCTTTTCCGGAAGTTTGACAACTAAGTTTGATTAGCCTGTTTGAGATTTATATTAGGAATCAAGTTTTAAGCTGTCCATCAGGCATAACGATTAAAAGACTAGATTCCTTTTGGAGCAATTGTATGAAGAGTGTGATAACACTGAATGTCATGTTTGTACTACGGTTTATAATGCTGGATTCGGGATTCAAAATCCCATCACCCGTTTTTTCAATACTCAACCAACAATTTCTGACACTTAACCCCTAAGCATATACTATCCTATTCACTTGCATCCCTCCCTTTTATCCTATCATCTTTACATTTGAATAATTAAATCCAATATAATAATACCACATAATCCACTTTTCAAACATGATTCGACGTCTACAGTAGAAAGTAAAGGATTCTCAATCATACAACAAACAATGATTCTTACTATTTACAATGTTCTCAATATCCAATTCAGCATCCCAACGAAACCTAGTCCAAACACCCCCTAAAAAGTCTAGTTCCACCTCATATAAACAACTTTGCCAAATATAAGCATCCAACTTCGTTTGAAATGTAAACGTCTCGAGCTCTTTGTGTCAATTTAACTACTAAATCACATTATGCACACCTTTTGGATTTGGAAAGGTTTTGTTGGTTGAACAGATTCAGTAACTAATAATGACACAATCGGTGCCAAATTTCTTAGGACATTATTGGCCGATTTAAGGAGAGGAAGGATGAAAAGGATGAGATACAGTGGTCTGAGTTCCCATCTAAGGTCGCCGTTCAACTGAATGACACACATCCTACTCTTGCAATACCAGAACTGATGCGTTTGTTAATGGATGATGAAGGCCTCGGTTGGGATGAAGCTTGGAATATTACTACCAAGTAATTATGTTAAAACACTTTCTCTTCTTCTTGTTTTTTTTTTGGTGTGTGTGTGTGAGATTTTGAATCTGACAATGTGACTCTAACAGGACAATAGCATATACAAACCATACGGTCCTTCCTGAAGCCTTAGAAAAATGGTCACAGGCTGTCATGTGGAAGCTTCTTCCCCGACATATGGAAATCATTGAAGAAATTGATAAGCGGGTGTTGTATTTTTTAACTATTACTATTTTATTGACTTATTTGACAACTTTAATTAATGTAGTGATTATACTGTTTGCTGCAGTTTATCGCGATGGTACGGTCAGCTAGACCTGACCTTGAGGACAAAGTTCATGGTCTATGTGTTTTGGATAACAACCCGCAAAAAGCAGTTGTGCGTATGGCCAACTTGTGTGTGGTGTCTGCACACACGGTAAGAGTTTTATTCTGCATGGACATTATTCATTAACGGACTTGTTAGAAACACAGGTAATGGTTTCAGAAAGCTGAATATGTTATTAAAAAGAAAAGTCCATTTCACTTGTACAGTTGGATTCTTATTATTATTTTTTTTTCTTTTGACGTTAAAAAAATATAAAGAACTAGGTATCACAAAGAATAATTAAATAGATAAATCCATTTAATATAACAAATAATAGCATAGTAAATCTTTGTTCACCATCTTCTTGCAGGTGAATGGTGTTGCACAGCTGCATAGTGACATATTAAAGTCTGAGTTATTCGCTGATTATGTCTCTATATGGCCTGCCAAATTTCAAAACAAAACCAATGGTATAACTCCTCGTCGATGGCTCAGGTTTTGCAACCCTGAGCTTAGTCATATTATCACCAAATGGTTAAAAACAGATCAGTGGGTGACTAATCTTGACCTACTGGTGAATCTGCGCCAAGTATGTAATTTGATATTCCTTAAATTAATTGTGAACATTTATTGTTGATATCATAGTTCTTATTGTATTATTTCTAAATTGACTCTATTTTTTTTCCTAAAGTTTGCTGACAATTCAGAACTTCAAAGCGAGTGGGAATTAGCTAAGTTGGCAAGCAAACAGCGTTTGGCTAAATACATTCTGCAGGTCACTGGCGTGAGCATTGACCCAAACACACTATTTGATATTCAAGTCAAACGCATCCATGAATATAAGAGGCAGCTGCTAAACGTTTTGGGTGCTGTCTATAGGTACAAGAAATTAAAGGTGAGACAAAATTCACATTAATCCAAAAGTATTCAGTGATATATATTTGGAGACAAACTCCTATCACTCAGCCTAACAGTTAGGCAGGTCCCGGCTAAAACTAAAATTTAATATTAAAAAACCCTACAAAAACTAAACTAATTAAAAAGACTAGAAAAAGAACCCTAAAAATGTAATGATAATTATAATAATAAAAAACCTAAGAAACCATAAAGCTAAATAAATTAAAATGGAACACCCTAAGAACTAAACTAAATAAAAAGAACCCTAGAAAACTAGAACTGAAAAAATAAAATTTGGGCCCTGCCTAACGGAATACATTCTTGTTGGGCGGGTATACAAGTTTTTGTCATTTTCATATTTTTAAGCATTTGCTTGAGCTTAGTCATATTCTTTAAATCACTATCTCAGTCGGTCATTCTTTTTTAACTTCGTGTATGACCATTGCAGGAGATGAGCACTGAAGACCGTAAAAATACAACACCTCGCACCATCATGATCGGAGGAAAAGCATTTGCAACGTATACAAATGCCAAAAGAATAGTTAAACTCGTAAATGATGTTGGTGCTGTTGTTAACACTGATCCCGAAGTCAACAGCTTTCTAAAGGTTTATTTCCTCTATATCTATAACCCGTTTGCAAAAGACTGAACGAAAGGGGGAAAAATGTTTCTTAATAACATTTCCTATACATTTTATTTTCCAATTTTTTTTTCAGGTTGTTTTTGTCCCGAATTACAATGTATCAGTGGCCGAGATGCTTATCCCCGGAAGTGAATTATCACAGCATATAAGTACAGCTGGAATGGAGGCAAGTGGGACAAGTAACATGAAATTCGCCCTAAATGGATGCCTTATTATCGGAACACTGGACGGGGCTAATGTTGAAATCCGAGAGGAAATTGGAGTAGATAATTTCTTTCTTTTTGGTGCCACAGCTGATGAAGTTCCGAGGCTGCGTAAAGAAAGAGAGAACGGAATGGTAAAAAACTTATACTGGTTGACTTTTTTTTATTATTTTTAAAGTTGGTAAACTATCAACGGTGAAACAAATTTTGCTTTTCTAGCTAACTTTGATTTATCGAGGAAAAAGATTATTCTAGAATAACACCTTTTTTTTTGGGATGCGTAGTTTAAACCAGATCCTCGATTTGAGGAGGCTAAACAGTTCATAAGATCTGGAGCATTTGGGAGCTACGATTATAACCCGCTGCTTGAATCACTTGAGGGCAATTCTGGCTATGGACGTGGCGATTATTTTCTTGTTGGATATGACTTCCCGAGCTACATGGACGCCCAAGAAAGGGTTGATGAAGCTTACAAGTAAGCTTTGAAGAAAGCGCAATCTTTCCCCTTAGTTTTTGTGTTAGGACCTTACAAATAAATATATATCAAATTTACAAAAACTACCTTCAAGGCTTAATCTAATTACAAAATAAACCCAGTAATCTTCAAAATTGTAAATATCTTTATTTTACAAATTTGTGTTAGACTAATGAGCTAAGGTTGGTTGAATTATCCTTCTTGCACCAATCACTTCCATATTAATTTTTTGGGATAATTACAAAAACTACCCGTGAGGAGGTTTGTGGTATATTTACAAAAAAAGCACATAAGGTTTAAGAGCTAGTAATAAGATTTGAATTTGTTCTTGCAGGGACAGGAAGAGATGGACAAAGATGTCGATACTTAGCACTGCTGGCAGTGGAAAATTCAGCAGCGATCGAACGATTGCCCAGTATGCAGATGAAATTTGGAAAATAAATGAATGCCCCGTGCCATTAGCATGAAAAATCTTGAATTCCTACCAATTAATTATATCAATAATGTCAAACATCTTAATTGAGCACACAATTCCCAATTATGATGTATAATGCATGCATTATTCAAAACTTGTTTCATTTTCTGCTTGTAACGCCACTTGAGCTACAAGTTCAAGGTACAAACTCATGGTGTCGTACTAGCAAAGTTCAATTCAATAGTTAATAGCTTGGATAAGCATACATGTATAAATAAATCACGTATTGTGTAGGTCTTTGAAAGTTAAACGGACAAGATAGAGATCAAGGATAAGCTGCAAATGAGCCGAGCTATTAGCAATCTACCCAAGCTCGGCTCGCTTCTGGCAACTTGATTGGAGCTCGTTTAGTAAACGAGACAAGTTCGAGCTCAAAATAGAGCTTGTTTATTTAAAATAACAAGTCGAGGCGAGTTTTGCTCGCGAACCGACTCATGAATCTTCTTGTTATGACGCTTGCAAGTTATTTTGTATACTATATATTGTACCAATTAATAATACATACTTTCACCCCTATATATTAATGTAAAATTCTCTTAACCTATGTACATTTTGACAAATCAAAAATTATATTGTTTCGTTTGCTTATGTGACATCCGAGTTTAATATTTACCTAATTTAATACTTTTTTTAATTGTATCTTACCTAAACATAAACAAATAGAACGAGTTAATAATAATTAATTAATATAAATTAGAGACGGGTTGAAAATATAATATTAATTAATAATTATAATAATTAATAAATTGAACAAGGCAAGGGTTGAAAACACATCCTTTCAATTTTTTATTTTAAATTTTATAATTTCACAAATATTTTTTATGTTTAGTTTTTTATAAACACGGATGTTAAAATAGTTTATATTATAGGGAAGTTCTACAGTACCCCCCACTTTGCCATACCCATGCCTTTTTAACCGTTAGATCATTTCAATTTTTATGTAGTGGAATGATCTAATGGCTTAAAATGCACGGGTATAGTAAAGTGAGGGGCACTATAGAATTTTCCTATATATTATATTATATTACATATTAATACATTGACAATGTAAATTTTAAATTCACTGTAGACTTCAATAAATAAGTTCGAACTAGGATCCTTCGAGGGACGTTAAAGCTCAAAGAGTTTGAGCTTGATTTCAGACTCATTAATTCGGACTCGTTGAGCTTAACGATACGAGGGAGCCTGGACACTCAGAAGATCAGTTCATTCAACTCATTTGAGCCCTAATCAGGGATCAAGTTAGTTACCAAGATACCAAAAAAATAAATAGTTTTACAATTCCAGCTCTACTTTTAAAAATTACAATTAGTACATGTTAACTTTCAATTTTCTTTTTTCCAAATATTAGAACATGTAAAAAATCAGGATGCATGAGTAAATTTCACGAACACAGCATGCAAATAATATAATAGTAAATCCACAATGAACATCAAGCCACAAATTGTTGTGACAAACACATGTATATATAGATTTAGCCATTCCATAATAGACCCCAGCAGCCATTTCACATGAAGCCAGACTTGTTCGATAAACTAAACAAAAGTACCACTAAATCTCCATCGCTAACAAATCATGCACTAAGTTTCAAAACTCGATATCCAACCATTTCGTGTAATAGACACAAGTACTCGGCGAGATAAGCCCATCAACCGCACAATCACGAATCCGTGGACAAGCACCGCAAGGAATCGAAGCAAACCCACCCGTCGGCGGGCCCCTCACCGCACCACCGCCGCTCGCAACTCTATAACAAGTCGTCCCCATAGGGATCGAATAGTAATCCCCCAACCCGGTGCTCTTCACCTCCAAGATCTCATTGTCCAAAACCAACGAGGTTATTATCTCCCCGATTTGTTGCTTAGCAATCTCAACGGTCACCACTCCGCTCTTCTTCACCGCGAGGTAGACCCCGTCTAGAGTCGAAACCTTCTGCGTCCTGATGAACCCAAAGCACACCTTTTTAAGCGAGTCGATAAAAGGTTTGTCGAGCTCCCCATTGTTGTACCAATCACCTCCACTGAGTTCCTTGGACGGTTCGAACTCGACCGCCATGTAGATTTTCCTGCCCTTGTTTTTAATATTTACGACTTCTTTTATCAAATTCTTACCCATCAAAGACTTGAGGACTTTGGTGCACATATTGTCCGGAACCTTGGACTCTTGTTTAATATCTTTTAACAAAATGCCTGAATCCCCTACACTCTTGATTAATCTGAGGATTGTGCTCTCAGCATCTCCTGTCGGGCCAAGCGGTTGTGTTTCGGGTCTTTTCCTCTTAAGGGAGGAGGGATTGACAGGTGGGCGACTCATTCCTGTCGAGAAATAACTCATTAGCACTTAAATTCTTAATATTCAAGAAAATGAAGTAATTGAAAAAGGGTCATAACGTTTCAAGAACATACATAACGAAAATAACCTTACTCTCTAAATGCCCACAAACCCTTGTCAGGAAATATAAAAGGCCAATATATTCAATAAGCTTCGATATGTTGACATACCAAAATAAATTAAGCCTTTCTCGTGCATATGATATACTTGTACAAACGTGATAGGGACAACCATGACTTGTATAAAAAATTTAACATGTATCCAATGTGAAACAAAAATACCATACATACTTTATGAGCAATCAAAGAAGAACCAATAAGACTTATGTTACATTGATTCAAATGACAGTGTTAAATAAATTGCTCTAATTAGGTTTTTCAGTAAAGCAAATAAAGCTTCAAACTGTGCTCAAAATTCTTCATCTATTTATGAGCACTTCTAAACTTTCAAGGACAAATGATAATGCCACATCAAAAGTTGAAGATTAGCCTTTCTAGAATGTAGAAACTAACATTAAAATCCACAGTTCAAAGAAATTCATAACATAAGTCTCCAACTCAATGGCAACAATTCCAAGTTAACATCCATACCTCCAAATTTTGATCAATATTCAAATCTACAATAGGTCAATGAAACGTAATAAACACACCAAATAAATAATAAAATAAATACCAAACAAGATAAACTAAATGAATTTATGAATTACATGCTGTCAATAGTTTCAACACTATTAGCTAGATAGCAAATAAATTAACAACGATGTCAAATGCCTGGTAAAAAAACTGTGTTGCTAAATAAGCTGGTCCTAATTAGATTAGTTAGTTTCAGTAGCTGTAAAAAATATTAGGCCATGGATTTAAAAGGGGGTAAATTATATCCATTGGTCTGTGAACAAACAAACAAACAAAATTGTATCAGCCAAAATAGACGATTAAGGTCTGTTAAACACATTTGAAAATTTGACAGCGAGTCTGTAACCTTTAGTCTAAATCCAATAACAGCAACATGTTCGCTTGCACATATGTATCAAAGAGTTACAGAATCATCAAATTCCAGCGTGACCATAATGTACTTCAGACGAAAAGTTTGCAAAAGAGACCAGTTTATGATTTCTGATTGATGATTGGTCTTCGTTCAGATTAAATGAAAAAAAATTGGGGGGAAAATTAGAAAATATAAAAAAAGGATTCTTACCGATATGTTGATTGAGCAGCGCCGCAGAGGCGGTGAGTGATGTGGCAGGCTCGTGGCCGACGCGGTGAAGGCGGTAAGACCGGCTGTCGTGACAGCGGCGGCGAGTGGAGACTAAGGGGGATTTGGTTCGTAAAGTGCAGTTAGGGCCGGGGAGGGGGGGTATTTTTTTTTTTACCCACAAAAATATATTATATATACCCCTCTTTGAATATTTTGGGATGACACTATTCCATTTGTCTGTGTTTGCGATGGGATTAAATGGGACATTTCAGGATATAGTGTGTTTGTGTTGAGGAATATAAGCCCGGGATATTCCAGCCCGCACTCATTGAATATTTGGAAAATTCCCATTCCATTCACTTCTTAAAATATAATATCCCATATAACTCATTCAAATTTTATATTCCCGTTTTGATTATATTAATCTCATTATAACATAAATTAATATATATTTTATCAATTATATCCATATATATGAATGGTGAAATGACAATTAGTTGGCTTTTCTACAAATCAACACAACTACTTTCCTTATTTCTTTAAAGTAATTTCCTTCTTTAATTCTTTTAATTACAATTTCTTTTTCAATTTGTTTTTTCTAACTTGAAGTAAGTTTTTGAAATGGCAATATTATTCATGATAGTATGAACTAAAATCTACATATTTTATTCCACCTAATGTAGACTAGTATGACATTTTCCATAAAATAATTTCACGATATAGTACGAAATTATACAATTTAGTATGAATTGTGACAATATATGAATAGTATTATGAAATTTTACTATGTAGTATGCAATTCCATTTTATAGTAGTATGTTGACCGATGGCAACCGATGATAGTTGGTGGGTAGTACGAAATTTTACAATGTAGTATTAAATTTATTGATGTAGTATGAAGTTTAATGTGAAATTTATTGATGTGGTATCAAGTTAGACCGACGGTGGTAGTATGCAATTAATATATAGTAGTTTGGATTTTATTGGATTAAGTTGAAAAAGATTTGATAAAAAAAAGTTAATATGGATAATATAGTACGGTGGTAGTATGAATTAATATATAGTAGTTTGGATTTTATTGGATTAAATTGAGAAAAATTTGAAAAAAAATAAAAATAAAAGTTAATAAAGATAATTTAGCATTTTTTATATAGTATCTTGTATTAAGTGGTAAATTGAAATTTTAATGATTTATTTAAAAACAAATATTTTCCTAATGATGTGTATAGAAAGTATCATGATATTTTAGACAAGTACTTATATCCATCTAATCCATAAAAGTAAACGAGGCACACAGAGAAACACATCTTTTTTTTGCAATAAATTAAAAAACTGTTTAATATGGAAATGTCCTCCATAAACTAGTGGATTTGGCAATTGGACTAGAATCTAATTCTAAATCAAATAATTCAGTCCAAACTTGTAACGTAAAAAACCACATTTCCCTTAAATGAAAAAAAAAAAAAAAAAAAAAAAAAAGAAAGAAGAAGTAGATCTGGAGGAAGATCGATTTCATAGTATGAGACCATTTTTTACCAAATTCCTTAATTGATTCACTCGATCCATCCGATCCGCCCAACCCATCCATTTAATAAAAAAAAAAAAAATTAAATTTCTATCACACACACGCACAACAAGTGTGCTCCCCCCACCTCCGGACTCCGACCGCCACCTCCATTGTTTACCAGCAATATTCTTTTACAAATATTATATCGTTGTTGATTCGAATTTTTCCGCACCTATTTTTATTTAAAGTTGTCAATTTTAAAAAATTCATCCGCAAGAGTACGGGATCACTTGTAGGTGGGTAAGTTGACTCGTGTCGATCTCAAATGAAAGCTAGATTCGTAAGTTCGTTTTGTTTTTGTTTTCACAAATAAGATAATAAAAATAAAACTATTTTAAACACGCGGACAATGGGGGTTTTGTTTGAGAGCTTTTAAGAACTAAAATTAATTAAATCTAGATTATCCAAGCTATGAACTAACTAATTAAATCTAGATTATTTAAACTAAGAATTAATTATCTAAAACTAAGATTAAATTATCTAATGAGCAATTAAATATAGAATTCATTTAAATTAATTAAAAGACTTATAAAACGATTTAAGAAAATTAGGGTTCTAGAGATTCGATTCGTTTCCACGACCTCTTGGAAAAACTCAATTGATGGTTCACAACGAATCTAGACTCTAGACCCATAAAATCTAGCAAAAAACAATAAACATAATAAACCCAGCAAAAACACAATCACGATTCATCATGGAAGCAATAATTAATTAAACTAATTGAAAACATGCAACTAAATTAAAAGGTGAAGACTTATTATTAAACTAAGGCGAACCGCAGCGTTTTGGTGAAAAAATCTTGAATCTAAATTAATCTAAAGTCTAAGAATTTAAAACTAAAAATTATTAAGAGAAACTAAGAAATCGAAGGGCACTCATTGGGGTTGTCAGCCCTTAAGAGGCCTTAAAACCCTAAAAATATGATAATGTATGTAAAGACCGAAATACATAGGGTATTTATAGTTGTGGGAAGTCTTGGGTAGTAAGAAACCCTAAAAATCACGATTATGGGTCGTCGCATCGACCGACGCGTTTAGGATCGTCGCGACAGAGAGTTCGTGGGCAGATGCGTCGATCAGGACTATTATAAAGATTCTTGCGTAGACCGGCGTAAACTGCTCGACACGGGCGTACTGGACGGCAAGTGTGCGCAACGCTCGGCAGGGCTGGTCGGCAGGGCTCGACAGGTGTGCGTCGGCCAGGGCTACTATAACGGTTCCAGATGAAAAATCGTTATAGATAATCGGCAGCTTCAAATTCTTCAAATCACGGCCCGTTTTCGCTGAAACTCCACTCGTACGCCCATCCTTGACTACGTCCAAACTTAAATACTTCAAAATACCTAAAATAAACATAAGATTAATTAATTATGATTAAAATATGATAAAATAAGTTAGAGATAAGAAAATACGAAAATATGCTCAATCTATCCAACTTTCACCGAAAATAATAATAAAAACGAACCAAAATACTAACTAAAATCAAGACAAATTCGTGTTAATCAACTACCCCACGCTTATTGGTTTGTTCGTCCTCGAACAAACGATAAATTCAAAGAATAACAAGTATGAAAATCAGTCCAAGCAATGAGTCGTGCGTCCTGCATACATAATTTTGAAAATATAGATACAAGTCACGCAACTTCAAACACTCCACTCGTATTACATTGTCGCTCCAAAATCAAAATTCATGCATCCTCTCAAAAGGGAGATATATATGGGTGTTCGCTCAAAGCTCTCAAGAATTGCTGCATAGGACGTGTATACTCTCAAATCATACAAATACAAGCACAATAAATAAGAACCGAAAATCAATCTCTTCTCAATCGCAAATTAAGTGTGTTATCAACAAAGAATCGAAAAAGATTTTTTCGGGTTGTAATGTAAGTCTCTTTGGACGGGTATTGAATATATAAGTCGTGTGGCTAACTCACGATCTAATGTGATCAATAACTCACCAAACCTAATCTAATCACGGAGCCATTTGCTTCACCTCGTTCAAAAGAAAAACCTCACTAATACTCTAAAACCGACTTGTAGCTCAAACCACTTAAACGCAATTGAAGCTCATTATATGCTTCTTTTTCAAACACAACTCTTGCCTTTTAAACATTAGGCTTCATAATAAAATAAATAATAATAAACAAGCTTTTATTAGCGCGTATGCAATTACTAACACAATTCAACTAGACTCACCATCCATCGTTTTCTTCTTTTTCTTTTATTTCTCTCTTATTATAATTTTTATGGGGTATTTTTTCTTTTTCTTTTTTTTATTATTTCTTTTTTCGGATGGTAGTCTTTAATTACAAAAATTCATAAATTCCTAATAAGGTTTCCAAAACTTTAATAATAAATAAAACACAAAAAATAACGAACTCCTACCTCACGCGTTTAATGGGTTAGTAGGGGTCGACTCAAAAACACTCATGGCTATAGGCATGGATTATTTGGCTATGAGGGCTCATTCGAAATTTATAATGGCTAAAATATATGGATAAGGCCGGAATAGGGGTTTTTTTGTGCCTTAACCTCATTTTCAAAGTCAACTACACACAGCGGTTTCAAATAGATATCAAATCAAAACTCATTCAAGTACATGCAATGATGATAATCTCTCAGGCTACTCACAGTCTTTTTGCATGAAATTTTTTGGAATTGACGCTGCTTTTAAGGTTTTGCGAAATCAATTGCTTCCAAGTACCATTTTACAATATAATAATAATAATAATAATAATAATAATAATAATAATAATAATAATAATAATAATAATAATAATAATAAATTGAAATTTTATGCACTTATGCACGATCAAAAAACAAGAACATCATATCATACATAGTTAACTTCGACAGGCAAGTCAGACAAACACAATTCAGCGCAAAAAAAGTGATCAATCACGTAAAAAATTTCAAATTGCACAATTTTTCAATTATAAATCATACTCAACCATCATCTCCTCTAAAAATTCGGCAATCCCCTAATTGCCATAAATATAAAGAAAAACAATTCAAACTAGTAAAGGGGGGTAAGGGAACGTCCCAAAAAATAGTCGAGCGACTCCAAAAAGCGCTTGTGCAATCATCTTTCGTCTCCAAACGCGTGAACGAAAATGTCTTGAACAAAATCTAAAACTCGCGGAAGCAGTCATCGTAGGTGGGATCGTTGTCGGGTCGAAGAAGATCTGCTCAAACGCACAACGACAGAGCGTCGGTCGACGCGGGCGGGCCGAGCATCGATGCCGCGTCGGTGCTGGCGTCGATCGACGCGATCCGTGCGTCGTCAACCATATCGATTTCTTCGTTCTAATGATTAATCCTTCCTCAACCACACTTCCTCCTGTTTCAGATACATAACACAAACGTAAAATAGAAAAAGAGAAATAAGCTAAAAATAAATACAAAGGATAGAGAAAAAAATAGCTTGGGTTGTCTCCCAAGAAGCGCTTGTTTAACGTCGAAAACTCGATGCTATCTACGAACGATGCTATCCCGGATCCAGAAACAAATGACGATCGTGCCACGCCTTAGTATTCTCCAACAGTAAGCATAGACAATGTATTCCTCTAAGTCGCGCATGGTAAGCAATTCGTAGAACAAAAATATTAACTCGCTTTGGGGGTCTAAAAAGCGAATAATCTATCACCATGAACATATCAACAACTAATTCGGGCACATGGTGATCCACAATCTTCGGAAATAGAGAAAACCCATCGAACATAAGAATTCGTCAACACCTAATCCATTCTTCGGGTGGCTCAATATAAAATTCGGCCATTGCATCCTTCTCAATTAGTTCGTCCACCACCTCAAAGTTAAAATCCATTAACGGTTCGGGTGGCATAACGTGAGGCTCAACAACCACATCTTCCGAGGTCGGCGCCACGTCTTCCCCATCTATGCAAAACTCAAGTAAATGCATTACTTCATCAACCTCCGGGATCTCCAATGGCAACTCCACTACATCATTATTGATTTGCACGTTTTTGTACATATTTTTCTTACCGTTTTTGTATCACGTTGCGTGTGTTTTGCTTGCTTTTAGGTGTTTTAGGAGTCGAGTTGGACGTTTTTCGTTATTTCTAGGTTTTCTTAATTTTTGTACGTTTTATTATTAGTTTTCGTAGTTTTTCACTCTTTCATTTTTCTCTTGGCCGTAGGACGTCCAAGCGGGGCCCGCGCTCGTTTGTGATCATTTTCACTCGACTCGGGAATGGACGGACAAGCAAGGAAGCACAACGGACGAGGCTCGATAAACTGGCGGACGTGAAAAGAATGAGGAATCGAGCTGGGTGCAGCAATCTAGTCGACCGACTGGAAGTTCAGTCGATCGACTGCCTTTCTAGTCGATCGACTGAACCCTCAAAATCGACTGCATTCCATGGACTTTTGGCCATTTTGACAGAGCAGTCGATCGACTGCCGACATGACCGATCGACTGCCAGTCGATCGACTCCTTTACAGTCGATCGACTGAAAAGCAGATTTTTGCTGCTTTTTGGATGATTTTGCCCCTGCGTGATGTATTAATCAACCAACGTCATTTCACCAGGAATTAACTTGCAGCAGGCTCTCTAGTTCAGGGATCTTGCTCCCAAACACTTCTAAACACTTTCCTTTTCCATTTTAATTATGTATTAATTCCCAGTAATTAGTAATAGTTTAGTTAAGTGTTAGATCTTCATTAGCTAGTTGTTGAAGCTTTTGTTTAGCATTTCTTTTGTGAAGAAACTTTGAAGTTGCCATTGCCATTGTTGAGATTTGAAGCTTTTGTAGAATCATAAGTTTGGTAATATCTTTCTATAATATAGTTTTATTTTCATGTTATTTCTTTTAATCTTGTGTTGATGCTTGGATCATAGTTTAGTTGCTATTTTGATTATCAAAAKTTRCATTTTCATTTTATAGCTTTCTAGCTTTTGAACTTATGCTTTTAAGTTGTTTAGTTGTTAGATCAATTTCCCAAGTTTTTAGAAGTTTTATAAGATATTCCTATTTAAACCTTGAATTGTTGTTAAATTAATGTTGACTTTTTCAAATAAGCAAGACTTTAATTTTCCCTCCATCTTCCTTAATTTAGATTACAAGCTTTCTTAGTTAACTAGTTTAGATTAATCATTTTTAAATAAGCTTTAATTTCCTTTTCATATTTTAATGTTTTCAAAACTTCTATTTCAATTTAAAGTTTAGTTATAAAAACCAAAACCAAATCAATGACTACTGCTTTCCTAGTTTAAATTAGTTTAATTTCGATCGACAATAAGAGCAAATAAGAAATCGATAAGCCGATAGCACCCATCCTCGAGAGACACGACTCGGAAAGAACTCACCGCCCTACAACCGGCTCCGTACTCTTGCGGAGACGGATTCTGAAATAGCGCATCGAGAATTCGTCGATCAATTATCCAACACGACATCGTCAAGTACAAGAGGAACAAAATCATCCAAGTTTTCCATTACCTCCTCCTTACACAACAAATCCTCTTCGTTACAAATATCTCCCAAATGATCTTCAAAGCTCGAACTGTCAACATCCAAGGTGGGCTCAATCACAACAAAAATCGGCATCTCTGGTTGACTTGGAAGTTTATTTCTCTCGTCCGACCTTTTTGCTAAATAAGCCTCAATTTGATCACACAGTGCCTCTACAATCTTTGCAGTCTCAGGAAAATCATATTCCGGCATAGTTAATTGCACAATTTCGTCTTGTTGACAAATACTCTCAGCTTTTCGACCTTGTTGCCTCACCAAAGATTGATCATATGGTTTATAGTTTTCACAGCTCGGGTAGGAAGGAATCGAGTCGGGGGAGGCATAACTCGTATAATCTTGGATGATGATAACATGATCTTGTGGCTAATCGTCAAATGGTACTATGCATGTATTCGCCAAATGCCTCGGCCTCCACAACGATCACATACTACCTTAGGTGCGTAGAGCTTCCACATGAATTTATCGTATACTTCATCTCACGTTCGCAAAGAGTCGGGATCTGCATAATTTAACCATTTTCTTGTCGGGTCTTTTAGAGCATAATGGAAGAGTCGCATCCTCACTTGATCTCTTGTAAGGCCGAGAAGAGGGAAAGTTCGGGTGATGTCCTCTTATTCTTGGAAAATTTTTACTGGATCCTCGCTCGGATGTCCATAAAAATCGGGACTCGCTCTATGTAGAAATAGTCAAGATCGTACTCCCGCATTTTGGAGCTCAATGGAATAGCCGTTCGATAGCCACGCCAATTGGTCGGAGGTGCCCCGTTGTCATACGATGGATACCCTCGATTGTAAGATATTTTCTTATTTTACCTTTTTTTTTAATTATTTTTTTGGGGGGTCGTTGAACCTAGGTGTCGAGAGATGTACCTTGCATACACAACACTCAACGCGCAAGATTAAACGTACCAGCGGAAAATAAAAACGAATAAAAAGAAAAATCACAAATAAAATACTAAAGATAAACGAGACAAATTAAAACACAAATAAAGGTCACGAGGAGCAAACACAAAAATCACAACCTTTAGCCTTCCCCAGCAACGGCGCCAAAGTTCTGATTCGAACTTTTCCGCACCTATCTTTATTTAAAGTTGTCGATTTTAAAAAGTTCGCCCGCAAGAGTACGGGATCACTTGTAGGCGGGTAAGTTGACTCATGTCGATCTCAAATGAAAACTCGATTCGGAAGTTCGTTTTGTATTTATTTTCACGAATAAGAAAATAAAAATAAAACTAGTCTAAACACGCGGATAGTGGGGGTTTTGTTTGAGAGTTTTTAAGAACTAAAATTAATTAAATCTAGATTATCTAAGCTATGAACTAACTAATTAAATCTAGATTATTTAAACTAAGAATTAATTATCTAAAACTAAGGTTAAATTATCTAAGAATAATTAAATCTAGAATTCATTTAAATTAATTAAAAGACTTGTAAAACGATTTAAGAAAACTAGGATTCTAGAGCTTTGATTCGTCTCCACGACCTCTTGGAAAAACCCAATTGAAGGTTCACAACGAATCTAGGATTTAGACCCATAAGATCTAGCAAAAAATAATCAACATAATAAACCCAGCAAAAACACAATCATGATTCGCCATGGAAGCAATAACTAATTAAACTAATTGAAAACATGCAACTAAATTAAAAGGCGAAGAGAGTAATTACTTACTATTAAACTAAGGCGAACCGCAGTGTTTTGGTGAAGAAATCTTGAATCTAAATTAATCTAAAGTTTAAGAATTTAAAACTAAGAATTATCAAGAGAAACTAAAAAATCGAAGGGCACTCGTTGGGGTTGTCAGCCCCTAAGAGGCCTTAAAACCCTAGAAATATGATAATGTATGTAAAAAAACCGAAATACATAGGGTATTTATAGTTGTGGGAAGTATTGGGCAGTAAGAAACCCTAAAAATCAAGATTTTGGGTCGTCACGTCGATCGGTCCGTCGACCGAAGCATTTAGGATCGTCGCGACAGAGAGTTCGTGGGCAGATGTGTCGATCAGGACTACTATAACGGTTCTTGCGTCGACCGACGTAAACTGCTCGACGCGGGCGGACTGGCCGACAAATGTGCGCAACGCTCGGCAGGGCTAGATGGCAGTGCTCGGCAGGTGTGCGTCGGCCAGGGCTACTATAACGATTCGAGATGAAAAACCGTTATAGATAATCGGCAGCTTCAAATTCTTCAAATCGCGGCCCGTTTTCGCTGAAACTCCACTCGTACGCCCATCCTTGACTACATCCAAACTTAAATACTTCAAAATACCTAAAATAAACATAAGATTAATTAATTATGATTAAAATATGATAAAAATAAGTTGGAGATAAGAAAATACGAAAATATGCTCAATCTATCCAACTTTCACCGAAAATAATAATAAAAACGAACTAAAATACTAACTAAAATCAAGACAAATTCGTGTTAATCAGTTGTAATCGTCTCGTCTCCCTGGTTTTAAATTTGTAATTGGATTTATAATCTAATGCTCTAATCACCGTATATCTAAGGTCAAAGTCACAAATTCATTAATTTTAACATCCAATTTACTGTGATTCAAAGGGCGAAATTTCGATTAAAAAAAACGTATCACAAAATCGAGTAATTGTCTCGTTCCACTCTACAAAACTGCAGATTCAACCAAAAAAAAAACATCGCTAGAAAAAAAAATAGAATCTGCCCAGTTTTAAGTATTACAAAATTAGTTAAAAGTATCACAGATTCAAGTAAAAGTATCACAAAATCGAGTAAAAGTAACACATGTTATATTTTATATTTTTACATCTTTTTTTTTTTTTTTACAAAAATCAAAGTATCATAAAATGTTGTTAAATTATTACGAAATATAATTAAAATATTACATATTCTATAATTTAATTTTATTTACTTACATATGTGCCTATTACATTTAGATAATTAAAAGTATTAAAAAAAATTTGATAGTGTATCACAAAATATATTAAAAGTATCAGAAAAGATATTAAATATATCACAAAACACACTTATTTTTGTATCACAAAAGTAGTATGAATTTTTACAATACCTGATCAAGTATCACAAAATATATTAAAAATATCAGAAAAAGATATTAAAAGTATCGCAGAACACACTTATTTGTGTATCACAAAAGTAGTATGATTTGTGCACACTCTTGTTCAAATGCGAGTGGTTTGATCTGACTCCAACATGCATGTGCATTCTCAATATAAGCTTGTCGACGTTAATCATACACGCAGATTCAATCGTTATGAATCATTCGAACTTGCGGCCTCTCGTATCATGGTTGACTGGTTGGAAGCTTGTAAGATTAAGGCGAGATCAATAATAGATTTCATAGAAGAGCGAACGCCTGAACAATCGTTTCAAGAGGATGTTGCTGAAACGCATGGTGCAATCTAATTGGAGGATGTTGATTTCCAACTTAATAATCCACTTAATGATGACATTGACGAAATTGTCGATGATGCAGATGTCGAACTTGTCGTCGATGATGCTGATGCCAAACTTGTCAATGGCAGAAAAAAATGAGTTTATAAGCGAAGAAGAGACAAACGATGACAATTAGTTTGCAATTTGTGTCGTTTAAGGTTATAACGTTATATAAATAATTAATATTAAAAAAAATAATATTTTGATTTTAATTATTTTTAATTTAATTTCAACAATGTGTTCGAGGTCGTTTAGATGTTTAGAGGGAGGGGGAAGAGTACTGCTAGAGCTTGTCGTTCATGATCAGCTGGTCGTTCAGGATCTGGTTTTTTCGACTCCTCGTCATCATAGCTAGCTGTGCCGATCTCCTATGATAATTTAATCGACCATTTGGATGACGTGGATCTGAATGGACCGACTCCTCCCAAGACCATACCGGCCAGCCCTCCTATTTATGATGAATTGTGTCGACTTTCCGGAGGCATCCTTGTTTATATCGTCGGTCGAAGGTAATTATTAGTATTCAATAGTTTTTATTAATAACTATATCTATGAATTGTAAGAAACTTATAAAAAAATATTCATTTTAATTTATATGTCTTTAGAGTGTGGAGTAGCTCTTTAGATTTAATTGCGATTCATAGACGGATCCAAAAGACTCCTGTGCACCCAGATGGATGAATGGATGTGCATATTCCTCAGTATCTCGTGACACGGGGTGGCCTCAGTTCCAGTTATTTACATTAAATAGAAACTTAATTTATTGCATTACATATATTTACGTTTGTGTAACTAATTACTTGTTTTATGTTGTCCTGAATATGTTTTATTGTAGAGTTTATGTTATTGGCACCCGAGTCGATATTCTGATGATGTTATGCGTTAAGCCTTTTACGTGTCGATATCTTCCGCTTGGTCTATCCATATTAATGAGTGGCGGCAACTGTATGATGCCAAGGGAGTCATACCAGCTATTGTCGGTAGGCAAATCTGGAGGGCTTGGTAGGAGGTGTGGGCAAGGCCGGAGGAGATTGAGAGATCACGGAGGGATGAGTGAGCCAGGCGGTCCTGGTACTGAAATATCTAAGTATAGAGGTGGGTCTCGAGGGCGAATCACATACGAGATAACATCGTAAGTTATATATATATAATAAATTAATTGTTACAGCGGGAGAAGACGAGTAAGGAACCCACTGCGTACGAGCTTCTACTGAGTCTGCATCCGAAAGACGACGACTCGTTTACGGACCCCAAATCTCAGCAGATAGTTGTATGTTTATTTAATTTCTAAACTCAAATTAATTTATATATTAACTTTATTTTTGTCATTATTATGCATGAAAATCATTAACGATTTTGTTTCTTCTATCAGACGGATGTTCAGACTACATTGGAGAGCGGACATACTGCATCACAGGAGTCTGGCACATTTGTTGACTCAAATGATGTCTACCTCTCCGTTGTCAGGCCCAGGAAGGATTGACGATTTGGGACGGGATCGCTCACCAAGGAGTTCGATACAGGCTTCAGCTCTACGTCATCCCAACAGATCGATCCTCGCCTGGAGCAGCTGCAGACACAGTTCGAGGAGATTGGGATGAGGCATCAGACGAGGCATCAGGAGGAGTTGCAGAGGTTGCACGATGCACATGCGCAGTCTCAGGAGGAGTTGCAGAGGATGCGCGAGGCACAGGCGCAGCTTCGAGCAGCAACTCCAGTGACAGGTTGAGAAGCGTATTATGGACGCGATGGGAGCATAGCCTCTTCCTCCTCCCCCTCCCCCTCATACTGATTAGTTTATTGGCAAACACTTGTGTTAGGCCAGATTGACGGGTCATAACCCATTAGACCATATGACCCCTATAATGTATTGGTTTTTGTACTATGATATATTGGTTTTTTACTCGAAAGTATTGGTTTTTCATAAATCTCTGACCTGTGATATGATATATTGGTTTTTATACTGTGATGTATTGGTACTCTAATGTATTGGTTTTTCACTATAATGTATTGACTTTTGTATTGTGATGTATTGGTATGAATTTTTGGTTTAACGGATGATCTGTTAGTCCGACCTGACCAGAGTGCTGCCCTAGTTTATTTGATCTCGAGATGTTGGAGTATTATTGTAGAATTCATTTTGGATTATTATTGTAGAATACATTTGATTCTGATTCATATTTATAAAAATATATGTGATACAGAGTTTTCAATCTAAAATAAAAAGATTCAAAGAATGCATTCTCAACTTGTACCTTGTACACGTCTAATATATTTATTGATTATTATAATTATTAAATAATTTTATATTTTAATGTTTAGAATAATTCATTAATAATTTTATTTATATACTTATAAAAATTCAAATACATCACATTTTCAACCCATTTCTAATCTCTGTTTATTATTTATTATTAATAAATCATATTTTAATGTTAAATTAGTTAATAATTATTAGTTACATACTTTGAAAAAATTCAATCATTTCTAATCTCTATTTATTAAATATTATTATTAAATTATTTTATATTTTAACATATAGGTTAAATTCGTTAATAATTATTAGTTACACACTTTGAATTTTTTAAAAATATCATACTCTGAATTCGTGTCGCATTGTACTAGTGTATAATCAATATTAATTATTATTATATATTTTTAGATTGAATTAATTGCTAATATTTTATTACACACTTAGATTGATACAAAATAACTCATAATTTACCTATTTATCATATTTGAATTCCAAAAACAAAGTTATCTTGACTTTTATTATAAATACAACTTATTTAATTATTTTCATAACTAAGTTCATTTAATAATTAAAATTATTTCATATGTAATTTGTCTTTTAATTAAAATAACTAATTTAAATTTTCTCTACTAATTATATATGATATATTTATATTTTATATTAGAAGAATAAAAGAAAATTATTAAATTAAAAAAAATTTGTTGAATTAGGTAGAATATAATAAAAAGAAAAAATCAAATTAGTCAAGATACAATAAAATGAAAATATTAAATTATGTAGATATTAAGTTCGTATGACACCTAAACAACCAAAGCACCATAATTTTTTATTTGTCAAACGAAACATGCGAAACAGACACATTGGTTCGGAGGATTTTACATTAATATATAAGAATGATATTTTTTTATGATGTATTTGACAATTAGACATGCATGGCTAATTATGTTAAACTTGGAAAAAAAATTGACTCCAAAATTATGGCTAATTTACAATTTGCCTTACAAACTTTTTTTTTTTGACAAATCGGCATACGACTATCCGAATTGAAGTTTGTCTTCTAAACCAAAACTTTGTGATTTTGTGTTTAAAATGAATGACATAGCCAAATGGGTTGTGCTACGTCATCTGGTTATGGGTACAAAACTACAAATAATCTAATTTAGGGAGCAAATTAAAAATAATGTATAGTCACTACTACAAAAAATGTCATTGGAATGAGGGTATAGGCATCGGTTGTAATAAATAACCGATGCCTAATATCGCGTGGGGTCTTTTTTATAATTAAAAAAATTATAGGCATCGGTTGTTAAGCAAAAACCGATGCATATGGTCGGGAGGGTTTTTTTTTTGTAATAAATAAAAGTTATATGCATCGATTTCATCAAACAACCGATGCCTATAATAGTCCCGAAAAACTCATGTGCATCGGTTGTTTAGATAAAACCAATGCCTATAATAATAAAAAAAAATCCAAATTTTCATTAAAATACATTGACATCGGTTGTTAAGCAAAAACCGATGCCTATGGTCCGTGCAGTTTTTTTTTTTTTGTAATAAATAAAAGTTATATGCATCGGTTTTACCAAACAACCGATGCCTATAATAGTCCCGAAAAACTTATGTGCATCGATTGTTCAGATACAACCGATGCCTATAATAATAAAAAAATCAGATTTTTCATTAATATACATTAACATCGGTTGTTAAGCAAAAACCGATGCCTATGGTCGCGCGATTTTTTTTTTTTTTTTGTAATAAATAAAAGTTATATGCATCGGTTTTATCAAACAATCGATGCCTATAATAGTCCCGAAAAACTTATGTGCATCGGTTGTTTAGATACGACCGATACCTATAATATAAAAAAAATTTAAATTTTCATTAAAATACATTGACATCGGTTAGTCAACACAACCGATGCCTATAATTAACATAAAAGTTTGTGTATGATATATCTTAAATTAAAAGGTGGAAATTAATTTGCAAAACATGCTAATTTTCTTTTTATATTTTAGAAAACTTTTATACTTGGAATTTATAAATTGAGGGAATTGATATTATTATTATTATTATTATTATTATTATTATTATTATTATTATTTTATTTTTTAATACATATCACATTAAATGTTTCAACTTAATTTTGTTTTTTCATACAGAGTTTGAAAAAAAAGGAAGATAACGAATTTTTATTTAGACAAATCAATTTTAAATTATTAATAACCCATTTAAACACATAATTCTATCTATATAGAAATATAAAAAATGCTTTTAAATCTTTTACCAGCACAAAGTTTCCTAATTTCAAAAACTCTTAACTTAAATGAAGAAAGCACGATCCGCACAATATATTAGTACATGATCAACCACCCTTGATCTACTCTTCATCGACGGCTCGCAACAGCACAACTAACATGCTTCAGATTGCCACCAATATCTGTCAATTAAAGCCTCTGATCCAACGGACCACATTCATTTCTTACTTATTGCGTCTTGTCTTCTTTATAATCTATTTCTTTTCACCAAATCAGCAGCACACATTTTCAAAACCCAATTTCTCCAATAGCAGAAACAAAAAATGTCAGGCCGTGGAAAGGGAGGCAAGGGCTTGGGCAAAGGCGGAGCCAAACGACACCGAAAGGTTCTGAGGGATAACATCCAGGGCATCACCAAGCCGGCGATCTGTCATTTGCTCGCAGAGGCGGCGTCAAGCGTAGCAGCAGCCTTATTTACGAGGAGACTCGCGGTGTCTTGAAGATATTTCTCGAGAACGTCATCCGTGACGCCGTCACTTACACGGAGCACGCTCGCCAGAAAACCGTGACGGCGATGGATGTCGTGTACGCTCCCCAGAGGCAGGGGCGTACTTTGTATAGTTCTGGTGGTTAATTAGGATTATTAGTTTCTTTGTAAATATTTCTTTAAGTGCCGTTGATTAAGTTTTACTGTTGTAGTGATTAGGTTCTCGTATGTGTACCCGCATCTAAGTTTCCAAAAAATGAAATCAATTTTTTCAACTTCATCTAATTTGCCTATTTTTCTTGATCTTCTGGTTATCTTCATTGTAACTTATTGTTGTATGTTCTTTCATTTGAATATTTGATTTGCTTTTGATTCAGAAATTGTTTAATTTTATCTTATCATATACTGTTGATTTTGTGCTTACTTTGGGGAATCTGTAATTTTAATGTATTGATTGGGCTTGAATATGCTTGATTCTCAAGCTTGATCATGTCACAATTACGACATCCTTTTTAATTTTAAGKACTTTTTMCATGATCCTSAAMCWTAATRTGTGTTTATACAWACACATTAGGCATRGGTWMTTTAACAAAACTGATGRCTATAGCTARACATTAGACATCGGTTGTTTGACCAAAATCGATGCCTATATCTACACATTAGGCATCGGTTATGGTCAAACAACCGATGCCTATGTCTATTATAGGCATCGGTTGTAAAACCGATGCCTAAAGTTCAGGTTATAGGCATCGGTTGTAAAACCGATGCCTATTAGCAAAAACAACCGATGTTTTACAAACGATGCCTATTAGCAAAAACAACCGATACTGTTGGGGGTTTTCTGTAGTAGTGAGTCCGTATGACAATTTCTCACAAACAATACTATATATAATAAATGTGAAGAATATAATAATTTAATGGACAAAAAATAATTAAATAATTTATAATTACATCATGTAAAACATATAGTACATTGTATTAGGGTAAAAGTAATAGGTAGATTAGGCAACACCATCGTCGGGTCATAATAAATTTTGGTAAACCAAAATACAGATACAGTACGTCCAAACATCATCCCAGATTTTAAAAATAAATTATAAAACAATAGATTTATTAAATAACTAAAATTCTTACATTTTCTTTTCGCAGGTAATTGTACATAATATAATAAAAATAATACTATATAAAGAGTAACTGATGATGCGATTCGACTATAGATTTTGGTGGATGGCAATGGGAAAATAAAAAAGAACCAAAAATTGAATTGAAATTTACTACGGTGTTGCTATCAAGGTGGTACAATACAGTGTGAGGGCCCACTCCCTCACAGTGGGGATATTATAAAGTAACCAATTCTTGGGATCCCATCCCATCCCATTCCCACCTCACTTGTTGACAAAACATATGACCAATTTGGGTTACAGCTTCTCAGTTTCATTTTGGACCGTTGGTTCTACTTATATTTACATGACCAATTTGGCTTGCAGCTTCTCACTAATTTCGTCTCACGTCTATGAATATATAGAAAAGATTCATTTTGGTTTTGGACCGTCAGTTCCTCTTCTCCAACTAGTACATTTATTATTATTATTATTTTTATTTTTATTTTTATTTTTATTTTTATTTTTGACGCCTCCAACTAGTAGATATTTATGTTATGACCAAATGTCACATATTATAAAGGATTAATAATAATATCCATCAATTAGATTTTTAATTATCAACCAACTTATTAACTTTATCCACTAAATATATTTCGCGGTAAAATTGCAACGAGGGAGCTTTTGGAGTTTATTAAATAAATAATATATTTTTTATTCAAAATTGATAAAATAATATTAAAGAAAACATTGAAAAAGTAGGGCGGGACGCCAGTGGAAAAGGCATCCCGCTCACATTTTAGAAGGTAGGAATAAAAATCGTTCTAGAATGTAAGCGGGACGCCTTTTCTAGTGGCGTCCTGGCCCTAAAGTACATTTTAGAAGGTATAAATAAATAACCGTTCTAGAATGTGAGGCTGAAATGAAAAAAAAATTAATTGACATTTTCACAAAATTAATAATTTCCTCATTTACAAATAAAAATAAAATTAATTTTATTAAGTAATTAACAACTAAAAAAAAAGAATAAATTCGAATTTTTACTTAATTAATGATTTCTCACAAAATAAATAAATTAAGACTTTTTTTCACATAATTAATAATTTTATATAAATTTTATTTTTCACATAATTAAAAGTTTACACAAAATAAATCACAAATATATAAATTATTAATTATGTGAAAAATTAAAAATTTTAATATGTCAATTAATTTATTTTATATAAATTGATTTATTTTGTGTAAAATTCTTAATTATGTGAAAAATAAAATTTATATGAAATTATTAATTATGTGAAAAAAAATTCTTAATATATTTATTTTGTGAGAAACATTAATTAAGTGAGAATTCGAGTTTATTCGTTTCTTGTTTATTTGTTAATTATTTAATAAATTAATTTTATTTTTATTTGTAAATGAGAAAATTATTAATTTTGTGAAATTGTCAATAATTTTCTTTTTCATTTCAGCCTCACATTCTAGAACGGTTATTTATTTATACCTTCTAAAATGTACTTTAGGGCCAGGACGCCACTAGAAAAGGCGTCCCGCTTACATTCTAGAACGATTTTTATTCCTACCTTCTAAAATGTGAGCGGGATGCCTTTTCCACTGGCGTCCCGCCCTACTTTTTCAATGTTTTTTTAGTATTATTTTATTAATTTTAAATAAAAAATATATTATTTATTTAATAAACTCGAGCTTTTGCTTCTATAATTATGATATTTGGACTCGAAATGCTATATATATATATAAATATATATTAAAGATTGTGCCTTTTTTTACAACTTCAAACAAAAATTAGTTTTATTTGAAACTTGGAAAAATGTGGTGATTTTAAATGCAATTAAGCTATTTAACTGAAAGTAGTTTAAGATAATACTAATAATAATAATTATTATTATTATTATTATAATGATGATAATAAGCACATGGGAGTGGTTGGGAAAGGCATGGGTGATCAACTGACAAATCGTTAGAGACAAAAGGCGGTATGTCATAATTATCGTATTCATTTACTCCCATCTTTTTCCAAGTCCTTACATTACATCCCTCCCCTCTCTTTGAAACTATGTTTTCTATATATCTTCATTGGCTGCCCCTGTAATTTTCTTTTTCCAATCCACTTTATTTCTTTAAATGTATTTTTTTTCAGACTAAGGTCTCAATCAAATCAAATTAATGATAGATGGTAGTAACTCACGTCCGGTTGCTTTAAGATTAATTAACGATATTTAAAAAAAACACAACAAAATATTTGATGTCATATTTCTCTCTACTGTCCTTATTAAACCAGGCTTATAATTGCTGACATGGCAGATTACTTGGTTGTTAGCTGATTTACCTTCTGATGGATCTAACAAAAGTAAGTTTTTTTAACCTCAAAAATTCTTGTTGAAAACGACATATTCCTATTAGGTATCAATTTGACGGTTCTACGTGTCATTAAACAGACACAATTCAATGTGGGGATTTACAGGATTCTTACTTACTAAAAGTACATGTCATTTTAAAAAGAGCAACATAAACTGTCTATAACCAAACTAGCATTAAAGGAGGACAGAAAAATAACGAAGGAGAATGCTCTAGGGAGCTGCCAACTATAAATAACGTTTAACTTGTAGAAATTGTGATTTGGTAATTATTCTTGTAGCAAGAAAATCTAAATGGGTCGAAGATTTAATGCGTATTGAAGATGAGACGTTTGGAACACTTGATTCGAAGACATGTTTGATGATTTTGAAGACATTATTGAATATTAATTTTAGTTATTGTGTTCGATTGTATTGCACTTTTTCAAGGTTCTAAGTGATGAAAAACGAAGCATTTATTGGAGCTCAAATTCTATGTAAATGACCATCTTTTCTTAAGGACTTCTCCCCCGATAATAACGTTGAACACGTAGAAATTATGTTTAAATGCTTTTATTGAAAAGTAAAAAGGTAATTATTCGTACAAATACAATACAACTCACCCGGACTAAAAGTTGCACTATATACAAATACACTGAATATGGACCAAGATATTGTTGATGATTTGCAGAAAGAAAAAGAAAAGAAGACGGCGTGAAAGAGACGGTAGCATTAAGGATCTATTATTTATAAATTACTAATATAGAGTATTAAATACATATTTTCATAATAAATAAAGATATAAATATTTAAATTGTTATTTATCAGTTACTTATTGAGAAAGACACACTAATTATGTTTTTCCTTGAACACTCTCACTTGTGTTGGTTAAATTGTATTTCATTATTATCTCGTTAAAATCTTGTCAAGTAACAAAGTTAATGAGAAAAATAAAATTTGGTTTAAGGAAAAAGAGTACAACACAAATTATGTTGGGACTCCTCCTAAAATCTATACCTCTCTTTGATATATACATCTATCAAGAGAACTTTGAAAGTCTCCACTTCCTCAATTTACTTGACTCTTGAAAAAGTCTATAATTGTTGGTTGTGGTGATATGGTTCGTATTATCACCCATGTAGCCTACTTTCATTTATTCGTTGCAATTTGCACATCTTCATATCTATATTCAATGTTAGGATTCAAGCCACTATTCGCAAAGATATGAATGATTATTATATACTCACGAACTACTACATGTATGATTATGATATCTTTGCATGGATCAAATGGGTAACCAACATCAATAATACTATTTGGTGTTTCACAATAGGAAGTAACTCAACATTTTATTTAGGGATTACAAGATCATCTGTAGTACCAATTATATTTATGAATGGGAAAAATAAACTCACGTCAATGGTTTCTTTTATGTATCAAAATATATTTTGATTATATTCCAATGACATTGCGCTTTCTTGAGTTAAATCAAGATAACAATTTTGAAAATTTAATATTTGGTCAAGTGTATTAGTATTGGTACAACAATGCGCATATTGTACATAGGAAGAGAATTTCAGTTCCCATCAGCTATTCGTCATTTCGCTGACAAAATTGATATTTTCTTATATCTTCACTTTGACCAATCATAGGAGTGCTAACATATTGCACTTATCCATATTTAATTGCATGATCATCTTTTGGATATATGCAAATTGGAATTTAGTATTCCACAAACTCGGTTTAGTTAAAGCCTTGACATGATCGAGTTTTCCCATATTTCATTATCTCAAATTAAAATTTCAAATAACTAATGATATCTCTTATTTCATTAGAAGTGGATATTATGTTCATATCATCGACATATACAACTATAATCGCAAATTTAAAACTTATTTTTTTTTATAAATACGCAAAGACATAGATTATTTTTTTCTCAATTAATTAGTCACTTAGACAGTTATACTACATTCGTCTGGATTATTTCAATCCATAAAGTGAGCATTTCAATTTAATTTCAAATGCACCCCATGGCTTAGAGTCACTTGTCTTGGTAAGGAAAGGTCAACAAGCACTTTTATATATATCTCCAAATCACGATCCCCATATAGATATGATGTAACCACATGTATAAGCTGCATTCTTAGTTCTTTGTAACTATAACATCTATTATGGGATAATACATATCCACATAGTCAATTCCAGTGCATTTTGAGAAACTTCGTACTTCAAGTCTAGATTTGCATCTCATGACTTTAATTTTCTCATTGCGTTTTATGAAAAAACTTTATTTATATTCGTCAGGCTTTACAATTGGTGAGGTTAGCACTACCAGACCAAATACTTATTTTCCTTTTAGTGAATTTAGTTATACCTGGATTGATTCTTTAAAATTAGGCCAATTTGTTCTTTATTGACATTTCAATAGAGCGTGGTTCGATACCATCGTGCTCTATGATTTCTTGAGCAACAGTGTGTACATCATCAATGTGTGTGGAAATTCCATCAACTCATAATAACTCTCATAATACATTGAGATTTATTTATTCTCTGAAATCATATCAAATATCGAAGCGTACTCCAATAGTGTATCATAGACATAAGTATAACCAGAGATAATCTCATGAAATCTTCATTGATGATTAATTGAAGTCGTGTCATGCATGCCCTCTTATTCCTTGGGCGATTATTGACTGAACCAAGAGACCTCCTCCTATTTCTTTTGGGAGTCACGACCTCAACCACACATCCACTAAGTATGGTTACAATGTCTTAATATGAGACATTGTATTTCTTATGGGGGCTTTTAACCTTGCAGACGCATTTGCAACTGGTATATATATGATCTAGTCATTTTAGAAATTGAGTCTTCTATACTTTGAAGATCAATTATTCACTTTACTTTACTTTCACGTACATTGTGAAATGCGAGGATCATAATGAGACATATTGTGAAACTATTTATGTTGTTTCATTAGAAAATACTTTTTCTTATCTCCCCGTAATGATAGGAAGCTATCTTGTTAGAGCGACAAATCTGTAGATTTAGCGATAAATAGATCGTATGTCAAAAGGTTTAAAATAGCAGATGATTGTTGGAGATTTATATCTAACACAAATACTTAATCGGCTTTAGAAACCCATATGAATGCGTTGCGAGGGCGCAATAGGCATATATACTGCCTAACCAAATATGCGTAGATATGAATTATCAGGCTTATATTCAGTTACCAACTGCTATGTAAAATATTCGATTAGTAGAGGTTCATAAACGAATAAGTAAGAGTTGCGTGTAATATTGCATAACCCTATGCATATACAAATATATAAGTGCGCATAAATATTATCTTGGTCAACATCTATATCATTCTCGAAGGTGTCTTCTTTGAGACCTTATTTTATATGCACATTAGGGTACAAGATGTATTACATAAATCTTAAATGAAATGCAATAGACGATAAGACCCTGCCGAAGCTTTCAATTGTTATTATGAGTATCGAGTGCTTTATAAGGGTGGTAAGTCCTCAATCATACTAAACGTGCTAGAAGTTTTGCAAATGAAATATTTTTATGGACAACATGTGCCGAAGGATCAATCAAAATTATAAAATACTTGAATGATCCGCATTTTGAATGGTTATGTACACATGAATCCCCAATTATCAATTATAAGAATGGAATTTTATACCCTTGTATCTTTAGCGTATGCAGGTCTCAATCATACAATTTTGCTAATGAACAAGCTGTAATTTAATGTATGTAATGCTCCTAGTACTTTAAAATGTACTAGCTGTAATTGAACAATATTAGTTCGATACTATACTGTGCATTAAATTTCTATCTCATTTTGTGTTTCACTCAAAATAAAAGATGTCCATGTTAATTTCTTATAATATGAACCATCTATTACGACGACCAATAAATCCATGTCAGTCGTGTCAAAACCTGAATGAGTCAATGTCTAAAAGTTCTTTTTTGGTCATATCTTATGATTCAATAATCAAAAAGTAGTAAAGTAAAATTACTAGATTGACTCTAAAACACGAATTCTTTAACATAAATTAAAGGTATAGTTCCATTCTCATAATGTATTTCTTATTATAGAAAGTTTCAAACCCGATCTCCAACATAAATATTTAACCGCTACATGTTTTGAATATTATATCCAAAATTAAGTTTGATCCAATGGTCTAATTGTGTGTAATTCAATTTTTAAAAGAAACTGAGCAGATAGTTTCGGGAAATAGGATCAACTCTTTTCAAAGTTCATTATAGAATTCTTCAAAACCCATAATCAAATCTCCACCTTTAAGATCTAACTTGTATATGTGTGGAATAATATATCCAGATTTTGGCTTGATCAAACGGTTTGATTGTGCGCAACCTTATTTTGAAAAATACTGCACAGAAAAGTCCAAAAACAAAATTTGCTTTGTTCGTAATTTTATATATATCTCCTCGTATATGTGAATCCAATCTCCACCGTTAAAAACGTAATTCAATAGGTCTTGAAGCATCTGTGAAAATTGGAGCACGATCCAACTGTTTAAACGCGAAAAATCAAATTTTCAAACTTATAGAGCAGTTAGATTTTCGACGTACGAAATTGTATAATTTTTGGTTTGGTTATGGATGCTTATTTGTCGATCACTATCAGTTGGTCAGAGTATCGTGCTGATAACGTGTAAAAGAAAAATAAAAAAAAAGAAAAGAAAAGAAGAAGACACAAAAGAGACGGTAGAATTTGGGTTCATTTATTCATCAAATACTCCCTTTATATAGGGTATCAAATACATTTTTTCATAATGCATAAAGATAACAAATACATAAATTGTCCTTCACCAGTTACTTATTGACGCAAACACACTAATTGTGTTTTTCCTTCAACACTATATTATTATTTTTTTGTTTGATTGTGTTACACTTTTTAAAAATTATAAGTGATTCAAATGAAGTATCAGTTTGAGCTCAATAATTCTATGCAAATGACATTTTAAAGCTATGTTATCAGTTCTCTAATGGTAAGCAATATTTTAAAAATCGGATCGGACATCGAAACGAATCAATAACTGGTTTAATGGGTCACTGGTTTGACCAGTTGAACAGTTTTTAAAAAATCGGGCATCAAACTGGACTCTCTCTCTCTCTCTCTAAATATCTATCTATCTATCTATCTATCTATCTATCTATCTATATATATATATATATATATATATATATATATATATATATATATATATATATATATATATATATTTATTGTAAATAATAATAATACAATTAAAATAGCAATAATATTAATATCATATATACCACGTACAATTCCCTTATCAAACACATTCATTAAAAGTCGATCTCATTTTGTATGAATTTATTATGATAATAAAAATTTAGGATCATTTAAAACAATCTTGAAATAAAAAGTTTGCAAATAATGAATATTGATCATTTAAAATTTTAGGAACACTTAAAACAATCTTGATACTAAGTGGATATTTGGAATAATTGGAACTACCTTTTTTTTTTTACTAAAAAGAAAAAAGATTAGAACGACTTTTACCGCGTCTTGGCGGGTGGCACTTGGTCATTATGTATTCGAACCAAATCAAAAATCGGACCGGACTCGGGACCAATTCTCAATTAACTCGATCGAACCGGCCTAGTCCGATTTTCAAAACAGTGGTGGCAGGTGGGGTGTAAGAGCTGGTGTTTTGTTTAGTAGTACTCGATCGATCTCAAAGTAAAACCACTTTATTTATGTAGTTTAATACAAAATTGTGATTTTGATATTTAATTGTATTTTGTGATATATTTAATATTTGGTATTGTAACTACTATGTGTACTTTAAGAAAGGCAGTGTGATGGTAAATCAATTCACGGTCTAGAAAAAGGCATTGGTTTCATTAAATGGTAGATGGTGAGCATTTACACTTGGCATATGCGCATAGCTTAGAACGGTTTCAAAAAGGCCCGTGAACTCAGCCGCGTACGCCTCAACTTTCCACCCTTGACTTGGCATGTGACTCGGACACCGACCGCAGTAACAACACTTGCATTTTTACGAAAAATAGGAAAACCAAAAAATAAAAATAAAAACAAAAAATAAAAATAATACTAATAAAAAGGAAAAACAATACATCTCTTACAGTGCAATAATAATTGTACTCTCCCATGAAAGGAGTAATATCAAGAACACTGAAACGACGTCAGAATATTAAATAATAAAAAATCAGAAGCTCGGTCCCACAAGCTTAATAGATATACTATATACGATTTGATTATTGGGCGTTCGTACGTTCTTTCTACCTTTCTTGGACTGTTCCAAGATTTTATATTTATTTATATTTATTTTAATAATCAAAAAATCTCAAAGGTGTTTTTATTAATTTTATTCTCTTCATATTTAAGAACCTCACACCCCTGCTCTCCTTTCTTGACAAGTGAAGTTGCGGCGCTCCTCACTTCGCCTCTTCTTTTCTGATAAACGGGTTGAGCCTCCGCCGCAAATCTCGCCGGAGTATCTATTTCCGGTAAGTGCTTTGCCTGTTTTTTCATTTTTGTACTCTTTATGAGTTTTTGTGCCGTATTGGTCCGCGTTTTTTCTTGATCCGATTTCAATGGGTGTGTGAAATGATTATAAGCACTTGGGAATTTTTATTTATTTAATTCTTTTTTATTTCCATCTTTGAATTGTTCCTCTTTTTTCTTGGTTCATTTGTTTGCAGGGTTTTTTGTGTTTTGAATTGAGAGCAAGTAAAAAAAGCAGAGGAATCCAAATCCGAATTAACTTTCGCTAAAGGAAAAAAAAAACCCCCCTTTTTCATTTCTGATTCCACTTTGATTATTTATTCTGAGAAATGGGATTGAAATTAGCCCCATCTTCGTTACACTGGTCACAATCTTCAGCCCCCCACTCCCCATCTTCTTCTCAGACATTAGCCTCCGCCTTTTCTTCCCCAAGGCGGAGCGGCGATGGCGGCGGAGCTCTTTTCTGCCGATATGTTTCCGCCAGTTTGTTCTTGTGCGGGGCCCACCAATCCTCAAAGCTCTACCCCTCCCACTCTTACTGTAATAAGAAAAACAAGAATTCCGGTACCGGAATCATGAGACGAGCCTTGGCCGCCAGCCTGGACGACTCCTTTTCCGACGAGGAATTCTCCAAACAAATCCAAGAATTAACCCTAAGGTCCCAACTTTCCGAAAATGACAATGACAACGAAAACCCGAACCCGTTTTTCCGCGAACGGGACGAAATAATCCCGGCTAACATCGAGCGGAAGGCCAACAGCGTCGACATCCCGTTATCTCTCCGGATGATAAAGCGCAAGAAACAAGAATGGCAGGAGGGGATCGGGGAGTCGGCCCGTTGCTCGGTGAAAAAGGCCTTCTCGTCCATGGTTTTCATAATCCGCGAGCTCCATAGCTACACCCTCCAGATGAGGAGGGAGATTCTGTACTACGAGGACTTGCAAGGGATCCTGGCGAGCGTCCAGAAAGAGATGCACGCGTCCTTCGTTTGGCTGTTTCAGAAAGTGTTCTCCCACACACCCACCCTCATGGTGCACCTCATGATCCTCCTCGCGAATTACAGCGTCTACTCCATGTCCACTAATGCCGCATTAGCTGCCACATGCCCGCCGGTTCACACTACGGAGCAAGTGTCCGTGGTCGAAGATTTTAATGACAATATTAAAAATAATAATATTAATATTAATATTAATCCGTCGATCGTTAGGACGGTGAAATTGTCATCTTCGAACGGGAATACGGCTTCGGTGGGAGGGAATAGTGGCGGCGGTGGCGGGAAGTATAAGCCGGTGGCTAGTGGGACCGAGGGAGACGAGCCGGTGAATTATGACCGGACGATTACGCCCTCGTCGATTTCGACGAATAGTCAAGAGGAGACGTTGTGGGATTCGATCATGGGGGAGGCTTCGAGAATGGGAGGCGGGTCGCTGGATCAAGAGACGGTGCGGAGATTTGTGTCGCCGGTGGATGCGAGGATCGAGTCAGACGATCAGACGGGGCACTTGAAAACGGAGCTGCTGTATCAGACGGAGTTGGATCGGGAGCCTAACAATCCGCTTTTGCTGGCGAATTATGCTCAGTTTCTTTACCTTGTAGCTCAGGATTTCGACAGGTAACATTATTTTTTTTTAAAATAAGATTATTTATTTATTATTGTTGTTGTTATTTGACGAATTGGAGTGGTTAACAGCTGTTTGTTCGAAACAAATATCTCATCTCAACGAAATTAGATTGTCATTAAGATAGATAAGTATCACGAGTGAGTGGTGAGCTTTAATTTGGTGACCAACATGTATGAAGACTCGTTTTAGTTGTGTGGGAAATGTGATTTTTATGTGGAAATTATGTCGTTCGATATTATGATATGATAGCACAATGTGTGATGCTAATTCAATCTTTACATGATATGTTAAATCTTAAAAACCCCACTAGCAAAAAAAAAAAATATATATATATATATATATATATATCATAAAAAAAGCTCGTCATTTTTCTAAAAGTCGGTATTTGATTGTCCTCGCTGAAAGATCAAACATCTGAAAGCTTGACTCGTGAGAATCTTGGGACAAAGCCAAAACGGGGCAGGCAGGATGGGTTTCGTGCTCGGCCCGGCCTGGCCCCCCTTTGCTGTCTACTTCAAATTCTTTAACAATTGTAAACCAGTAAATGTTGGTATATTTATTAATCTATTTACTGATATGGTTGGAACAGAGCGGAAGAGTACTTTAAGAGAGCGAGCAAGGTTGAGCCGAAGGATGCCGAAGCATTGAACAAGTACGCAAACTTCCTGTGGGCCGTGAGGAACGACCTTTGGGCTGCCGAGGAGACGTTTTTGGAAGCCATTTCTACCGAGCCCGAAAACTCGTATTACGCCGCTAGTTATGCCCATTTCCTGTGGAACACTGGCGGCGAGGATACTTGTTTTCCTCTCGGCTCTCCTGACGATGTGTAAAATATCAAGAAAGGGCTAATTAATTAATCAATGCAAATTACCCTTGATGTTGCCCCTAAGGTTATTTTTTAAAATTACAAATATGGGTATTTGTAATTTTAAAAAATAAGTGGGGTTATTTTTGTAATTATCACATCAAGAAAAGGGAAAATTGAAAGCACCCCACTAAAATTCTCCAGTTGATGGAGATTTTTTTTCCCCAGAAAATATCTTTTGCTTATGATAACTATGGTCGAAAAGGAGGACTTTCCTTATCGAGTAGTTAGGTTGACTTTTCCTATGGTTCTTATATAAGTTAGATATATAGATATATATATATCCTCCCAGTAGATATTTTGCATTTCTTAAAAGGAAATAAGAATAGTAATAATAAAAAATATTTTTGGGTTTTTTCTTCTCTTGCTGTTTATATATGATGTCATTAATAGTGGGGGAGATAGGGATATATTTTGTTCTTTCTTTGGTTGATGAAGGAGCTTGAGAGTGATGAGGAGAGGTTGATGTGTGGGGCAGGATAGAGAGTATGCTCTTTCTTTTGATGTTGTACTTACATGAGCACTTGGCCAAATTGTAATTATGCTTTCTTGTTAATATAAACTTTTCGTGATTATTCCATTTTATACCTGTTGAGTTTTACTATAGTTAAGATGATTTCTTATTCAATTTTTGTGTGAAGAATATTATTGCATTGTTAGGGTTTAATTGCAAAGATTACCCCTGTAATTTACCCTAATTATAAAAAAATCCTGTTATCTTTTAAAACCAAGAATACTGAGAGAAATATTTGTAAGGTAATTAAAATATTAAGGAGATATTTATCATTTTAATTGTTAAAGAATAAACGTGTTTATTCTTTTTTTTTTCTTTTTTAAATTAGACTAAACCTTATGCTTCTCTTCCACATGTTGATGTGAAGAATATTATATTCTACTGTATTATGACACTTTAAGGGCCTATTTGGATAGTTTTTTTTTTTTGTTTTTTTTTTCCTGGTACTGTATTTATTTTTAGTAAATATCAAATTATATCTGAAATATGGATTATAATTTATTATTATATTGTATTTAGTAATATTTAATTATTTAATTGTAAATATTATTATTTGAGTATTGAATTTTTAAATTTTAAAACAAATGAATATTTAGTATTTCAAATTTCGAATCCAAAATTTGGAGTTTCAGCCAAACAGACCGCAAGAGCTTAGAGCTAGCAAGAATACTCATATTGCTATTTTATGTTAATATGCGCGTATATATACACATTAGTCAATGACCATTTTTATTTTGACTACTTTTATCTCAATACACACATATTCTTTCTTTATTATTATTTATTTTAACACCAGAGAAAACTTGTATTTATGTTATTACTCAAAGAGTCAGAGTCAAGGATAGAATAGGACCAGGGCCAAATGGGAAAATTCCTAGCACCAGGGCGTAGCTACCTAGATAAATAGATTGGCGCTTTAGTCCTAGGTAAAAAGAATAATATAAAATAAAAGATTAGTAGTGTGTTTAATATGTTTAGATATGGCACGACTATAAATTAGTTGCTCCTCTCTCAGTTAATTTGCAGATGACGTATACAATTTTTATTGATTTTTTTAATTTACCCGATCCAATGTACATTGACATTAATTATATTATATTAGGAAAACTAGAGCTTTTTTAGGAATATAAAATTAGTATATTTTCCCTTCATATATTTGGGGAAAACATGTAAAATTTACTATATTATTATTATTTTTTTAATCTTGAAAAAATGACAAGCGTACTGCTCCATCTGATTCATATTAAATGTCGTTTTAAAAGTTTAATTTTGTTTCAAATTAATAGTTATTTTAAAAAATTTTACCCACTTCTTCCAACTTTATCCCTACTCATTTAAAGAAATGAAATAAATTTATGGTAATAAGATAATTATTAGTTAAGAGGTAAAAGAGTTTAATTAGAAATATTATTAATTAATTAAGGGTGTATTAGTCAAATTTACATGTTCCTTAATTTTAGACATAAATTCTAAAACAACATTTAATAAAAAACGGAGAGAGTATCAATTTGGGGCCAATGTTTTGAAAATCGGATCGGAAATCGAACCGAATCAATAACTGGGTCACTGGTCCGATCGGTTGAACCGTTTTTAAAAAACCGATCATCAAACCGGACTATATGTATGTATGTATGTATGTATGTATGTATGTGTGTGTATTGCAAATAATAATAATAATAATAATAATAATACAAAAAAAATAGTAATTCTAATATCATATATACCACGTACAATTCTGTTATCCAACACATCAATTCAAAATCGATCTCATTTTGTATGAATTTATTATGATAAGAAAAAATTAGAATCATTTAAAACGATCTTGAAATAGAAAGTTTGCAAATAATGAATCTTGATCATTTAAAATTTTAGAATCACTTAAAACAATCTTGATACTAAGTTGATATTTAGAATAATTGGAACTACCTATTTTTACTTTTTTACTTAAAAAAGGAAAAAAGAATAGAACTGATTTTTACCGGTAAAATTGGCGAACAAGTGAACCGATTTTTACCGGTTCACTTGTTCGTCAGTTTTACCAATTTTACCAGGTCTTGCCGAGTGGTACTGGGTCATTAGCCACCCGGACCAAGTAAAAAAACGGATTGGTATCAGGACCGGTCGGTCCGATTTGATTTTCAAAATAATTTTTGGGACAAAGGAAGTATTACTCATTTCTCTCGGAAAATAGATTATTTCTTACCATTCAAGAAAACGTAAATTATACTATGTTTAAATTATTATTATACTATGCTTTGTATTATATTATAAAACAAGCTTAATAACGTCCACGCTCTGTCTTATATTAATAGCACATTTTTTATTTTACCAAGATTGGAAAAAGTTACTAAAGTATATTAAAATAATAAAATTTTATGTTTAACATCAAATTAACTCTTACGTTAAAAGCTCTGTTCTAAAAATCGCTCTAGGCGCCCGCCTAGGCGCTAGGCGCCACCAATCCGCCTACGATTTTTGAAGATCGGCCAAAGAAATCGCTGGGCGCCCTAGGTGCCAGACCAGTTTTTTTTTTTAATATTTTCTAGCCTAAAACAACGTCATTTTTGGGCCTATTTTTTTGATTATTTTGATTTTATAATGTATATTATGGTATTATTATTTGACTAATGAACTTATGCATCTATGTTGTTTTGGACTTTAAATTGAACAATAGTTTTACTTGTGAATTGTAACTTGTGATCATTACTTTTAGTTTTGAATTGTCATAAATTTTATTGTGTAACAAGTAGTATGTTGAACTATTAAATGGTTGGATGTAATTTTGTAAATTAGGGTATTTATTCTCAAATTCTAGGCTCCGCCTAGGCCCCGCCTAGGCGTCCTAGGCGCTAGGCACTGGCCTGGCGCCTAGCAGCCGCCTAGCGATTTTTAGAACACTGGTTAAAAGAGAGAAAGAAAAAAATTATGGTTGTTAGTATTCCTAAAACCAAAATATGTGGAGGATTTTTTTTTTATATTCTAAAAAAAGTTCTCTTTTTTAATACTCCCTCCGTCATACAAAAATAGTTCAATATTCTATTTTCGTCCATCCCACAAAGATAGTCCAATTACTATATTTAACATATCATTAAATTTTCATTTCCACACATACCCTTAATTAATATTCTTGAAATAATAGGATTCTACATGGTAAATTGAAAATTGATGATTACAATGTAAAATCTTACTATTCCAATAACAAATATACTATTCCAACACTGATTTCTATCATCATTAATTGACATTAATAAATTCAAAAAGGGTATAATTGGAAAACACTAACTAAATTAATGGCTTAACTATATAAACTAATCATTTTCTTAATTTGTGTGAAATCAACCGCAGGACTATTATTTTGGGATGAAGGGAGTATTTAGTAAATACAAATGTATCCCTTCTATTATATTAAAAGAGATGGGAGTTTACTGTGTCTACTCCTACTGCTGACAAGTGGCTCTACCTACGCTTGACACCTGATAGTTTTCGATTTCGACTATTAAATTACCCTTGCACGCCTTTACTTTGTATTGTTAGAGGGGCAAAATTTTTATTTTATAAATTACAAACCCCTACGTGCACATATTCTTCCCACAACAAAATCAATTTTTGCCGCCGCTCGTGCACAACGACCCATTCGAGGAGACAACCATCGTGTTAACATTGTCTCCGCTCCCACTCAACGCCGACTGCAATTTCCAATTACTCAGATTTCTAAACTTCACGATCCGATCGCAGAGTCTGAGACGAGGGTGGGCTCAATATTGTTGGGTATAATCGAACGCACGAGACCCAATTGGTGACCCTTGATCGGTAGTGATTTGTTTTGTTTTCTTTAAAAGCGAGTTTGGAAAGAAGATTGGGATTAGAGGGATATCACCGGACATCAATATTTTATAGATTACGCTTTTGAAGCGTCGTCCATAAAAGAAAACGTTGTCGTCGGCGTTCGCGGCTAGGGGTGGGAAAAAAATATCAAAATACCGCATTTACCGTACCCAAAAAATAATAAAAAATACCGTATTTCTGGTATACCGTGATATTTGGTACGGTAGAATATCAATACCGAAATATTACGGTACGTTATCGGTATGCGAATAAAAAAAATCGGTAATTCGGTATATACCGAAATATTGAGAAAATACTGATATTTCGGTATATATATACCTATATACCAAAAAATACTGGTATTCGGTATAAAATTTTTGTAATTTCTTTTTTGTTGCATTCGATATGAAACTGTATAATACCTATACCGTCCATGAATTTGGCATACCAGTATTTTCGGTACGGTACGGTATGTGCCGTGTAATTTACCGGAACTTCGGTATGACGACGTTCGGTATACCGATATATTCGGTACCGTATTGGTATCGGTATGGACAAAAAAAATGGGTATACCATACCGACCCATTCCTATTCGCGGCTCTAACACCATCTCGCTCGTCATAGAGAAAAAGTTTGCTCCTAAACTTCGGGACTCCAGGTTTGTATTCTCTTTATCTCTCGCACATAGTCACTATCAGATCGCAGGAAGTAATTTTGAAATTACTGTCTATTTCTCTTTTGGATAAATGAATGGTCTGGTTTAAGGTTTTAGCTTTCGAGTATGCAAACTCAAAAAAAATTAAAATTATCGCTTTTTGGTTTTTGATTGGAAAAAGTACTCATCAATTTTTTCCTCTGGAATTCGTTAAGTACTTCTTTAAGAATTTGCAAATAAGGACAGTAAATTATTTTCTTTATACATATTATTTATCTATTTAAAGGCTTTCGACTTAAACACTGATGGCATAAGAGATGTATTGAAGTATCTAGAGCCTCAATTTTCACATATTAGTAGAAATACTGCTAGATCAGACATAAAAAGGTTGCATGCTTTTGAGGTTGATAGACTTCGTAATGAGTTAAGTGAATGTCCTAGTCGAATTTGTTTAACATCTGATGCATGGAGTTTTATTGTAACTGATGGCTATTTGAGCTTGACTGCCCATTACATTGACAAAAATTGGGTGTTGCAGAAGAAGATTTTGAACTTCTCCTACATGCCCATACTGGGGCTACTTTTGCTAAAAAAATCTACGATTTAGCTACTAGTTGGGGAATAGATAAAAAAGTTGTCCTCTCTCACATTAGACAATGCTTCCTCAAATGATGTTTGTGTTCAGATTCCAAGAATCAATTGCAGTTAGTAAATGCTTTGGTGTACAAAGGGACTTTATTTCATGTAAGGTGTTATGCACATATTTTGAATTTGATAGTGCAGGATGGGCTGAAGAAAATTAATGTATAAGTTGATAAAATAAGGGAGTGCGTCAAATATATCAAGGGTTCTAAAGTAAGAAAAAAAAGGTTCACCAAATGTGTGGAGCAAGCATCCCTTGATTCTAAGAAAGCTTTGGTTCAGGATGTCTCAACGAGGTGGAATTCAACATATAAGATTCTTTCAAGTGCTCTTTATTACCGTCTTGCTTTTTTCCACTTGCAATTAAGTGACTCAAACTTCCAAAGTTGTCCAAGCACAAAAGAGTGGGAAAATGTTGAAAAGATCTGTGACTTTCTTGATATTTCCTATAATGCAGCCAATGCTTTTTTAGGATCTAAATACTCAACAGCTAACTTGTATTTTCCACAAGTATTTATGATTCAATTAATGCTGGTTGAGTGTAAGAGTCCAGACGACTTTATGAGGAGAATAGCTAAACAAATGTTTGTTAAGTTTAACAAATATTGGTGAATAAACTGTGTATTTGATATTATACGTATTGTGATTTCTATACAGCAGTTATATAATATAAGAGATTCTATAAATAAGGTAACAACCTAGTCCTTATATTAAAGGAAATCTATAACAATAATATTTGTCTAATATTCCCCCGCAAGCTAAGGACGGGGAACGACCCTTAGCTTGGACCGCAAGAAGAGAAACCGATCAGATGGTAGAGGCTTCGTAAACACATCTGCAATTTGATCATGTGTAGAGATAAATTGAACAAATAAATTCCCTTTTGCAACTTTCTCTCAAACAAAATGGAAGTCGACTTCGACATGCTTTGTGCGTGCATGGAAGACCGGATTAGCAGACAAATATGTGGCACCGAGGTTATCACACCACAAGGTTGCCCGCAGATGGCACAGAGACAAGTAGTTCGCGCAGAAGTGTTTATAACCATGTTAGTTCAGCAATCGTATTGGCGAGAGCCTTGTATTCTGATTCTGTTGATGACCGAGAGACAGTCTGTTGTTTGCGAGCCGACTATGAAACAAATTTTTTGCCAAGATATATAGCAAATCCCCCCGTGGATCGATGGTCATCCGGACAACCAGCCCAGTCCGCATCAGAGTCTACTTTTAAAGAGTTAAAAGCGGCATCTGTATAGGCATGCAACTAAGAGCCCGAAGAGTGGGCGAACAAAAGACCGTGGTTGGCCATGCCTTGGAGGTAGCGCAAGATCCGTTTGACGACCGACCAATGATTTCCTGTTGGCGCATGCATGAATTGACAGACCTTGTTGACTGCGAAGGAAATATCGGGGCGAGATAAAGTGACATATTGTAAAGCACCAACAACTCGACGATAGCGAACGGGGTCGTCGAGTGGCGCGCTATCAGCAAGGGCAAGGTTGCCTATGGTAGTGATTGGCGATGGGACCGATTTCGCCGAGGAAAGTTCAGCACGAATCAGAAGCTCGCGAATGTATTTTTGCTGCGATAGAAGCAGGTCGTGGCCTCGGCGAGTGATCTCAATACCCAGAAAATAGGATAGGGGACCTAAGTCCTGAATGGCAAAGGAGCTACGAAGATTGCGAACTACCTGCTCAATGGCTGCATTATTATTTCCTGTCAAAATAATATCGTCAACATAAACAAGCATATAAAGGAGTGTGCCCTGCCGGGAATAAATAAAAAGTGAGGGGTCGGTGCGGGAGCCCGTGAAGCCAAGAGCCGTTAACGCCGTGGAGAGGCGCTGAAACCATGCGTGAGGAGCCTGCTTGAGGCCATACAAGGACTTGTGAAGCAAGCAGACATGAGTATGTTTGTTCGGATTCACAAAACCGGGCGGCTATTGTAAGTAAACTGTTTCCTTCAGATCACCATGAAGGAACGCGTTCTGGACATCCAATTGACGGAGCGGCCACCGTTGAGTGACAGCAAGAGATTGAACAACATGAATAGTAGTGGATTTAACCACAGGCATAAACGTCTCGATGTAGTCGATGCCCGGTTGTTGATGAACCCCTTTGACAACAAGACACGCCTTGTAGCGCTTAATAGCACCGGTTTGGTCCTTTTTAACTTTGTAAACTCATTTGCAATCGACAATATTGGCGTTGGAGACACGAGGTACCAAAGACCATATTTCGTTTCGCATCAGGGCCAAGTACTCCTCGACCATGTCCGTGCGCCAATGCGCAAATTTGTTGGCAATAGGAAATGTTGTGGGTTCAAGACCGATTTGTTCAGTATTAGCGAGATACGCCGAGTGTGAGAAGAGTTTTTCTGGTTTAAGATTTTGGCAAAGATTAGGTGGGTGGGTACGATTGGTCATTTGGATAGGGGTAATATCGTGATTGTTGACATTTCGGGTCAGAGTTGGCGGATGTGTAGTGTCGGCTTGGTAGGGTGGCGATATGTTGTTGTGTGTTGGTGATGGTGGCGGTTGAAGGGCGACGGTGTTGTTGATCGGGTGAGTCGGATAGGATGAAATGTATGGATGTGGAGACGATAAAGGTGTATCGGTGGTTTGTTGGTTAAGAAATGGAAAAGACTATTCGTGGAAACGAATGTGACGAGCAATATAGATTTTTTCAGAGATGGGATCAAAGCAACGATACCCGAGATGGGGAGTACTGTAGCCAAGAAAAACACATGGAGTAGAGCGAAAATCTATTTTGTTTTTATTGTACGGTCGAAGATGAGGAAAGCATTGAAAACCGAAGACTTTGAGAAAAGAGAAATCGGGTTTGTGTTTGAATATATGTTCGAACGGAGAGGAGCCAGAGGTGGTGCGAAACGGCATACGATTGATGAGATGAGTGGCCGTATCGAATGCGAAGTGCCAGAAATGGGTACTTGTGATTGGGAAAGTAAAGTAAGACCAGTTTCCACAACATGGCGATGACGGCATTCGATGACACCGTTTTGGGCACTCGTGTGAGGACAAGATAAACGATGAATGACTCCGAGAGAGGAAAAAAATGTGGACAGATTGCGAAATTCACCCCCCAATCTGTTTGGACTGATTTTAATTTCGTTTGAAATTGTCGTTCGACCAAGGTTATGTAGCTTGTAAATTTGGCAAAGACATCAGATTTATTCTTTAAAGGAAAAAACCACATAAATCGAGAAAAATGATCAACATATAACAGAAAGTAATTATGGCCGTCAAAAGAAGTAACTGGTGCTGGACCCCACACATCACAAAAAACTAGGTCTAAAATATGAGTACTTTTATAGCTGGAGGATAATAAATGTAATTTGAGGACTTCCCAACTGAACAAGACACACAATCAGAACTCAAACTTTTATTGGAAATTGGTAAACAATACCTAGATAGCATAGACTTAAAAAGTTGCAAATGAGGGTGGCCGAGACGTTGATGCCACGTAGTAGATGAGGCTCGAGTGGCAGAAAATGCGGCGTTGTTAATCGACCGAAATGGAGGTAGGTTAATGGAGTAGAGTCTGTCTTTACTTGGACCCGTGAGGAGGGTAGTGCGAGTAAGTTTGTCCTTCACAGCAAAGAAAGAAGAATGAAATTCAAAAAAGACATTATTATCATGACAGAAACGTTGTACAGATAGAAGTCTTTTTTTGATATGAGGAACATGAAGAATATTGGTTAGGGAGAATGATTTATTGGGTGAGTAAAAATGAGAGGAACCAACGTGAAGAATCGGTAAACCCGAACCGTTCCAACGTGAAGGTTGTCCTCACCATGATATGTGGTGGAGGTTTCGAAGCCTGAGAGATCTGGTGCGACGTGATTATTGGATCTTGTGTCCAGAAGCCACGAAGTAGATGCTTGGGAGCGGTAATCAGCATAGTTGGCCGATGGTTGTCCAGTCCGAAGTGTAGCAGGGTCACGGTTAGGACACTGTGATGGAACGTGACCAATGCCACACCTATTACATGTGCCATAGACGGTGTTTTGATTCGAAGCCCAGCTAAAACGGTGTGCTCCTCCTTGGGATCGGTTGTTGTTGTTGTTGTTGTTGTAGGTGCTGGTGCCCCGACCGCCATGGCGATTGTGCTGACCGCGGCCACAATTGTTGTTGGACCGATTGGAGTAGAGCGCTTGAGGTGGCTCGGAAGGGTGGGAAGCCGACTGAAGTTGTAAGCCCAGTTGGTTGGCCAATTATTGAAGAGCCTGCAGGGCATCGGGATGGACCGAGGAGGAGCTGGTAGCCGATGGGTGTCGACTAGGTGTAATAGCCGCAAAGGCTTGAACCGGTGAGATTTCCGGGACAAATTTCTTGATCATATAGTCATGATCTGCGAGGAGTCCATGAAGTTCAGCAAATGCAGTCGGAAATTATCGAGGCAGAAGGGTGGACTTGAGACCATTGTATTCATCTCGAAGGCCCGAAATTACAAGCATGACGAGGTCCTTGTCCCTCATCGGTTCACCAATGTTTGATAGGGCATCGGAATACTCCTGTGCTCGGTTTAAATAGGAGGAGGACGTTTCATCATGTTTCATCTCAATCTTAAGAAATTGTGTCTTAAGGTGTATTCTCGTGAAGATGTATGAAGATGTATGAGGTGCATATGCACGTTCGAGAGAGAGCCATAGGTCTCGGGATGTAATACCCTGCACGTGGCGGAAAGAAGCTTCCAAGATAGTGGACAATAGGAGCATGCGAACGTGGGCATCGTTGGAGAGCCATGCCGCATAATTAGGGTTAACAGGAGGCGGCGTTTTGGCATCATCCTTCTCGGTTGCGGATGACGGCGATGCGGAGGATGGGCAGGAGATGGTGCCATCGATATATCCAAGCAGATTATTTGTGGTAAGAAATGGTAAAATCAAAACCTTCCAATATCCATAATTTGTAGGGGATAGGGTAAAGCCGAATTTGTGAGAGTTATGTGTTGTCTTCTCAATTGTGGAGAAGGGAGTGATTGTAGTCGTGATGGTGAGCAAGGCAGAGAAAAAAAAGTATGACCGGGGCAGAAATAGGGTTTGCAAAACCTACTCTCTGATACCAGAATAAACTGTGTATTTGATCTTATATGTATTGTGTTTTCTATACAGCAGTTATATAATATAAGAGATCCTATAAATAAGGTAACAACCTAGTCCTTATATTAAAGGGAATCTATTACAATAATAGTTGTCTAATATTGGTGTGAATTCAATCTTTTGTTGGCTGTGTCTATGGTATTTGATCCTCGGTACAAGCTTCAGTTTCTTAAGTTTAGTTATAAAAAACTCTATGGTCCTGATTCTAGTGAACTGGCAAGAGTAAAAGATACTCTTTTTAGTCTTTTCGATGAATATATGAAACAATCCATGACATCTGGTGAATCCCCTTCATGTTCTCGAGGTAGTAATGAGGTTCATTCTATTAGAGTTGTTCAAGAAGACAGCCAACGATCAACGGATAATCTCGAGGTATGAAACGTAGTAGTTTATATATTAATCTTCTGTTGGCCGAGTTAGTTAATAATTGTGATTTTCACATATTTGTTATTGAGTTGTTCTAACTAATATTTGATAATATGATAAAAATTTAACCAATTTGATGTTTTGGAAGCTAGTAATGCACAAAAGAGCCAACCGGATATGTATTTAGATGAGCCAAGAAATAAAACAACATACTCTTCAAGTTATTGATTTTTTGAGAGCTCATGAATATCGTTATCCAAATTTGGCTAGACAAGCTCGAGATGTTCTATTTGTTCTTGTATCTACGGTTGCCTCCGAATCTGCTTTTAACCTTGGTGGCATTATCGCCACAAATTGTTGAAGCATTGTTTTGCAGTAGGGATTGGCTGTTTTATTAGTTATTCTAATATTTGCATATTTATCCACAAACATGTGTTGGTCAATTTTTAACTTATAATTTCTACTGGTAGGATTTTCAGCATCCTTGGATGAAATAATTCAAGATATCATGGGTATAGATATCAATAATGAGGGAGAACTTGGAGAAGGTTCAAGCTCATATTCGGTGCGCATATACTTTATATATACGCATACTTGATTTCTTTTAATTCATGCACAGATAAAATACTTGTAAGTTTTGGCTTGGTTTAACTATCTTGTAGGTCACTAAGGAATGAAGGATGACGACGTCTGTTTTAGAGTGGTTAGAATGGAAGATAATCATGAATGGAGGAGATAAATTTACATTTCTTTTGATTTTCTAGTTTGTTTTGTAATTTATGGCCCGACTTTGACTTGAAGGATTAATTTTGATTTCTAGTTCGGTGTGTAACTTGATTTGGTGCTTGGACTGCTTTCGAACAAAAGAAGACAATGATCGTGTTATTTTCATGTTATCTTTTTTTAAAAAAAATATTTTCTTATCAAGTAACTATTAGAAATTTTTTTCTTATATAGTTTTTTCGTGTCGTGTCGTGTCGGGTTACCCGCGTAATAAACAGCTTTGTTTTCGTGTCGTGTATTTTGATATGAATAATTATTCGTGTCGTGTTCATGTTCGTGTCAACCGTGTAATACCTGTGTCTCAACACGACCTGCGAACACGAAACACGACACGATTGACACCCCTACAAGTATGGGATATTTGAACATGGAAGTGGAAGCAAGATCTTGTGGGGCATGTTGATGAGGTAGGGCGTTATCACTTTATTGAGATCATTTGATTAGATTTCTCGTCGCCGTCATATTATTCGTTTTGAGCTTATTCGACTCGCTTTGTATTCTTTGCAGTTAATCAAAAACTATAGTTTGCATTCTAGCCTTCTAGGATAATTATAAAATTACTCGTGTTTGAAATTTAAAAAAAAAAAAAAAAAAAAACTCGAGACATACCCCCTTTTAAAGGTGGATATCATATTCTTATGAATGTAGGGGGGTTTTTGATTTGATTTTTTTTATATATATAATTATGAATGGGCATATACGGTGGAATCAAACCTCTTGGTTTTTTTTTTCTTTTTTTTGTAAATTTAAAACTGCTTTTGTATTTATTTTTGTTTACTTTTTAAAAAAATAACCAATGCCTCGGGGGTGTTTTTTGTACATATCTCTACATTTTAATATAGTCGGGATGTGTTGCACGTACCTTTTCTTTTATTTTTTTTTAATTTTTTTTATTGCAGATGAGTCTCATGTTGGAAATTTATTAATTTCCAATTAAAGTGGGCAACATATTTAATTACAATTATATTTGTCATTATATTATTATTAATGTTGGACTCAATTAAGTGATCTAATTAACGTAAAAGTCGTGTGTCTACTGAAATTTAATATGAACTTAATGAGTAGATACATGATAGTATCAATTTAGGAGATTATGGGATACCCTAATTGATAACTATACAAAGACTACATGATTATGTTAATCGTACATTGTTTTCTACTCTCCCCATCAAGATAGAAAATTAAGGTCCCATAAGAGATTTAGGTGAGAAAGATCATAAAACCAACCTGAACTTATTCATGATTTGTGTTTTTGCTTGCTTTTGAATTAGGAGTCACGTCTTGTGTTACGGAAGTTGATTTTTGCATACGATTATTATTCAGCATGTTTTAGAATATGTTATATAAATTTTATGTGTTTATATCTATAAAATTCCAACAAGTGATATCATAACAGTTATCACTGTTTAATTGTTGGGATTTATGGAAATTATTTGGATTTTTTGTGCATGTTTTTTATTTAGGTTTGTAATTCGTATGGCTTCCGTTTCAGTTTGGTTTGTATTTTGTAAATAAAATAAAATAATAACAATAGGAACTTTATAAAATAGCGAACAGTTGCTTTTGAGTCTTCTTCTTCCTAAACTCCAGCTTTCATTGGTTTATCAAATCAGTAAACTCCAGCTTTCAGACGGCTTTTATCAAAAGATATTTACACTCCTTTTTTAAAACAAAAGCTACCTGTTCTTTTTTTCAAAAAGCCCCAATATCAATTATGATAAAATGCCTTTCCGAATTCCTGATTAAAAAAAAATAAGTTTAAAATTCAGAAATTCGTCTTCCCAATTAAAGACCGCCGCTACACCACCGTAACCATGTACCAATAAAGGCTCAGGCGAGGGCGGCCCGTTGGGAACCAGCAGCGTCGCTCCAATTTTCGCATCTTTTTCGAGATGGTTGTTTGGTATTGGGTCACCGGAAGTCTGGGTGAAGGATTAAGGTGTCGTTTTCATGGCGTTGGGCTGGCGACGGAGAAGCGGCTGACGGCGCACGACGGTTGGGTTGCGATTTCATTCGCGAATTGTTCAATTTCCGTCCACCGTCGTCATTAGGAGTTCCTCCTCGTTGCTTCAGCGTCAAACGTCGAAAGCTTGACTATCGGAGATAGCCGGCGGCAGACATTTCGGCAGTGGTTGTAGGTGTTGTCGGCGACGGGTTTGGTGGGTTTTGGAGAAGATGACCTTTTGGTCACTTTTAAAGGATTTTGGGGCTGATCTGAATTTGTTCAATTCTTTTTGTGCCTGATTGTAGTTTCTGGAATATTTGAGGTGCTTTTGTGAAAATCTGAATAGTCTGGACCTAAATGCAGTGTGGTGGTTTTTTTTGTTTGGGGCTTTTCCTGATCAACTCTCAGGCAGGCTTTTCTAGAGATTATCTTTTATGGGCCTAATTCCATATTTTCTTTGTTTACTTGAAACATTTGGGTAAAGTATAACTGGGCCTTTGTTGGACACTTACGTTTTTTATGACGTTGTAGGCTATAATTTGGTTGTATAATTGGGCTTAATTTGGGAATTAAAATATTAATTTTTAAGTCTATTAATATTAAGTCTATTTCTAATATTTCTAAATTTAATTAGATTATAAGCCTAATTAAGTTTCATAGGTTTTAATCTAAATGAAGTGAGATTAAGGTTTAATTTGGTTTCTAGACTTTAATTAAAATTAAATTGGGGATGTATTTTATTGGAGAATAATTAATTATTCTTGTTCGGATAGTCTAGTAATTTTCAATTAGATCAATCAAAATAACAAGTTACCTTCGTAACCTCTAATGTGGAGAGCGATTTTCTTGAAACATTACATAGATGGTAATGTGAGCTTATTCATGTGAATTGTGATCGGCTCTTCAGTTTGACACAATTTGGCTGATAACGCTATATTGCTAACTTATACGAGTTCTCAATTTAATTTTTAATGTGGGTAAAATATTGAGCTAATATTTCGATATTTAGATTCTCGTCAAGTCTTGGCTCAAATTACAAACTAATTTTTAGCTTAAATTTTATATATTGAACTTGATATATATGTTATAAATTTAATTCACATTTCAGTTAGATATGAGTCTAATGTGGTTACATGAGGCTCAAATCTAAATAAAATTGGTTTTAAAGTCTAATTTGGTTTTGATGGACTTAAATTCAAATACAGTGACTATAAACACATGTTCATATATAATTGCATTTTCCGGACTCAAATTAAAATTAGTGTGAAATTCATTTTCATTTAATCCAAATTAAGGTTAGATATTGAGTTAACTTTTGTTGATTTTGTAATCTTTATAAAGATTGAATTCTGGGTTTATATGACTCAAATTCATATAAGGAGTTTTGAATAATGAAATCGAAAATATGATATTGGGTTTATCAAAAGGTGAAATTAATTCAACCCATAAAGATTGAATTATTATTGAACTTATTCGATAATTAATCTATAACGATATAACCCATATTCAGTTGGAAAATATGAACTTGAGTCCTACTATGATTTTAGTTTCAAATCCAATTAAGGTTATATTGAGCTTATTTTATTAGGCTCGTTGTTGTCGTAAATTTATTCTACATAAAGGAATGGATTTTTGGCCTAATTTATTATTGGGTTCTAAATTCAAAATAAGTTAATTTTTAGGATTTGAGCTTGTTTGAAATTTAATTCAAGCACATTTCAGTTATTTAAGTTTTAAATCAAAATAAAGTTGGATTCAATCCATATGTATTTTATCGGGGATGACGTTTAACATTGTTCAATTGAGTAGTAATTATTTGTTCTTACTCAATTGGTCTAGTAATTTTCATTTTGGTTAACTGAAATAGCACGTAGCCTTCGCAACATCTGCTGTGGAGATAAACCTTATTGATTTTACATAGATGATGGTGTGAAATTATTTATGCGAGTTATGATTGACCCTTCGGTCTGACATAGTCTGGCCGAATAACAAAGCACCTATGATGATAAACACGTGATAATTACATTTTTTCTTCTTTTCATGTGGACATTGATCGGTCCTTCGATAGACTTTGTCTGATAGAACTTATTATCAGTGTTTGATCATTGCAACAAGGATACCGCTACAGTTAATTTTCTGTCCTTCGACGAGATTAATGTTGTACTATGTTCCTTGTAATGTGTCCCCATTTGGTCCTTTTCCCATAACTTATTTATGTTACGACATAAATATTAAGTGTAAATCTTTTTTCCATTTTGTTCTCTAAATTGATTTTATGTTTATTTTAAGTTATTTGCCACTGTCGATTTTATGTGCTTATGGCACTATTTACGGGTAATGTTTAGGGCATTAATTATGAGGTCAATAATGCAAATTGTTCCTTCTAAATATTTATTGAAAATATTGACTTCTTAATTATTGTTTCACTAAGGAATGTGGAACATTTAGGAGTACATTAGGAAATGTATATTCTCTTGATGATATTATTTAATTGAACGAGAAAATACATAAGTACTCAATTTGCATTTATCCCTCATAATAAAATTACAGTAGGACACCACATTTGGAATGCAAAAGTAATAATATAAGGAATTCATTTTTTTTTTTTTTTGCATGATAGTGGGAATGTTCTAAGTACGCTTCTCATTTTAATGTTAATTATCTTAATTGTGTTTTGTACATTTAAGTATTTGGCGGGTAATTTCTCACAATGTATTATAGTGCAAATGTTTCTAATTGTGGAGTCAATGGTCAAGTGATGTCGAAAGATACATCTATACAGAACTATGACAAAACAAATGTAACTAAGGCTATATGGGTTTAAGTTGACATAGATTAAAGTCATTTGAATTTGAAAGAGCTTACAGTTAAGTTTTATCTCTTTATATATTCAAATATTATAGTTTCATTATTTATGACGACAATGCCTTTTATTTGCATGACTTTTCATATGTACAAACATATACTCTTTAAGGATATGGTAAGAAATATGCTTCGTCTATTTTCTTTACTGTAAATTTTGGAGAAGCAATTGATAATGCAATATTAATTCCTATTAGAGTTCTAAACTAAGTAGTAGCAAACTAAATCTCCATATGAATATTGGTTATGCAAAATTCTATTATTAGATATTTGTATATTTGGGGTTATCCAACTAAAGTAAGACTTTCGGGTTTCTAACAGAACTTGGATTTAAGAATGCAAGTTACTACTTTTGTTAAGAACTTTAGAAGATCTTTTGTAATGGAATATAAAGTTTATTTGAGAGAGTTGAGCTTGAGTGGGAGAAAAGGTGATTGGCTTTATCTTTGGTAAGAATTATGATATCCTACTACAATTGTAATTGACAATGATTCTTTCGTAACATTATTCAATATGCAATTTTTGGATCACCAAAGTAACATTTATAGATTCACCGTCTAAAGGCAAACTCAACGATCTCAAAATTGGCCATTAGGTACATTAGATGAAAATAACAATGACATTTGGAATCTCGTCTAGTTGTCAATAAAGTTTGAGTCTAATTGGTCATAAATGACTTTAAGACCGAAAAGATTTCAATGACAACATTGAGAGATATTTGGTATGTCTATTTGAAGATCTTCATCTAAATAAAGACATTGATTATAAAGTTATTTTTCTCTTTGGTTATTGGAAAAATCTTTAGAATCATTGTGGCATTAAAACTCGTTTGAGATGGCTCCTTATTTATGGTAATATAATTATCATTAAGTTATTACACCGTTTGGTGGGATAAATAAAGTTGATAGTTGTAGATACCGTAAGTTCAGTGAGAGCATTTTATTACTAAAGACAATTAAGGTTAACTCATTTAGTGCCCTAAGAATGAGTTTAAAGTTAATATATGCAAAAGACTACTTATGTTTAGAAGTCTTTTGTATGCTTAAGTATGTAAGTTTTTGGATATCGTTTTACATAATATTTTGGCAAATAACTAACATTGATATGGTTTATTTTGGAAAATCCGAAAGGGTTTATAAAGTTTTCTTAGAGAACAAAAATGATTTTATGCTTGATTATCGGAAATCAAAATTTTTAGAGATCATTTGGTATTTTTTGACTTCAACTTTATTGGATGCCATTAAAAATCCATTTGGCTGAAATAGCTATTTTCGAAAAGGTGTCGTGTATACATTTGTAATTCCTTACAAATTCCATCTAATTTTTGAAATATCTTTTTATGGATATGATTGCAAAATTTGGCTTGCCATATTTCAGAGAGACAACAAGTTTTTTTGTTGATAAAGGAAAGAGTTCAATTTTTCATGGAACACATAAGAACGAATTTATGCTAGCAAATTCACTCATTAAGGTATTAACACATATGTTATTTAATGAGCATGCTCTTATTGGGTGTTACTATGGAGATTACCTTAGTTCAACGGGAGCTGGTGTTCTATGTACTTTTCTTAAACTTTGGATTACCTTCGGTTTTCTGCAGAATAAAGTTGATGGTATTTTGAACTTATTATATTTGTCCGTAATGTTTTACATTACTTATGGGTTGATCTCACTAAAGTTGGATTAGTTGGAAATATGCATGATAAAGATCACATTACATGTATTTCCATGCTACTCACCATATTTGATCTGTGTCATTGAGTATATTAGTATGGTGATTATCATGGTTGATTCACGATATTTAGTGTGATGAAAAACGTGATAGTCCCATTGCTATTATATAAGATGGACTAGATTGTCAGACAGTAGTTGTTGCAAAAATGGCATAAGGTGTACACATAAAGTAATATAATTGTTCGATGAATGATATGTAGCCCAAGTGGGAGATTGTTGGAAATTTATTAATTTCCAATTAAAGTGGACAACATATTTAATTACAATTATATTTGCCATTATATTATTATTATTGTTGGACTCAATTAAGTGATCTAATTAACGTAAGAGTCCTATGTCTACTGGAATTTGATATGGACTTAATGAGTAGATACCTGATAGTATCAATTTAGGAGATTATGGGATACCCTAATTGATAACTATATAAAGACTACATGGTTATGGTCCCCAATATACTAAATCGTACATTGTTTTCTACTCTCCCCATCAAGATAGAAAACTAAGGTCCCATAAGAGATTTAGGTGAGGAAGATCATAAAACCAACCTGAACCTATTCATGATTCGTGTTTTTGATTTCTTTTGGATTAGGAGTCTCGTCTCGTGTTACGGAGTTGATTTTTGCATACGATTACGATTACGGATCCAGGTATTCCGTTAATCCATAAATCTTTAATGATTATTACATGATGTTTATATCCTATAATTATTCTGCATGTTTTAGGATATGTTATATGAATTTTATGTGTTTATATCTGTTGGGAATATTATTTTCAACAATAATTTTCCTTGTTTGTAGTTTGCCTTTCTTAGTACACAAAGTATTTTAGGACTCAAGATTTCTTTCCTAGTTGGAGTTTAGGACTTTATTTAGTTTCCTAAATACTTTTCTAATTTGTTTAACAAGACTAGGAGTCTTGTTTAATTATATAAGGAGTGAAGACGCAATACACACATACGAAAAAATGAAGAAAAAAAAGACGCGAGAAAATTAACTGTGTCCTAAGAACGATAATAAGTCTTGAACATGTAGGGACGGATAGTCAGCGTGCTGACATATTCACAAAAATATTAGATTTAGATACCTTCTCTCGTTTGAGAAGAGATCTCGAAATGTGCATTGTCTAGTCCATGTTGGATTTGATGTTATGACGCCCAAAGATGTCATCAGTCATAACATCTGTATAATTTACATGCATTTTTATTTTCTTTTTCATACATCATACGAATGCATCGAGTCTGATTTAAAGAGAAATAAGGTCATGTGTTGTAATAAAAGTGATGACAAAAAGACTAACCTCTTCGTTTAGGTGATTGTGGAACTCTCTCGCAGAAACAGGTTTTCTCCCAGGTCCAAAAATAAAATGTGTTAACAGCAATTGCTAAAGATATAATAATTCTCTTCAAATCTTAAAAAGATGAAGAAAATCAAGACTAAAGGTCTAATCTTTAAATTTCACCTTATTGAGCGATTTTGATGTTGTCATTAACTTGGGTTAAGGGGCTTGTTTTCATTGACTTCACCTTTGCAATGATGGGTCTAATGTCATCAGTCATGAAAAGCAACACTGATCAAAATCTCTAAAAATCTTTATGTGAATATTTTTAACCTTTCTAGGTCATCTTTTAGGCATAATTTAAGACATTCATATTTTGTGAATTTGTCGGTTTTGCTGAGTGTTCTGTTTCTCTTGTTTGCTTCTTATTCTAACGTCTCTTGATTTTTTTGAGGATGTAGTTATTTATTTGTTCCAGTGGGGCTATGATCGGGTGTGCTGGACAGGTAATATGAGATTGATATGATTTCGGGATTTGTCACTTTGTACGCTATATATACGGCTTTGGTGATGGTTCAATTTGCCAGCTAAAATCCAGTTTTTCTATGTTTATACGTAGATTGGATAGTGGAAATCATGGGCGGTTTAGTCTGTGTCTTATTTAGATAAGGAGTTTTCTTTCTCTCAATTTTACTGCCTACGACACTCGTTTTGTTTTGTGGTTGTTTCCAATCTCTTGCAGGATGTCGAATTCACCATCACCAAGCAAAGCTCCAGAAACAGAAACTGCATCTGGATGAAAAGAAAAATCCACCCAAAGTCCAAGACGAAAAGTTCTAAAGCTGCCCAGAAGTTTCATGATGGTTCTGGTGATATATCACCGAAACCAACATCCCCTGTAGACAATCCTGGTTCCTCTCCGTGCTCTGATTCTGACAATGTTCCATCTGCCAGTGCACCGATGTCTGCAGCTGCCTCCGACCACTCTGCTAGCTCTAATGAGGCTCCGTCTCAAGCCGTCGAGATTGAAGACATGGAACCAATCTCCACGAGGTTCTTGACGAGTGAAGCTGAAGAGCTATTCTTGGGATTTCAAAATCGAGGCATGATTGTTGAGTACCAAATCCCCGTTGATGATTTCTTGAAGCAGACTCTCATTACCTTCTTTAGGCACCGTGGCGCCTCTTCGAGCTGGTGTCATGTCTGGTGATGGTTCTGGTGTTCCCAACATCAGTACCAACATGGTTCATTTTTCTGCTCCGGTTGTTCGAGCCCAGATTGCTTTGTTTGATAACCAGGTTGCACAGCACCAGGCATTTCGGGACTCATTTTTGAGGTCCTTTTGCTTTCAGAACAAAAAGGGGGAGAAGATGTAGAAATATAAAGATGTAGAAGACGCGACTGGTTCATTTGGCAAAAGAGAGAGGACTCGTACTTCTAGTTTGATCTTATTAAGGGGGAGATTCAATTTAGGGGGAGTTTTAATTTAGGGGGAGTCTTTGAACATTTTGGTGCGTCTTTGTGGTTTTGTCTAGAAAGGCAAAAGGGGGAGATTGTTGGGAATATTATTTTCAACAATAATTTTCCTTGTTTGTAGTTTGCCTTTCTTAGGACACAAAGTATTTAGGACTCTAGATTTCTTTCCTAGTTGGAGTCTAGGACTTTATTTAGTTTCCTAAATACTTATCTAACTTGTTTAACAAGACTAGGAGTCTTGTTTAAGTATATAAGGAGTGAAGACGCAATACACACATACGAAAAAATGAAGAAAAAAAAGACACGAGAAGATCAGTTGAGAGTCTTTTTAACCGCATTGTACCTATCTATGATAAAGTGCGCGCTTGGTTATGCTCTTTGATATTATCTTTTTCATTTAAATAAATGGGTTTTGTTTGAAAATTAGTTGGATGTGTTTAGCCTGGCTTGCATAGAATATGGAAGATGTGGGCTATTTCTTAGAGTGGGTAAGAATATTTTCTTCTTTTACCTTTGATTTGTAGGTTAAAAAAAATTTAGATTTTTTTTATAGTTTATAAATTATGTTTTGTCTAACCATTGTAGCTTGAGGATCTTCATGAAATCGATTGCTTACTAATAACACAAAGCCTTGACGATCACTTTCTTGAAAACGCTAAGGCCTCTTTCTCAAAAGTTGCCGAATCTAAGAGTCATTTCAACGCCCAATGCTAATACCCTTTTTGATCCTCTTTTTAGCAATGTGAGTTAAACTTTGGCTATTTTCTTTGAACATAAATTTTCACTTGCACATTCACATTTATGCACAACCGTGGTTTTTCTTTTGGCTTGAGAATTAGAAAAATTATCGAAATATGTGAACATCAATAGTTGCTTGGATAAAACCGCATCAAATCTTAATTACCAAATTATAAAATACTATGCAACTCAATATTATGAACATAACCTATAATTTTTAATATTAAAAGTAAGTTTTTGCAAATAGTTTGGCGGCTAAATCAACACAACACTCACACAGACAATAGTGACATTTTGTATTGATTAAGATATATACGCATGGGATTAATTTTATTTTGATTTGTTATCTAATAAAGAAATTTTAAAAAGTTGAGAACGTTAATTGCTATTTTTATACTTTTTTAGTTACTTGAAGCAAAACTGAAAGTAGAATTAATATTTACAAACACTAAAAATGTGTGTGTGTTTTCCAATTAAAAGTTGAGAATCACCTTTTCTTCATGTGTGCTTGCAAACATTCCCTATATATATGTGAAATGATTAATTGTATTTTTAGCGAAATAAGAATTAAAAATTTTGTGCGTAATAAAACAGAGCAAAAGGAGACAAGGTGTTAGATGTGTGTTGTGGAATTGCGAATTTGAGTTTTCTATTTTGTCAGATTGTTGGAGTAGATGGCATGGTTTAACTTCCTTGTCTTACTCTTCGCTTTTGTAATTATATTCACGGTACTAATTTGAGCAGCTAAGCATTAATTGGACTTGTTTCGTTCATATCGTTACCAAATTTGCATTGTAACACTTCTATTTTCGTTGGCTTTCTTATCTTAGTGATCAATATGAAATTTGCAAGTGCGCAGGACAAAAAAAAATTAAGTTCAGATCGTAAGAATATAAGCTTTTAGATTGTCTAATTATTATTATTACTATTTTTTATTTGTGTGGAAATTTCATAGGTTATTGATCTAGATTTCTCATTGGAGCAATTACATATTGCGAAATCTTGAGAGTGATCAAATTCAAATCCGTTCTACAAGAACATTGAGTATGTATGGTAATTAATAACCTCAATAAGAAATTAAATAAATTATCAAATTAAAAGGACATGATACATTTTGATAAATAATAGGTGGATCGAAGGCGATGTGGTTGCTTTGCCTATTCTCGACTCTACTTATTAACATGAATTTGTCTTGATTTTTGTTAATATTTTAGTTAGTTTTGTTATTGATTTCGGTATAAGTTGGATAGCTTAAGCATATTTTTGTATTTTCGTATTTTCAGCTTATTTTACTGTATTTTGATCATAATTATTGGATTTTATATTTATTCCAGATATTTTGAATTATTTTGGTTTGGAAATAGTCGAGTGTGGGCCTACGAGTGGAGTTTTGATGAAATCGGGCCTCGATTTGAAGTGTTACATCTGACACTGGGTATGCTGACCATACTAGGTTACCCAGTGTTAGAACTGACAGAGAGGTTAGCGGTTACCACAACCGCTAAGCTAACCGTTAATGACCCAGAATCGGGACTTTTATGGAAACTTGTGCTCCAAGTCTTTGTAAACCTATATATACATTTCCATACTTATTCAAAGATATTGTAGACGTTTTTAGGGACTCCTAGGGCCTGATAAACCCTAGGTTTTTATTCAATGTCTCTTGATACTTTTCCATAATTCTTAATTTTAAATTTCTAGTTTTTAGATTAAGTAGAATAGTTCTTTAGTTAGTTTAGATGTTAGACGTATATTAATCTTAGTTCGTGGATTTCTCGATTGGACGATGTTACTTTTCTCCGATAATTAGTAAGTTTTCAATTTCGTTTGCTTTATTATTTTAATTAATCTTATTAGAATAATCAATCTTCAACCCCACCCCACCCCACCCCAAGCTTTGTATGTTCTTGAATGTTTCGGGTTTGTGATGTTGAGATTGTTGATGATTGGTGGCTAAATCTTATGGGTCTAGTGCCTATAATCATTTAAAACCATCAATTGGGATTGTTGGGTACTTAATCTATAAGTTAGTATTGACAACCCTAATTCGATGAAATTCCCAAGTGGTCGTGGAGATTATTATAGAGCCGCCCCAGACCCTTGTTTTCTCAAATCTTTACAAGGCGTTTGATTTCATTGATCGTCGTTTTAATAAACGTCTTGAATTAGAGTGTTAGATTAGCTTTTTCGTTATTTTTTTATTCGTGAAAACAAACATAAAAAGAACCATCGATTAGTTTTTCTCGAGAGATTAGACTCGATTCAACTTGCCAACCCGTAAGAGTAATTTTTAGTGGTCTTTGAAAATAAAGGTTCATTTGGGCTTGATATTATCGGAGATCGATTCGATTGAGGAATCAAGGTGTTTATAGCTTTGGAAATTGAAAGAAAATGAAATATAAAGCAAATAAACTAACTAAACTAAGCTAAGAAATGAAATTTCATGTTGGTCGGATGCCTCGTCGTATGCCTCGAATATGAAAATGCAAGCAACAATGAAAATTAAGCAAAAACAAGCAATGTTTCACCAAGTACAAGCATGAAAGCTCAAGGTACAACCATGCTTACATGAACATAAAAATTTGAATAATGCAAATTGACAAAAATCGAAAGTATGATTAGAAAGAGCAATGAAAATTGTCGTCAAAGTTTAAAATTTTACGAGAATTAACAAGCAACAAAGCATAGATCTAGGATTTAGCATGAAACAAAGCATGAAAATAAAAATCAAAATAAAGCACATGAAATACTCAAATTAAAAATGATCAAGGACTCGATCTATAATCTAGATGTGTCACTCATCTAGATTCCATGGACGATTCATAAGATCTAATAAGAAATCAAAGAGCTAAGACAAAAAGTATAAATTGAAGAACATGCATGAAATTGAAGAACAAAACATGAAATAAAAAAAAGCTTACTTGAATTAAAAAGAGAATCCCAAAGCTTGAATGAAATTACAAAGCAAGATTAAAATCCAATGGAGTACTTGAATTCTTCTTAGGCTTACAAACTCAAGGGAATGCTTGAAATTAAATCTAGAGAGAGAAAATAATCTCAAACCCAAACATGGGTTAGGAGGAGGTGTTTTTTTAAAAATGAGAATTGTCCCCTATTTATATTAGATTTTTATTGGGTTTAAATGGGCCAAAATAGCCATAGAGTCTTGAAAAATTCCCGGATTTGACCAAGTTTGACCCGGATTTGCACTCTGTCGTGAGGTTTGGCAAGCGCTGGCAAGCTCTGGGCACTGATCCTGGTAAGCGCTGGCAAGCTCTGGGCGCTGATCCTGGCAAGCGCTGGCAAGCTTTGACTAGTATTCCAGAATGTTAGGTGTTTTGGAGCCTCTTTTGGCGTCAAGTATGGCTTGGAGCTTAACGTGCCTTGGCTAGTATTTTGACCTTCAATGTTTTTACCTATGAAAATAGGAATTTCGAACATAAAGACCCCAAGAATTTCACCAAACCTCAATCAATTGAAACCATTTAACCAAATTAAATGTAAAATCAACAAGAAACTCGGAAAACAACAAAAACGAGAAAACAAACGAAAAAACTAATAAAACTCGACTCGAAACCACTAAAACCAATATAAAACTCTAATTAAAAATATGATAAAAATACCACAATTACATGAAAAATAACCACCCCACACTTATTGGTTTGTTCGTCCTCGAACAACGAAAAGAATCGAGAATGTACATGCAATGAACATTGTGTAAAAAAAAATATTCTTGTGCTTATCCTATTTAATATGATGAAAGTATCAACATAAACTCGTTATCGTCAAGCATTACTCGTATTACTCTTCCTCAAATGAAAACTAAATCGATGAATTCCTCTCAAATTGAATTTTGTGGGTGTTCGCTCAATTCGCTCAAGTGTTTGTTTATATGGGACGTGTATTCGCTCGAATCGGACAATGCATGCACCTTGTCAAGATTTCACAAATCAGAAACTTAAAATCGCCCATTGTACATGATCAAACAAGAATCGAAAGAGGTTTTTATTTTGGGTTGTAATGTTGGCTCTTTGGTAAGGTATAGAATATTTGGATGTAATGGCTAACACACGACCAAACGTGATCAATAACACACGAAACCCTAATTTCGAGAACCCGAAACTTATGATCGCTTCACCCTTCCCCAAATCACAAGACTTTCGTTCGAAACCCTTTGTACACTCACACACTTTTTCGACTTTTACTTCACAACACTTAGAAGCTCTTTGAATTCGCTTCTTTTTTCTAAACTTAGCCTTTTTAGATTAGGCTTTTCGCTCGAACGCACGCTTTATCACTTTTCGTGATTTGTGTTGGAGTATTCTTCTTCTTCTTTTTTTTTCTTGTATAAGCAACTCAAAACCTGAAACTCACAATCGATTTCCCTCACATTTCTTGTAAATAATCATACACCCTTACCTCACAATTTATGAAGATATAAGAGCTAAATCGATCTCGGCTAACAAGAAACGGGACATAGGCTCAAGGGGGCTCATTGGGGATCTTTAAGTAGCTTATATATTTGGATATGGCCGGAATAAGGGTGATATATGTACCTCGAGGTCATTTTCAAATTCAATCATGTACGAGTAAAGTCAAGCCTTCTCAATGCAATTTCCATAAAAATGCAAGCAAAACCGATAATTCACACAAGGCTACTCACTAGTTTGCACCGGGTTTTGGAAAACAAAATCAAAAAAACTTTTAGAGCTTTGCAATCTTTTTACGAGTAAATGTTGATTATATATATATATATATATATATATATATATATATATATATATATATATATATGATTAGGTTCAAATAGATCCCACGTCAATGTATGCGAACCTAGGGACCGATCCAGGCCTTAGATTTAATAATTTGTGTGGATCAGATTTTTTCTATTTTTTAATTTTTAAAATTACATATATGGAAGGAAGAGGGCCTTTACTTAATTTTGCAAGTCATCCTAATCAGGTTAAATGCATTCCCCACCACAACCCTAGAAATCAACCCATAGAAACCCGTCTGTTCCCCCCACACACCCCCAATCGGCGCCGACTACACACCCCCTCCACCGCTGGCGCGACAATCGGCGCCGACTACACACCCCCTCCACGTCCTCACGCTCTCCGAGCTCACCGGAAACCCAGAGGTTCGGGCTGCCAAATCCCTCTCCATCTCTCCCAAAATTCGACGGCGGCCCGGGATGGAAATGGCAGCACAAATCGGCAAGATTGGGCGGCGAGGGTGTGCAGCAACCGGCGAGGCGGCGCTCAGGCGTCGCCGTCTCTCTCTCTCTCTCTCTCTCTCTGTGGGCTCGGGCGATATTCCTTCTCCGTCTTCTCTCTTTCTTCTCCGTCTAGAACTCGGCGGCCAGTGGACTCCCCTTCGGTCCGCCGGCGAACAGCGCTCAGCGACGGCAATTGGGCGGCGACTCGGCGATGGGCTGGAAAACGGGCTGTGGTCGGTTGGGTTCCAGGTTGTTTGTTGTTGATGGTTTTGGTCGGGCCGTCGGCTCGGCGGGCTTCTGGTGACAGACGGTTCGTGTCTGGTTGGGTCTCGGGTTTGAAACGGTCGTGGCGGTGGTTGTGGTTGGAATGTGGCTGCGGGTCGGGCTTTAGATTTCGGGTCTTGGCGGTTTGGGTTTGGCGACGGTGGTGGAGGTTTTGGTTCGGTCGGTGGTGGTAATGGCAATTTGTTATATACTTCTGTCATTGTATTTGACTTTACTATTTTTTTTTTTTTTTTGGCATTTATTTCTTTTTTATCTGAGGAAGCAGTGTGAATGATTGAGATAGATTAGTCTTGTTTTATTCGTGGGTAGTTGATTTAGTGATGAATAGACTGCTCAATTTTACCTGAGGATAGGTGGTTGCATAATGTATAGTCCTCTCCAATTATAGCATGCGATTACCATGACAAAACATAAAACAGCATTTAATTGATGTGTTTGACTCCTCTCTATCAATTTGCTGTTCTCATTCCTACAAAGCTGATTTGCTTAAATAGCTAAGTGGTCGATAATGTAGTAAAAAAAGCGCTGTAATAATATTAAGAAAAGCATTGCTACTCTTTATTAATCGTATTTTTAACAGTGTTTTTTACAAAGTAATGTAGTGCTAAAATTAATCACCATGCGATGCTTTTAATATTCAGTTTTTGGATTTAATTACATTTTATTTATAAAAATGAAATTTGTGATGCTTTTTTGTACACAGTCGTAGTGCTTTTTTTTACCCGTGTGTGCTTTCTAGAGAGCAATGCAGTGCTTTTTTCGAAATGCTGATATTTGTCCAAAATACCCTTTTAATTAAATTAATTCAATATTTTCCATAATTACCCTACTGACGTGTCATGTTCTCAACCATCGAGATTATCCAATCTAATGGTCAGGATTGGTCCCTAGGTTCGCATATATTGACATGGTTCCATTTGAACCCAACCCTATATATATATATATATATATATATATGCGGGTTTTGGACGAAGCACAAGAATTCAACTCCTTACACAAGAAGGCATAAACATGTAAAAACCCGACAAGTAGACTATTCAAACTTCCAAGCATGTGGTGATTGCTCAACAATGTAATAAAGACACAATAGACACAAAAATAACTCAATCATATAAATGCGCAATTAGTAAGCGTCACTTCGCCAAGGCTCGAGTT
>BMAC01000020.1:1898353-1918136 GCA_014905375.1 Phtheirospermum japonicum
TGGAAAGAATATCTTTTTATAATAACTTTCATATTATTAAATTAAATTTTAATCGGATATTTCTAAGGGGGGGTCCCAATATAGATTTTAATAGAATTTTATATATTCATGGATTTTATAGAATTCTATCATATTACATGGAATTCAATCTTAATACATGTTTGTTATAAATTAAAATTTCGAAATCTCAAATTTAAAATTTCAATTCCCACCTGTAATTATTTTAATATAATTTGATATTTATTATAAAACTTATTAAACATTACTCTATTTTATATTTATTTTAAATTTGAAACAAATCCTAATCAAAACATCTTTTTAATCAATTATAATGAACTCATATAATAAGCACACCTTGTTCAGGCACAACCTCTGACCACTGCTCCCTGTGTATTCCTCCTCGTCTACAAGTACTTTTGCTGTCCAAATTGACCTCTGAGAATCTTTTGAGTTGTTTCTATTAATGGAAACCCTAACATTCTCTTATCACAACCCCATTTTCTCTCGTCGCCGTTACAGCTTAAGACCCACCTTCACCACTCTTCGCACCGTCAAATGCTCCATCTCACCTTCATCCTTCGGTCAGCCCTCTATTCATTTTAATTTCTCGAATAATGCGTTGTTTAATTCAATTCCCTTTTTTTTTTTTTTTTTTACTATCGAAAGCTGTAATTTCAATCTTGCCTGAGGTTTATGCAATGGTGAAATTTATATTAATGGGAAAAAATATATCTAAAATAGTGGTGGTTGAGGAACATATTTACCCTTATAATTTAATTTTATTGTGTTTCATGTTTTATTGGAGAAAAATAAATAATAATAATAAAATAAAGATGGCGAAATCGAAGAGAGTATCAACTGATGCATTGTTTTAGTTAATATGTAATCCGGATTATTAATTACAATTATGATGATGGGCTAATGCAGTGGACCAATCTGCCAAGTTCAAGGAAGCTGCTAAGGATGGGAACTTGATCCCTATGTACAGGCCCATATTTTCTGACCATTTGACCCCTGTGCTTGCATACCGGTGTCTGGTGAAGGAAGACGAAAGGGACGCCCCTAGTTTTCTTTTCGAGTCCGTTGAGCCCGGTCTCAAAGCTTCCAATGTCGTAAGATTTTGTTTTGTCCCATTTTCAAATTTGTTTCATTATTAAATCTTATCGATCAATTATAATAGTATTTTTTTAGTCATCAACTAATTCGTATCGAATTTAAAATTAAATACTCGGGTTATTATTTTGTGGGATGTTGTTATAACTCATGAATAAATAATTAATCCTTTAATTTATTATATGTGTTTCTCCTTTTTTTTCCTTGTGTTGTTTTAGCTAATCTTCGGTTGATTGTCCTAGGGACGATATAGTGTTATCGGAGCTCAGCCATCAATGGAGATTGTGTCAAAAGAGAACATGGTGACTATAGTGGATCACCATGAGGGACAAAGGACACAGGAGTTTGTCGAGGATCCAATGACTGTTCCTCGCAGGATTATGGAGAAATGGGTGCCCCAACGCATTGATGAGCTGCCTGATGCATTTTGTGGTATATATGTACAATAGTTAGGCCTTTTGCTATTTTTATTTTATTATATATATATGTGTGTGTGTGTGTGTGTGTGTGTGTGTGTTCTTAAATACATATTTTTATTACATGGACGAAATCTTAATTGGGATTTCTATTTGATCCTCCGACCTTTGCTTTTGTTCTGAAAAAGCATGTAGAATTAATTCACTAATAGTATATTTTTCTCCCAAACAGGTGGTTGGGTTGGTTACTTTTCATATGACACGGTGCGTTATGCAGAACCAAAAAAGCTTCCATTCTCCAAAGCACCCGAGGACGACCGGAACCTTCCTGACATCCATTTGGGACTTTATGATGATGTCATAGTGTTTGATCATGTGGAGAAGGTTTCTGGTTAATCTATCTCTGTTTTATTGTCATAAAGGCTGCATTGTGTTTGAACTGTTCTGTTTTCTCATATGTTTACCCGTTATTGATAGAATCACTTGATGAAACTGTGTGGTGGGGTTAAATGGAAAATACAACCATCTCCCAAATACTTCTACCTTTGCCAGTTTTTATTTTTATTATTTAATTTGTCCTCTTATTTAGATTTACTTTCTCTAATAATTAATTATTGACAAAAATTTGTGTCAAACCGCCTAACAGAGTACACTAGGCAGGTCCAAATTTTATCTTTCTCAGTGTTTTTGTGTTTTTTTAGTTTTTTAGGATTCTTTTTTTAGTTTAGTTTTTCTTTGGGTTTTCCAATTTGTAGGATTTATTTATTATTATTTATTTAGGGTTTTTACAAATTTATAGGGTTTATTTCATTTTTATTTTTTAGGTTTTCTAGTTCTTTGATTTTTTTTTTGTTTAAAAAAAGAAGTTATTTTAAGTTTTAGTTTTAGGGGGACTTGCCTAACGGTTAGGCGATCTGAATTGTGTGCCTCTTAGTTCTTTTCTAGTAAGTCTACACGAAGAACTTTTTGACTTTAGAATCAAATTATTTCATCATGTCCAATTCAGTTAAAGAATCTCATTTTCAAAACTAGTCGTTTTACTTCGCTACTTTAGTTTGTTATTGGCCTGTTTATTAAAAAGTGTGTGTTTGGTTGGTCATCACGTACTTTTCTCTCAGAAAGCATATGTGATACACTGGGTCAGGTTGGATCAGTTTTCTTCTGTCGAGGAGGCCTACGATAACGGGATGAACAGATTAGAAGCTTTAGTATCAAGAGTGCATGATATAGTGCCGTGAGTGGTCCTTTTCTCCTTCATTTCTGTGTTCGGCTTTTATTGTTATCCGTTTTTCCTATATATTTTGTTCATTGTTGTTAATTTCAGTCCTAAGCTTGCTGCGGGGTCCATAAAATTACAAACTAGCCTTTTCGGTCCTTCTTTGAGCAAGTCAAGCATGACAAGCGAAGAATATCAGAACGCAGTGATGCAAGCTAAGGAGCATATCCTAGCTGGCGATATCTTTCAGATTGTGCTCAGTCAGCGTTTTGAACGTCGAACTTTTGCAGACCCCTTCGAAGTGTATAGGGCGTTGAGAATTGTCAATCCGAGTCCATATATGACTTATTTACAAGTTCGTTGAGTCTTTCCTTTTTTCTTTTTTCTTTTTAAGGCATTTGGAGCTGATTTTTCAGCTTTATTTATTAACATTTACAAATAATATATCACTGGTGATTATTAGGCAAGAGGCTGTATCCTGGTCGCTTCGAGCCCTGAAATCCTTACTCGAGTTAAGAAGGTAAGTACGAAACTGCTATGCCTATCTGTTAAATTTCTTCTTTTTTTAAACTTTAATTTTTATTTTATTTTCCGACAAACATACTTGAGCAAAAATATTACGAAGCCCCATTTAGTCCTAATTAAAGTTAAAAAGCCAAAATTACCCTTGCATTGTCAGACGAGGATTGAATAATATGATGAGAATTGAGTATAATCAGGTGAGGATTAAGGGGTATTTTAGTCAGAAATTTAGGGTTTAAAGTATAATTCATCTGGTGAGGAAAAGGATTATTTATCAAGGAACTTCGTTTGTTGGAGTTTGAGGCGAATAATCTTGCGGGAGTCGACTTTTTGTCAATTTTCCCTTTGATTAAATGATTATTTTTTATATTCTTCCTTAGCTTTACTACCTTTGACATTATTCTTTTTCCTTTTGTATATTCTTTTCCTCAATGTGACAGGGTAAGATTACTAATCGACCCCTGGCTGGAACTGTCCGGAGAGGCAAAACGCCCAAGGAAGATTACATGCTGGAAAACCAGCTTTTAAATGACGAAAAACAGTGCGCAGAACATATCATGCTCGTTGACTTAGGAAGAAATGATGTTGGAAAGGTTCCTATTTAAGTGCATATTTTATATGGAGTTCGAATTTTGAAATTAAATTGCATATTTACTCACGAAGGCTATTTTTGTCGACGCAGGTGTCAAAACCTGGTTCTGTGAAGGTTGAGAAACTCATGAATGTCGAACGATATTCCCATGTCATGCATATCAGCTCCACCGTATGTACCCTTTTTACTGGAGAATATTTTTCTTAGTACTGCTATTTAAATCTGACCTAATATATATTAATATTTGATCTCGAAGGTTACTGGTGAGCTGTCATCTGATTTGACCAGCTGGGATGTTTTACGCGCTGCATTGCCCGTCGGAACAGTTAGTGGAGCTCCAAAGGTTGGTCAATCAACTTTCTTCTCGCATAAGTGATTTTGTATATCATGTATAACATCTACATCTATATCTATTTATAGACTGTTTGGGTTTTCTCGCCCATTTTATTTTACTAAATTAGGAAATAATTAATTATTATATTAGTTTTTTCAAAAATACGTGTGAACGCAGTAGTTGGTATGTTTTTGTCTTTCTTTTTGTTTTTAAAAATTGGATAAACAAATTTTGATCCCCTTTAAGTTAATAGTTTTTAACAATCTTCAGTTTGAGATCCATATTGCATATATTGAAATCTCTCTCTCTTTATATATATATATATATATATATATATATATAATAAGCAAATAGCCTACTAATAATATTTTTAATAATTTCCATCTAAATCAAAATGTAAATATAAAATTTTAATTCTATGGCAACATTTGTAAATATTGGTTGAATTCATGCACTAACCGCCCCGTAAAATTTTAATATCAAAACTACACACACATTATTATATTGCAAATTGCAATATGTGCATCGCACAAGCAAGAGTACTAGTTCCATGTTACAAAAGTTCCTAATTAATTGAAATTTACAGGTGAAAGCCATGGAACTGATCGATCAGCTCGAAATGACTAGACGTGGGCCCTACAGTGGTGGATTTGGTGGAATTTCGTTTTCGGGAGATATGGATATCGCGTTAGCTTTGAGAACTATTGTGTTCCCGACAAACATGCGGTACGACACCATGTACTCGTATAGGGACAGTGAGAAGCGTCGGGATTGGGTTGCCCATCTCCAAGCTGGGGCCGGTGTAGTAGCCGACAGTGATCCGGCTGACGAGCAGAGGGAGTGCGAGAACAAGGCTGCTGCTCTTGCTCGGGCCATTGATCTTGCTGAGTCATCATTCGTCGAGAAGTAACGTTACGTAAAGTTCCCTTTTGGACTTTCTTTTGTTAGTCGCTTCAAAGCTTTTTTTTTTTTTTTAATATATATCTGGTATCCCAGTTATCCTAAGGTGCTTACTGGTTTTAATTTTTACCAGGAGATCATTTTCTTTTCTATTTTTAATATTATTTTCATTTGTTTTTGTTTAATCTTACGATTTTACCGGGAGAGACACAGTTGAGAATAAGCTCGGTTATGGGACATTTTGCAAATGAGGTCATTTAATGAGGTTTGCTAAAATAAATTAACTAAATTCAAGTTTGACAATATTTGTCTCCGTAGCTCGTATAATTTAACTTTTTTTTTTTGGGTAGTCTTTCCTAGGGGTGTGTAAATAAATTCGGACGAAAACTGAATCGACCGGAAAAACTGACCGAATTGTACATTTTAGTTTGGTTTTTTCGAACATTTGTTCGGTTTTCGGTATTTAGTTTACAGAAATTCGGATTCGGTTTTCCTATAAAGAAAATCAATTTGAACTAACCGATCGAATTATATATATTTTTTACTCCATCCGTCTTGTTCTATGTTGAATTTTTTTTTTGTCTCATTTTATCTGTTATATATACATTTTCAAGAGATATCATCGTTACTTCTTACTTTTCCAATAAGAAGTAAAGATTACTTTATTACTTTTATCCATACCTTTATTATTTCACACTTTTAATTATTTTAAACAAAAAGATATTATGTTCATTTGATATTTATAGTTATTTAACACCAATTATTTTCTTAATCTCTGTGGTAAGGACAATTGCGACCGATAGACGAGATGGAAGGAGTATATATTTAATCATATTATATTATTTATAATTATATATTTAATTATCTGCAAATTTTGGTTAATCGACCGAAACCGATCGAAATCTTGGTTCAATTAATGTTCCGTTTTATGCATAATTTTGATTGGTTTGGTTTTTATTTTTTACTTGTTCGATCGGTTTAGGCTTGGTAAGTCGGTTCGATGTCTGAATGTCCGAACCGACCGATACACACTACTAGTCTTACCTACAATAAAGGTAGGAACATTAAAATGAGCATATTATTTGAATAGTAGGCATATTATGGATTTGGAAAATATATAATTTTATTTCTATAATTAATTGAAAAATAATTTAATTTATAAAATGATACTCTCTATGTCCTACAAAAATAGTCCAATATTTTAATTTTCTACGTCTCTCACAAAGATAGTCAAATTACCATATTTAAATATTATTAATTTTACACTTCTATACATACCTTAATTAATATTTTTGAAATACTTTTTTTTTTTAAATTATAAATGGAAGATTGATGATTACAATGAAAAATCTTACTATTTTATTATCACTAATTTCAATATTGATTTCTAAAATTATTAATTGAAATTAATAGGTTCCAAAAGGGTATAATTGTACGACTAATGACTTAACTATATAGAATACTCATTTTCTTAAACAGTAGAATATTTGCTAAGCATATTTAACCTATAGAGCATCTCCAATGGGATGTTCATTGGAATAAAAAAAATCTCCACATGAGCTCAAAATTCTTACGTGCTAAGAAAAAAATATAAACAATGTCTAACACATCTTTTATATTTAGATGGTGTGATAAATATGTTATTCAACAATTACCCGTATTTATTCACCTATTAATATTAATTAATTTATTTATATCTCCTCTACACTAGTCAATTATTTTACACAATTTATATTTATTATTGAATTTTCTTTTAAATATTAATATTTTATTTGATGTGTTCAGTTGCAAAAGGACAACACTCTTGTCAGGTTATATCAATATATCATAACACAATAATCAATACATTATATTGAAAAACTAATACATCATAGTATAAAAATCAATACATCGTAATACGGAACATAAATTTACGAAAAATCAATACTTTTGAGTAAAAAAACCAATGCATTGTAATACAAAAACTAATACATTATAGTATCGAATTAGATAGCCTAACATATCAAGACCGGCCAATCTGACATAAAACAAGTGTCTGCCAAAAAAAATTGTGGTATGAGAATGTGATATAAACATATAAAAAGGTTTTTTATAAAATTAAAGATAAGGGATTTTTTTGTAATTTTCTTAATAAAACAAAAAAAGATGGGCCCCAGTAACAACCATCCACTCCACACGGAACCACACCGTACTTGTAATTTAATTTTGAAAGTACCAAATTTCGGGGAATCTTTCAAGTACCAACAATGTGGGCCCCAGAAACCAATGTTATCTGAAAGGTACTATAATAATTACAAATGAAATTCATCTTTATTCAATTCGCAAATAAAATCAATTAAAATATTATACAAAGAATTACATGACCTATTTTATTGTTTACAAAATCTATCCACGACCGTACACCACCTTCCGTTATTGACAAATACGAAAACTAACTTTTTACAAGTCAATTTTTACTTGTGAATCTCTGCAACAAAGGCACATCAATTTAAAGCTTCGATTTCAAAATCATATGTAAAATCATAAAGTAAATTATCATATTTAATAGTCCAGGGTTAATATGTGACTCATTAGACCGTCTGGCGGTAGACGGACATTACATTTGACTAACACGTTCGCAAGACCCGCGAATCAATCAATATTGAAAATGCATGATGGAAATGGGTAGGGATGATAAGATAAAGATAGGTGGTACTTTACTCTTCTTTATCGTTGTATTGTGATACACTTTGGCCTAATTAGTTGAATTGATTCAAACAATTTATAGTTGATAAGTGATAGATGATAGTTGATAATTGATAATTGATAGATGATAGCTGGTAAGGGTGAGCACAGTCCGATTCAGTTCGAGAATTTGGAAATCTCCAGAATCGTACCATTATATTTTCGGTACGGTTCGATTCGAAAAAAAAAATCAGAGTCAACAGTTCTTTTTCAGTTTTGGTACAGTTATGTTCGGTATTCGAATAAATCTTCGTCTTACGCTTAAATTATAATCGTAAATTAAAATTACTAGATTATTGTGAATTTTAACTTTTACATGTTAGTTGATAATTAATTAAGATAAAAAATTAATAAAAATGGTATTTACTTATTAGATATCGAATATAATGAGATTTATAGCTAATTTAATACAATTATAAATCGGTTCTAGTATTGGTTCTTGGTTCTGTACAAAGATTTTAAAGGGATTAAAAATTTCTCCAGATCTGTCACGTAAAAGAAGTTCGGAACGGTTCGGTTCGGAGATTAATCAATGGTCAAACGGTTCGATTCGGAATTCGGTACGGTTCGGGTATTTTCAAGTCCCGTGCTCAGCCCTAATAGCTGGTAGTTGATTTTTAATTAGTGATTTGTGAATTAGTTGATTAAAGTAGTTGATTGAAGGTTAATTTACCAATATAGACATGATTAAAAAAAAATATATTATACATTAAAAAAAAAGAAATAAAATTATAATAATTAATGAAGATTTCCAAAATATTATTAAAAAAGACAAATATTTGAAAAATAATTAAAAAGATAATTATAATAATAAATAAAATTTTAATTATGACTAATAAAAATATATTTATAAAATATAAAGTAATATATTAGTTTATAAATAAAATATTTATTACAATATGAAAGGATAAAAAAGGATTTTACCAAATAATGTAGGAGCTTATTATAAAAAGTTAAGATTGGTAATTTTTTTCTGAACAAGAGCTTATCAGGCAGAATGAACTATCAAGAGCTTATTCTTAGTTCATATCAAGTAGCCTAAAAGAGATTATTGTGATGGAATAATTTATAAGCATTTTAAATAAATTCAACCAAACAAACCCTATATCATACAAGAAATAGATGCCACGGCTAAATGATACGCCCTAATTTAGCCCATTAATAAATAGTTGTATTTAATCATTAATATGATTAGAGCTTGGTAGTAGTGTTAAGATAAATAATAATATTTATTGCTTAATAGGATTATGGGGTTGGGTAGTAGTAATATTAAAGTTTGTTATTTTTATATTATAGTGTAAGCCGTGGCTATTTGAATAATCAATCAAATTTAATGAAATGTATGAATTTTTTAGAATTCATGAACAATCAAATTTAACGAAATTTATGAGTTTTTTAGAATTCTTAGGAGTTTTACCGACTCGAACATGTCTTGAAGTTCGCCCTTACTCGAAAAGGAATTAATTGATACGAGGTCGTATCAATTAATTCCTTTTCGAGTAAGGGCGAACTCCAATGCATGTTCGAGTCAGAAATCGTATCAATTAATTCTTTTTTGAGTAAGGGCGAACTCCAAAAGTCGACAAAAATTATATTAATTAATTCCTTTTTGATAAGAGTGAACTTTAAGGCATGTTCGAATCGACAAAGTTTATAAGAGAATTCTAAGAAACTCAAATTTATTTTCGATTAAGCGAATTCTAAGACCTGTTCGAGTCGGCAAACTTCTAAAAGAATCCTAGAGAACGCATGAATTTCATTAAATTTGATTGATTATTCAAATAGCTCTAGACTTACATATTTATAATAAAAATAATAAATTTTATAATTCTATTAATTAATAAATACTATTATTCATTAATGGACTTAGGGTATGTTTGGCGCACAAAGCTGAAAAGTTAGCGGATGGCTGATAAGTTAGTTGAGAGCTGATGATTGATAGCTGAAAAGTTAGCTGATTTAAATAAAAGCGTTTGGCAAATTTAGCTAATAAGCTGGCTCAAAGATACAAAAGTACATGTTTAAAATAATAGTGTTAAAGTTATTTTTTTATTTATTTTTATATAATATTAGCATTATATATATATATATATATATATATATATATATATATAATTTTTAATAATTGCACAATACTTTTTTAATGCATTGGGTAGAGATTGTTTTTATTTCCATTATAGGCAAATTTATAGTTAAGCTAATAATAATAATAATAATAATAATAATAATAATAATAATTGCACAATACTAAAATAATTCTAAATATTCATCTAATAATAATATTAATACAATAATAATAATAATAATAATAATAATAATTTATTGCACAATACTAAAACAATTCTAGATATTCATCTAATAATAATATTAATATAATAATAATAAAAAATTATTATTATGATTATTATTGCACAATACTAAAATAATTTTTAGATATTCATTTAAGAATGAATAAAGTGATGAAATAAAAAAAAACAATACCTTATGAAATAATAGTGTAGCTTTCTAAAAAATAAAAGGATTAAAATAGGAATAAAATCAAAAAGTTCCATGAGCTTATTTGAAAAGCTTGTAATAGTAACATTTGAGATAAACTCAAACTTTTCAAATAAGCAGAAAATTCTTTGGTGTTGAATCAGGATATTCAGGAAGAACAGGTTGTTCCATCTCGATATCGTCAAGAATTCCTGACTATTGCATGGGAACGGGTTCATCTTCGAAGTATTTTGATCTAAGATTTCAACTTTTATGTGTTTCAGCAATAACATATTGTTCGATGGAGCTAAAATCCAAAATATGGAAGAAAGCCAATTCTGTTCCACTTAATCCCTCTCTCATAGCCACGTATTTTTCATACAATCAAATAAGACTTATTTAAATACAAAAAACTTATAAATTTTCTAAATAAGACATAAGTTAGCTTATTATACAGTTATATTTAACAGACATACCCTTAGACTAGGGGCATATTAGTAATCCGATAAAAAAAAGCTCCAATTTTTTATTTCCATTTTAAAGCCTTACTTGTTCCAAAATGAATTCCCACAAAGCCTGTACCTTCATCAATTTCTTCAATCACCCATCAACTTCAGCCCTTTCTTTTATACTATCATCAGGTTTTCTACAATACAATTCTGTGTGTTGGTTTGTGCCCATATCTGTATTTCTTGTATTAATTCCATGATTTTTCATTTATTTATTTTTGGATAATTTCAGGTTTCCTCAAAGAGATTTTGATTATGCCCACCACCAAGGTGTATATAGTGTAAGGAACTTTTACCTGGTCTGGAGCGTAATTTATATCTTCATCTTTATGGATAATATTTTTTTATTATTTTTTACCACACAATCTAGTTTGAGTTTTTTTTCTTTTTTTAATTATTATGTGTTTCAGGTATTACTCACTGTATGGTCATGTGGAGAGCATGGCAAGAGAAATTCAAAAGGGTGCTAATGCAGTTCCTGGTGTTGAAGCAACACTTTGGCAGGTGTTTGTTCATTTATTTATTTATTTATTTATTACTCTCTCCCTCTCTCTAATGGGAGCTGAAATTGGAGAGATGATTGATTTTCTTGCGTGGAATTGGTCTTATGAAATTTTAATTTGATTAAATTAATTCAACTAGTATTAATTATAGCCTAAGTTTTCAATTTCTTGATGTCAAATTCAATCCCAGTGTTAACTAGGTACTGCTTTTATACTTTCTATTTATAGAGAATTAATCAGTTGTTTGTTGATAGTTATTATCAATTGTTGATATTCTTGATGCAACGAATATTATTCACGTAGTCGGGCATTTCGCTCTTTGAAATTAGGTACCCGAAACACTGCCCGGTCGGGTTTTAGAGAAAATGAAGGCTCTTGAAAAAGCCGATGATGTGCCTATCATCCGGCCCGAACAGCTGGTTGAGGCCGACGGGTTTCTCTTTGGTTTCCCTTCCCGTTTCGGGGTAATGGCGGCCCAATGCAAAGCCTTTTTTGACGCCACACACGGCATTTGGGCCACCCAAGCTCTTGCTGGAAAGCCCGCCGGGATTTTCTGGAGCACGGGCTTCCATGGTGGCGGACAAGAACTTACCGCGTAAGTTTTAATTTGTTTCTTCTTGGTTTTATTATGTATGTTTATGTTGGAACTTGATTGGCATAGAAGCTCAACCAACAACGGTTGGCAATTGATGCGAAAATGCAATTGACATTCTAGCTAGTAGGATATCAATATTCATTATTCCCCCAGCCAAAAAAAAAAGATAAATTTCAAACCTCAAGGACTTTTTTTGTAATTTGAAAACTTTTTTTTTTAGTTATTATTTTAAGCAGATTCCTTATAATTTTTTAACTCAGTTTACATATTTCCTAAATCCTGGTGATTATAAATAATGCAGATTGACAGCCATAACACAGCTAGCACATCATGGGATGATATATGTTCCTGTGGGGTACACATTTGGTAGTGGGATGTTTGAGATGGAGCAAGTGAAGGGCGGATCGTCTTACGGTGCAGGGACTTATGCGGCAGACGGATCGCGTCAACCCACCGAGCTCGAACTTAAGCAAGCCTTTCATCAGGGTAAGTTTGTCGCCGAAATTACAAAAAAGTTGAAGATTTAAAAAAGCACTTGTTGTGCTGTATATATTATGATATGCACACTTCAAGAAGTGGGAGATGAAATTGTACTAATAATAAATATCTTCACCAAAAGAAAAAAGAAAAAAGTTCAAGAAGGTTCACAATCTATGTTGTGGAGCTTGAAATTTGGAGATTCAGCGTGTGTTTGTATTTGATGTGATGTCGACAAACACGGTTTTTCGGGATATTTACCAAAAAAAACATAAAAAACTCCTTGAGGTTTGATTCCATCTTATATTTTTCCTCTTCATATGAAAAAATATTTCAAAAACTCTTACATTCATAAAAATATTACATTTACTCAATTACACTCCTAAGGCAAATCAAATCTTAATTAGAGGGTTTTTCAAATTACTCTTCAAGACAGAATCAAACCTCCTTTTTTTTCTTCTTTGTAGTTTGGAAACTTGTGCGGGTCTTTTTTGTAATTATTCCAAACTGTAGGGGTTGTTCTTGTAATTATCCCCATTATTTATCATGCTCTGTTGTGGTGCCAAAATCTATGAATAGTGCCTTGAATGGAGAAAATATAGTAATGGTCTCATTGTTATTATGGGCAAATTCTCAAACAAAATTTAAGCCCAAAAATCGAGAATATTGTAATGGTCTCGTTGTTATATGGGCATGCGCCCTGGTGCAAAATGCATGATGCATTTGGTTTCCACTTTAATGTTGTGTGTGATGTATGTTCATGTTTTGTGTGACGGTTATGAATATAATGCGTGTGTGAATATGATTTTATTTTGTTGGTTTTATGTCTGATGAATATAGATGTTTCGGGTGATGAATATATGTGTTTTGTGTGATGAATATAAATGTTATAAGTATGTTTTGTATTGAATTTTTTTTGAGATATGTGAAAACTGTGCTTTTGTGTATATATGTTTTGTGTGATGAATTCGTAAATTATGTGATGAATATAACTTATGAAACATAATTCTCAATTTAATCATATTCATACACATAACATCCATATTAATCATACGTAACATACATATTTATTATCCAAAATATTAAAATGAAATGGAGTGCATCATGCATTGTTGATGTGGACCAAAATATCCGTACGTAATATTATGTGAGATATGTGGGTATTTGTGGAAGGCGACCTCATTTCTAGGAGAGGGTGTGCCTCCTGGAAGATGGGCGAGCTGTATTATGAGAAGTGAACGAGCCGAAGGCTGTTCCTCAATATTATGCCCTTGAGAGGTGAACGAGTCGAAGGCTGTTCCTCAAAAGTGGGCGAGCTGATGTGTTTGGAGTAGCGACCTGTAGTATGAGGATGGGTTCTCATATAGGGTCGTGATCTCTGATGGGTTGGGCTGAGTATTTGAGCCTGATTGAAAGTTTGATATGTATATGGGCCTGGTGGGCTATATGCCCAGGCTTATTTCGGTAATATATATTAAGAAGTTTCATGTTTATGGAAACTTATCATATGGGAGGAGTCCCAATTGAAAGTCGGTGAAAGAGTCACGGTATGAATGGAATTCTGGTTATGAAAGGTAACCCTAGATAGTGGAGGATTTCTCCTATCTCTATAAAAGAAGGCTTTTGTCTCTTATTTTGTATTCATTATCATACTATTATTGTGATTTCACCGTATTATTGAGAGAAAGGAGTGTGTTTTCGCTTATTAACTTAAGCGTCGGAGGGTCTTAACGGGCTCGAAATTCGGCCCGTTCTAGGCGCTGTTTTGCAGGATCGACGAGGTCGCTGTGACGATTGTGGAGGACATTCGAGGTTGCTGAAACAAATTCAATCATCAATTCAGGTCGCTGATCTCTATTTTGAGGTTAGTGCCCTCTTCATTTGGTAGTTCAACTTTTTGGACTTATCAAATTAGCGCCGTGTGTGGGAAAGAGGGACATCGAGTCCTTGAGCGAAAGACGTGAGAAATTTCGTAAAAAGAATATAAGGGATAACAACATAATTCCGAGGACTTTACAATACAGTGCTCTATCGAACAACAAGAAGAACAGAAAGAATAGATTGGCCGTCGTTAATGAGAAAGACGAGGCTAGGGATGAAAAAACGCCTCCTCAGGTGGATCCAGTTGTCCAGGGTGTTGGTAATACGCCACCGCCCCCCCCAGAAGGCGTGAGGGGAAGGGATTGGCGGAAGTCGCAGAGATGAAAACGCCGGAAGCTGAGGCGCAAAAGGCGATCCATGTGGAGGGGAAAGAAGGAGAAGATTTACTGAAGGACAAGCCTTGTCAGAGTAAAAAAAGATTTTTGGATGGACTCATGGACTTCGTGCCACTAGAGAAACAGGAGGAATTACGCAGGTACTTAGCAAGCGAGCTGAGTACGGGGAAGGAAAAAGGCGGTAGATCTCATAGCGAGAAGGAGGAGGAGTCAGCGGTTAAAAAAGTAGAGCGAGGCGAGAAATCTACGTCGAAAAGACTATCTCGCAAAAGGGGGCGGAGTAAGTGGAGAAAGGAGGATGTTTCGAGTTCCACCTCGTCTGTAGGCTCTCATACTCGTAGACAGCGAGCGAGAGGACGGAAGGTAAGGCGGAGTCGTTACAGGCGACGACATTATAGATATAGTAGTGATAGTGAGACACCGACCTCTGATACGGATGGTGAGTCTCAGGCAAAAACTAAGAAGAACGGTAATGTGTCCAAAGAAGGAAAGGGAGAAAGTGAGATGTGACCACATAATAAAGCCTTTAGAGAGCTGCAGGACGCCATGTTAAAGTTACAAAGGCGAGTGGATGGAGATAAGCTGGAAGGAGAGGAAGGACATCTTTTTTCGGAGGATATGATGCATGCACCAATGCCTAAAAACTATAAGGCGTTGGATTTGCAGTATCGGGGGTTAACGGATCCAGTCGAGCACCTACAGCTCTTTGAAAATGCGAGGATGCTACACAGTTACACGGATGCCGTGGCATGCCGGGCTTTTATATCCACCCTGAGGGGGATCGCGCAAAATTGGTTCTATCAACTCCCGCAGGGGAAAATTACCAGTTATTCAGTGTTGCAAGCTGCCTTTTTGAAGTAATTCTCCAGTGCTCGACAGGGTGCAAGGACGGCACAGTCACTCTTCACCATGGTACAGCGACCTGACGAGACGCTCAAACAATATGTCAACAGATTCACCAGTGCTACTTTGGGGGTACCCACTGCCACTGACGAGATGAAGGCTGGAGCTTTACGTCAAGGATTGAGAAGAGAGGACTTGCAAAAGTCATTAGTGAAAAAAGAGGCGCGAACGTATGATGATGTCCTGGCGATGTCATAAGTACATACAGGTGAAGGAGGCTGAAGAGGAACATAGAGTGCGTTTTGGCAGGTCGGATACGGAGGCGCGAGAAGTTATCCCGAGGAGAGAAGTAAGAAGAGAATCAAGGAGGGGAGTGCGCGGGCTCCTGGATTCAAGTGCAGGGGTTAGTGCGAGGCAGGAGGCGAGCGCGCGCGATTGGAAACAAGAAGACTTCACACCATTAATGTATCCGCGGGCTAAGGTGTTCAGTATTATGGAGCGTTCTGTACCTGATGCCATAAAGTGGCCAGAGGATCGCACATCTATCCCCACTCACCCCAAGACTGCCTCCTTCTGTCGATTTCACAATAATTACGGGCATTACACTGAGAAGTGTAGGCACCTCAAAGAAGAAATAGAAAGATTGATAAAGGCAGGGCATTTAAAGGAAGTGATCTATAAAGAAAGGGAGCCGCGCGAACAAGGGCAGGCGTTACCTCCACCACCGCCGAGGAGCCCGCCTCAGCAACAGGTCGCGAGGCAAGGACGGCATGGAAATCAGAGACAGGAAGGGCCACGGAGAAATAGAGGGAGAATAAACATGATATCCGGAGGGCCAACGGATGGGGACTCCAACAATGCGAGAAAACGGCATGTTAAGTCAGCTCGCTTGGGCGTAAGTGAGGTCGCCAGTGTGAGCAGACAGCCTCAAGTAGCAGGGCCAGTCATTTCCTTTGGCCTCGATGAGAGGCGCGGGCTACAGGAAGATCATAATGATGCATTAGTGATCGAGGCGGAGATTGAGGGTTATGAGGTCAGCAGGATATTTGTAGATAATGGAAGCTCGGTGAACATTATATATACAGACTGCCTTGATCGGATGGAAATAGATAGAAGAGTGAGGTCGGTGAACACGCCCATATATGCTTTTAATGGGGTACAATTGAACACGGAAGGCGAACTGACGTTGCAAGTGGTGTTGAGCTTCATCCAGGGGAGGTCAGCCTACAACGTGATACTGGGACGACTTGCCCTTAATACGTTTCAGGCAGTAACATCGACTTATCACATGAGTATCAAGTACCCAATAGGCAATGGAGTGGGCGAGGTTGTTGCAGAGCAACAGGTCGCCAGGTCGTGTTACCAGATGGCGGTCAGGAATGGGCTGATGGAGAATAAGCGAGAAAGAAGTAATGATCAACCGGAAGGGGAGCTTAATCCCAAGAAAATGAAAGAACAGGAGAACTCGGTTCAGCCGAACGAGGAATTAATGGAGATTTCCCTGGAAGAAGAACATTCGGAGTATACCACGAGAATAGGTACCCAAATACCTGAGGCGTTGAAGAACGAGCTGATAGAGTTGTTGAGAGAATTTCGGGATATTTTTGCGTTCGGTGATGAAGAGTTGACGGGTGTTTCACCAGAGGTCGCGCAGCACCATTTGAATGCGGACCCGGAGGCGAAGTCGGTAAAACAAAAGAGAAGGCACTTTGGGCCGGAACTGGACAAAGTGATTGAAGAAGAGGTGCAGAAATTGTTGAAAGCGGGCCATATAAGAGAGATTCAGTTCCCGGAGTACTTGTCCAATGTCGTGATGGTACCAAAACCAGCTCAGAAATGGAGGATGTGCGTGGATTTTCGTGACTTGAATAAGGCGTGTCCTAAGGATCATTATCCTTTGCCGCGAATTGATTAGTCAGTGGACTCTACTTCGGGGTGCGAGCTGTTGAGTATGATGGACGCTTCGCAGGGATATCACCAAATACCCTTGGCGAAGGAAGATCAGCCCAAAGTAAGTTTTGTTACTTCTACATGTACTTATTGTTTCGTCTCCATGCCCTTCGGGTTGAAGAATGCAGGTGCGACCTATCAACGGTTGGTGGATCGCATGTTTAAGGATCTGATGGGGTCCACCATGGAAGTGTATGTAGATGATATGCTGGTGAAGAGCAAAAAAGCAGATTCCCATGTTGAAGATTTGAAGAAGACTTTTGTTATTTTAAGACAGTATGGGATGAAACTTAATCCGAAGAAGTGTGCGTTTGGGGTGCGATTAGGGAAATTTTTGGGTTACATGGTGACGGAGCGAGGAATCGAGGTGAACCCTGAGAAGGTGCGGGCTGTTTTGGAGATGCCGCACCCTCGCACATTGCGGGATGTGCAAGTACTTACGGGGCGCATCGCAGGTCTTAGCCGTTTTATTTCCAGGTCGGCGGAACGAGGTGTCCCCTTTTTTAGGGCGCTAAGAAGGGGATCTAAGTTCGAGTGGTCAGAGGAAGCGGCGAATGCCTTTGACGAGCTGAAAAAATACTTGGAAGAGATACCACTGTTGACCAAACCAATGCCGGGAGAAGATTTGATTTTGTATATATCCGTGGGAGAGGTCGCAGTGAGCTCTGTCCTGATCCGAGAAGAAGCAGGTTTGCAGAGACCTATTTATTATATTAGCAGGATGCTGCGGGGAGCTGAACTGAAGTATACCGAGCTGGAGAAAGGAGGGTTTGCACTTGTTTGTACGGCCAGGAAATTGAGGCCTTATTTCTTGAGCCACAGAGTAAAGGTACGTACCAATTTGGCCCTCAAACAAGTCTTGGGCAATCCAAACGTGTCAGGGCGATTGGTGAAATGGGCAGTGGAGCTGAGTGAATATGACGTGGTTTATGAGCCAAGGGTGGCTATCAGAGCACAAGTATTAGCAGATTTCTTGCAGGAAATGACGAGGCAGGTCGACGAAGATAAAGAAGTGAAAGCATGGACCTTGTTTACAGATGGGTCAACTATGGCTTTAGGGGCAGGGTTAGGTGTTGTATTGACCAGCCCTGTGGGAGAGAATTTAGAGTTTGCGATCAAATTGGGATATAAAGCGTCCAACAATGAGACTGAATACGAAGCCGTGTTACAAGGAATCAAGATGGCTAGCGAGTTGGGAGCTCGAAGGTTGTGGGCATATACTGATTCGCAACTGGTAGCTCGACAGTTCGATGGTTCTTTCGAAGCTAGAGAAGAACGTATGGCGGTATATTTGAGAAAATTGCGAGAACATGCGGCTCGCTTTGAAGAGTTCAAGTTGGAACACCTGCCGCGAGCTGAAAATACACGAGCGGATCAGCTCGCGCGAATAGCAGGAGCGTTAGTGTCCTGTGACACTCGAAAAATCACACTGATGGAACTGAGTAATAGCAGTGTAGAGAGGGGTGTAGAGGTTATGGAGATTGAAGATAAGGATGATTGGCGATCACCTATTTGGGATACTCTCCTTAAAGCGCAAGAGGGCGCAGAGAAATTGACAACAAAAGAGGCTAGAGTTGCAGCTCYWTTTTGTGCTATTAATGAGYAGCTGTATAAGAGGTCGCGGTTTGGGCCTCTTCTYAAATYTTTGGCTAAAGAACGTGMGATGGAGGTWCTAAAAGAGATACATGAAGGGTATTGTGGAGATCATGCAAAGGGAAAGGCCTTGATGGGTATAACGTTGCGAGCAGGTTTCTTTTGGCCTGGGATGAAGGCTATGGCAAGCGAACTGGTTCGAACTTGTAAGAAGTGTCAAATGCATGCTCCGGTTATTCACGTACCGACTGAGGAAATGATAGTAATGAGCTCGCAGTGCCCGTTTGCGCAGTGGGGAATCGATATCGTAGGTCCTTTCCCAAAAACCCCGGGCAGTAAAGAACATTTAGTGGTGGCTATTGATTATTTCACCAAGTGGGTGGAAGCTGAGGCTGTCACGGGGATAAGCGAGCAACATATAATGGACTTTATTTTTGATAATATATTTTGCAGGTTTGGAGTGCCACGAGTGTTAGTCTCGGACAATGGGACCCAGTTTAATGGGCGAAAAATGCAGAAATGGTGCCAAGACATGGGGATGAAACAGCGATTTGCCTCTGTGGCGCATTCACAAACTAATGGACAGGTGGAAGTTACTAATCGTATAATTGTGCAGGGACTTAAGTGTTGGGAATCGGTGGTACCGTCGCGCAGCGGAAAACAAAATTTTTTAAATAAAAGTAATTTGAATCGAATTCAAATTGACGACGGTCCAATTTTTTACAATCAATTAATTCAAACAATGTTATATATATATATATATATATAATCATCATAGTTTATTTATTTTTATAAATTATTTTAT
>BMAC01000020.1:1925895-1961380 GCA_014905375.1 Phtheirospermum japonicum
TATTTTTCTCAATTCATAATCACAATTACGAACCTTAGATTCAATCACACGTTCAACAACGACTTCACCCCTCTCTACAATCTCACGAACAAGGTGATACTTCCTCAATACGTGTCTGGACTTCGGATGAGATCTCGGTTCCTTGGCCTGCGCCACGGCACCGGTGTTAACGCAGTATACCTGTACTGCGTCGTCCGCACTTGGAAATACACCCAACTCTTGGATGAACTTCCTTATCCAAGAAGCCTCCTTTGCTGCATCACATGCTGCAATGTACTCAGTTTCGGTGACAGAATCATCCGTCGTGCCTTGTTTGGAACTCTTCCAACACACGGCGCCACCGTTGAGCTTAAATATAAATCCTGAATTTGACCTTAAGTCATCCACATCCGACTGGAAACTAGAATCCGTGAAGCCTTCTATTTTCAGCTCGGCATCCCCGTAGACTAAGAACAGATCTCTAGTTCTTCGTAAGTACTTGAGAATGTCCTTCACTGCCTTCCAATGGGCAGGTCCYGGGTTAGACTGATATCTGCTTGTGACACTCACTACAAACGCAATATCAGGTCTCGTACATAGCATGCCATACATTATGCTACCAATAGCTGATGCATATGGTGTCCTATTCATCTCATCGATTTTCGCTTGCGTCCGAGGACACATAGATTTCGATAGACGAATCCCGTGGGACATTGGCAAAGAACCTCTCTTGGATTCTTCCATGTGAAACCGTTTCAACATGGTGTCTATGTACAAGGATTGGGACAAGCCAAGCAATTTCCTCGATCTATCTCTATAGATCCGTATTCCCAATACGTAGGATGCTTCGCCCAAATCCTTCATTGAGAAACGTGTGGATAACCATGCTTTGGTTGATTGCAACATCCCTACATCATTCCCAATGAGTAGTATGTCATCAACCTAAAGTACTAGAAAAGTCACTGCGCTCCCACTAACCTTCTTGTAAACACAAGGTTCATCCGGGTTCTTTACAAAATCAAACTCTTTGATAACTGTGTCGAACCGGATATTCCAACTTCGGGATYCTTGTTTCAATCCATAAATGGATCGCTGGAGCTTGCAAACCTTTTGCTCCTCTCCAGTGGATATGAAGCCTTCCGGCTGCGCCATATAGATTTCCTCCTCAATGTTACCATTAAGGAAGGCGGTCTTCACATCCATTTGCCATATCTCGTAGTCGTAATACGCAGAAATGGCCAGCAAAACCCTAATGGACTTAAGCATCGCGACTGGTGAAAAAGTTTCCTCATAATCAACGCCTTGCTTATGAGTATACCCTTTTGCAACCAGTCTAGCTTTATAGGTCGCTACCTTTCCATCAACTCCAATTTTTCTTTTATAGATCCACTTGCASCCTATGGGAACGATTCCCTCGGGTGGATCTACCAAGGTCCATACCTTGTTGGAGTACATGGAGCCCATTTCGGATTTCATGGCTTCCAGCCAATGTCCCTGATCTGTATCAGATACAGTTTCGATGTAGGTTCTAGGATCGGATCCTTGGTCAACCTCATCTACTAGATCGGGTACTTTTTGAACTCTTTCGAATCGTCGCACCGATGGTTCAGGAGGTATATTAGTGGTTTGTTGAATTTGTTCATTCTCATGTGCTTGAACTTCGTTTTGTGGTTCTCGAACTTCTTCGAGTTCTACCATGCTGCCTTTTCTATCTAATAGAAATTCCTTCTCAAGGAAAGTGACATTTCTTGAAACAAACACTTTTGCTTCAGAAACAAAGTAGAATTCGTATCCCATTGAATCTTGGGGATACCCCACAAAATAGCATAAATCGGATCAACTATCCAATTTATCTCCCATCAATCGCTTCACATAAGTGGGGCAACCCCATATCTTAATATGTTTGAAACTGGGTTTTCGGGAATGCCAAAGTTCATATGGAGTGGAACATGTCCGATCGGTTGGTGAGGAGTGTTATGTCAAATGGGTGTTTGCTCCATTCCTTGAGCTGATCGGTATATTTTTTATACAGACGAGGGCACTCTTTGGAAGTGGTTGGTTTATATTGTTTGGGAGTGCGATTTTTTAGCTCGGTTATGAAAGGCCATTCTTCAGAATTGTAGATAAAGAAAAAGTTCTTTCTCCACTCGGGGACTTTGTTAGGAGGGTTTGTGAGAAAGCGAGCTAAGCCTGACCGAGCGGAGAGATAGAAAGAGTTTTGTTGATATTTTATCTGGAAGCAGAAGGGAAGAAGCCTGGGTCAGGATTGGTATTGTAATATTCACAAAATAAGAGGTATCCGGCCATGTACTTCATGGAATTGAGGGTTAGTTGTAAGGGCGAGATGTTGTATAGGTTGGAGATTTCGATGTAGAAGGGGTGAGCTGGAAACCTAAACCCCGCTACCAATAATGTGTCGTAGAGGGTAATATGGTTGGGCGCAGGTCGCAAGGGGTCTACATGTGGCCCTTCGGGTAGGACCATCTTGGCGGTTCTAGGTAGATTGAGGATTCTCTTAAATTTTTCTAATTTGGAACGCTCGGGTAGTATCCAGTAGTTAAATTTGATTTCTTTGGTTGAGGGAGAAGAAAAAGGTAGGTCGCTAATGGATAAGGAAGAGGTTACAGTCACAGGGTTCTCCCTAAAATGGTCGCAGGGCGGAGGTTTGTTAGATGTGGGGAGAGGGACACCCTCCGGGATAGGTGTGAGGGCTAATGATGAAGAAGATGGAATTTCATGGAGGTTGTCTCTCGAGGTTTGAGTTTCAGAAAGGGTTATGGTTTGGGCTCGAAGTTCCGACCAGGTTACGTCACCTTCTGGCTCGTCGCGGAGGCCGGAAGAAGGTAATAGAGGCTGTTTTTGCCTAGTTTCGATTATAAAAGGGTTTTCTGAGGGAACGGAATCAGGGGAGAGAGTTGAATTTTGTGAATTATCGGTGGGGGATGCTGGTGCCATCGAAAATTAAAATACATTCGGGGAATGAATAACACAGAGCACAAATATTTCAGTATACACAATTATAGATCTAGCAGTGTGATTAAAATTGCTTTTTGAGCAGGTTTGGGGGACTTACACATTTTTGACGAGTTGCAGGTCGTTGGTGAACAGTGTGATGGTATGAAATCTTTGAGTGGTCGTGAGTCCTTAAGCTTTTTTGCAGAGCAGTAATGGTGTTTCTTTTATTTGAAATGGCGTAAAATGGTGAATAAAGAAGATGAGGGGGTTTTATATCGGGAGGCGTAAAAGTGATGAGACAGATTGGAGCGGGAAAAAATAGGGTTTCATTCGAGGAATGTTTTGGGCCTTTTATTTTGGGCCCACTATATTTATTATACTCCGAGAAAGTATTAGAGTGACACGTACCCGACATTGTGTCAGGCTGCATTTAATGAAGCACAAGTGAGATGGGATGTGAGAAAAGAAGCGTGTTTTGACTTTATGGTTTGCTTGTAATTGCGATTCTGAGGCTGGTTGTGGCTACAGGTCGATTGAGGAGTGGTATATTCTCAGGTCGCCCAGTGTAAAATTTTGAGATATAACTTGGGGACTTGTGCGTATGAGGTCGTTCAAAATGATAATGATAATGTGATTGAGAAAGTGAGCTCGGTGTGTTAACCTTTTGTAGGTCGCAGGTGTGGTTAATGATCTATAATGGATTATTGATATTGTTGCTCGATGAGATCGAGTCGGGTAATTCTGAGATATGATTTTGTGAGGTAAAATGATGGTTTGTGTGCATATGTTGTTTATGTTTGATTTTATGTTTACATGTCCTACCCGATTTCGTGCCTCAATCAGCTAGAACATGGGGGACTAGATGATGTGGACCAAAATATCCGTACGTAATATTATGTGAGATATGTGGGTATTTGTGGAAGGCGACCTCATTTCTAGGAGAGGGTGTGCCTCCTGGAAGATGGGCGAGCTGTATTATGAGAAGTGAACGAGCCGAAGGCTGTTCCTCAATATTATGCCCTTGAGAGGTGAACGAGCCGAAGGCTGTTCCTCAAAAGTGGGCGAGCTGATGTGTTTGGAGTAGCGACCTGTAGTATGAGGATGAGTTCTCACATAGGGTCGTGATCTCTGATGGGTTGGGCTGAGTATTTGAGCCTGATTGAAAGTTTGATATGTATATGGGCCTGGTGGGCTATATGCCCAGGCTTATTTCGGTAATATATATTAAGAAGTTTCATGTTTATGGAAACTTATCATATGGGAGGAGTCCCAATTGAAAGTCGGTGAAAGAGTCATGGTATGAATGGAATTCTGGTTATGAAAGGTAACCCTAAATAGTGGAGGATTTCTCCTATCTTTATAAAAGAAGGCTTTTGTCTCTTATTTTGTATTCATTATCATACTATTATTGTGATTTCACCATATTATTGAGAGAAATGAGTGTTTTTTTCGCTTATTAACTTAAGCGTCGGAGGGCCTTAACGGGCTCAAAATTCGGCCCGTTCTAGGCGCTGTTTTGCAGGATCGACGAGGTCGCTGTGACGATTGTGGAGGACATTCGAGGTTGCTGAAATAAATTCAATCATCAATTCAGGTCGCTGATCTCTATTTTGAGGTTAGTGCCCTCTTCATTTGGTAGTTCAACTTTTTGGACTTATCAAATCGGGTGCATAATATACATTCTCGTTGTTATGCCTTGAAATATAAGGAATAAGGTGCTATTATTTATAGTTTAATTAGTGCAACATAATCTCTCGTCACGGACGAAGGGAGGAATATAATCAACAGTGGGCAAAAGTCAAACAGTATACAGATATACATCAAAAAATAACTATGCTAAAATTATAATCATTTTAAACTGAAAAGTCATAATTTGAAATCGATACACAGTAATTAACAACACGAGTCTTTTCTAGTAATTGACAACACGAGTCTTTTCTAGCAGAGGCGGATCCAGGTTTCTATATTTGGGGAGGCCGTTAATAATTTTATTTTAATAATATAAAATGAAAGAAAAAAGAAATAATAGATTATAAGGGATCAATTTTTTTTATTAAAAATAAAGGTAAAGAAAAAATAAATAAGGGGTTATAGAGATCTAAAGATTTTGTTCAGAAAAGGGAAGAATAAAATAATTAAGGGGCTATTAATAGGGATCAAATTCTATCTCAAAAAATAAAAGGAAAGAGAAAAAGAAAGGGTCAATTCCCATATAAACCATTAGTGAAATATTTTTTCCCAAATAGGCCATTGAAATCTCAACTTCCCATTTGATCCAAAAATTATATAAGAGTACTACCCTTTATAATTATTTTATTTTGTTCTTAAAAAATTCAGAACTACCCGTGTAAAATTCAGAACTACTCATGTACATTCAGAAATACTTGTGTAAATTCAGAACTACTCATGTAAATTCACAACTACTCGTGTAAATTTCAGAACTACTCATGTAAAATTCAGAACTACTCGTGTAAATTCAAAACTACTCGTGTAAATTGACGAACTGCTCATGTAAATTCAGAACTACTCGTGTAAATCTCAAAACTATTCGTGTAAAATTTGAAAAATTAAACACTATTTCACATAATTTTTGAGAAATTACATACTACTTCGTATAATTTTTTGAGAAATTAGGTACTACTTTTTATAAATTGTATATTATTTCACAAAAATTTTGGAAAATTACAATCCAAAGGCCAATCGTATTAATTAACAAARAAACGTATGATACCTAATGGTAAGGTAAAAGCTCCCCATAATATATGGCATTTCCATAAAGCCATCAATTTGACGCTAATTTAGCTATGATTTAATGATAAATAAAATCTATTTTGAGTCATAATCAATGATCATGCCTCCTAAATATAGTCACATTGACTTTTTCCTCTTTTTTTTTTCCCACCTTTTCCCCCAGCCACCTTTGTCGTTTTCCTTTCTTTTTTTTCTTTTTTTTTTTAATTTCTGAAACATTTGGGTTAATTGCACTTAATCCATCAAAATATAGTTTGACTTTCACTTTTGGTAATTATAATCTTGTCTCTCAAATTTGCGACTCTTTCCTATTAAAAGTTCTAGGGATAGTTTTGACAATTTAAATGTACTTATTGATTAAATGGGAAGTTTTTGTCTTATGTGGGAATAAAAAGAGTTATCAGACTATATGAGAATTGTCTTTTATGTTTTAGGAGTACGTTGGAATTTCCCAAAAAAAAATAAGGGCTATGGAATTTGAAAGTTTTGCAAAACAAAATAAAATGAAAGAGAAAAAAGTTTTTGAAATAATGAAAGGAAAGAGAAAAAAACTTAAGAAATAGGGGGACAAGTTTTGGCAAAATAAAATAAAATGAAAGAGAAAAAGGTTTAAAGAATTAAGGGGTGGAGGCCGTTAATAATTTTGTTTTAATAATATAAAAGGAAAGAAAAAAGAAATAATAGACTATAAGGGATCGGATTTTTTTTATAAAAAATAAAGGTAAAGAAAAAAATAAATAAGGGGCTACAGGGATCTAAAAATTTTTATTAAAAAAAAGGGAAGAATGAAAGAATTAAGGGGCTATTAATAGGGATCAAATTCTTTCTCAAAAAATAAAAGAAAAGAGGGTTTGAACCCAAACATTTTGGCAATATAAAAGGGGCACTAACCACAATACCAACTTAAGCACATGTGATTTTGGAGAGGCCGTTTATAATATACAAACTAAATTAAATAATCACATGTGGTAGTATGAATTTTGAAAATTTTTGGAGTCGCCGTGACCCCCCCACTCCAAGCTATACATCCGCCCCTGTTTTCTAGTACGTTTTGTTTCCACTAACTCGTACTATGATATACTTTTCAGGTGTTAAAAATAAATATGTAACTTGTTGATATGAGTTTTACTAATCAAATTTTTTGACATTTTTTATTTAGTTTCGTAATTTAGGGCAAAACAATAACATCATTGTCAAATTGAAATTTTTTTAGAGGGGGCATGAATTTATTTTAGTGAATTTGGGCCTATGGCTATGAACGACAATGACTACGATTATGGACTTTGGAAGCTTTGTAAGATGTCAACCGTCATAAGTTTAATAGTATTTATTAGCGATGTTAATAAAAGCATTTATTGAGGTGATCCATTTTCATTTTGGTCCACACAAGTTGAGTTGAGTAAGAAAATCATCCATCTCAATTTTCCAATTTAATAAAGGGCTCATTATTAAATGTACTTGAAACTTAACTTTTAATAAATCAATTATTTCAAAAATTATAGTAAACTTAATATATATTTGTTTATGTCTTGCAAAAGTGCACCCTTGTTCTATTTGGATTTTTTTTTAATAGAAATTATATCTGGTTTGCTTGTTTATAAAAATAGAATTTGAGCTTTGAAATTAAAATAAGACAAATTAGAGTGGATCACTCCTAAAATAGTTATTCTCAGACGAAACCTTACTTTAAAGCTGAGAAAACAAACATGTACTTAAAATATTTTAAATGTATGTATCTTGTTTGTGAATGGGTCAAACAAATATCAAATAATGAGTTTGGGTGTTAGAAACAAATTATAAAGTTGAAGGCTAATTACACAAACCCAATTAAATGAATCAAATTCAAAACTAGAAAATGACATTAGCAAAAACATTAACGTGTGTATTCTAAGCTAAAAATTAAAATCATCTCAAACGTAGTAATAATGTTTAAGAGGAAATTTTTGACAAAAAAAAATGGATTATGTGTCATATTAAATAATTTTACTTTACATATTATACTTAATAATGTATATAATTAATTTATGATTAATCATTTATCACTTTATTTTTCTCTATATATATTTCTAAATGTCAAATAATAAATCTGTCATATATATATATAAATAATAACATTACAATAATAAACGAAAGAAGTCCTATATTATAATATATTTCGAGATATAAATAATGTTGCATTGAATACGCTCGAATAATCATTCTCATAAACCCCTTCAATCATTATTATTATTATTATTATTATTATTATTATTATTATTATCACGGACAAATGAAGTTTTCAACTCTTGGTATAAAAATGAATTAAAACTTATTTGTCTATAACTCTTCACAAATAAAAATTCAGAAAACTCAATATCTTCATCTTTATTCAAAAGACCTCTCAATTCTACAGAACATTTGGTGCATCATTCACCGGTTAGCAATATAAATAGTTACTGTTATTATTATTTTATTATTATTATTATTATTATTATTATTATTTCAGTATCGGCAGTCATAAGCAATTAAAATAGAAGAGAAATAATGAATAATAAAATATAATATCATTAGAGTTATTATACAGTGGATGAACACCCAATAAGTTAATTTATCATCATATATAACCGGTACATATAATTACATATAACTTGCATATATTATTACATTTAAATTGTATTTATTATCATAAATAATTAAAATATTAAATTTAAAATTTTAAAATAGAAAATTAAACCAGCGAACCCTAAATTTATGTCATGTAATCATGTATCATCATATATAACTAACATATATTATCAGATATATTTAATACAATGATAAATTTTTGCATGAACCTAAAATGGAAAATTAAAACAAAAAAATAGAAAATCAAAATATAAACTTCAAAATTCTAAATTTTTATTATATATTACCATATATAACTGATATATGGTCATGTATATATAAAAAAAAATATATAAATTTTTGTAGATCGTAACTAGCAAGTGCACCTAGTTGTAAATTATCGTACCATTGTAGCATTATTCTTTAAGTATATGCTTGCAACCGTATCTTTATTATTTCCCCTTCCAATTTATTTATTTATATATATTCGCTTCACTCTTCACCCAGCCCCGGTTTCCCTCGTAAAATCCTCCCATTCCGCCGCCGCCACCGGAAAATGGGGTTTTCCCGGCGCACCCTTTTCGTCTTCATCTTCGTCTATCTTCTGTTTTCCTCCTCCATTACTCACTCATTCCCCTTCCCCAGAAAACCCAAGCACCAAATCGAAGGCCCCATCAAAACCCTCGTAGTTCTAGTGATGGAAAATCGCTCCTTCGATCACATGCTCGGCTGGCTCAAGAGAACCCGGCCCGACATAGACGGCCTCACCGGCTCCGAATTCAACCGGGTCAACGCCTCCGACCCGACATCCCGCGCCGTGCCCGTATCCGACGAAGCTTTCTTCGTCGACTCCGACCCGGGCCACTCAATCCAAGCGATCAGAGAGCAGATATTCGGATCCAACGACTCATCGGCCGACCCGGCTCCGATGAGCGGTTTCGCGCAGCAGGCGGAGAGTATGGGCATCGACGGGCTTTCCAAAACCGTCATGAGTGGGTTCAAACCGGTTCTGCTCCCGGTTTACGCCGAGCTAGCGAACGAATTCGCCGTTATGGACCGCTGGTTCGCCTCCGTGCCGGCCTCGACCCAGCCGAACCGGTTCTACGTCCATTCAGCCACCTCCCACGGCGCCTCCAGCAACGTCAGGAAGGACCTCATCCACGGGTTCCCCCAAAAAACAATTTTTGACTCGTTGGACGAAAATAACCTCAGCTTCGGGATTTATTACCAGAATATCCCTGCTACCCTGTTCTTCAAGAGCCTTAGGAAGCTCAAGCACATAGTTAAGTTCCACGATTATAAGCTGAAGTTCAAACTACACGCTAAATTGGGTAAGCTCCCAAACTATGCCGTGATCGAGCAAAGGTACTTCGATGTCGAGCTTTGCCCGGCCAACGACGATCACCCGTCTCATGATGTGGCGCTTGGGCAGAGGTTCGTGAAGGAGGTTTACGAGACGCTTAGGGCGAGCCCGCAGTGGGAGGAGATGGCACTTTTGATCACTTACGACGAGCATGGTGGGTTTTACGATCATGTGCCCACGCCGGTTTCTGGTGTGCCCAACCCGGATGGGATTATTGGGCCTGACCCGTTTTATTTCGGGTTTGATAGGCTCGGTGTGCGGGTTCCCACGCTATTGATTTCGCCGTGGATTGACAAAGGCACTGGTATGGAATTGTTGAACTCTGTCTAATGATATGCTGACAGTAGCTTATATTGTTTGATCAAGTGGAATATGGTTTAACTGTCTAATTTGCTAAATATGTTCGTGGAAATACATTTAATTATAAAAATGACGACTAGTGATCACTCACTGGATGTGGATTGTGATAGTTCTTGAATTTCCTTGAGTATAATATGTCCATTGTGCTAAAAGTCTTGATTGTATCAGAAATTAGTCTACGATGATGCTCAAGTGAGTAAACCATCACTCTTAAAAATGTGGGACTTTATGTTTCATGAAAGTATTTATGTACCATTGAGTCTGAAAGAAAAATGAGTATCACTTTATTTTTTAAGATGGGAATTGGGCGAATTTCGACTAAACTTGGAGAGACTGCCTAAATCTATGTGAAGATTTGGAACTTAAATATTTATTCATTATTATTAATTTTTTCTGTTGCAGTGATTCATGGACCAAGCGGACCAACCCCGACTTCGCAATATGAGCACTCATCGATACCAGCTACTGTGAAGAAGCTTTTTAACCTTGAATCAAACTTTTTGACTAAAAGGGATGCATGGGCTGGAACCTTTGAGAAATACTTTTACTTGCGTGATACTCCTCGTGATGACTGTCCAGGTCAGTACTTACCTCTCTCTGTTGTTCAAGTAACCATTTCTGGTTATGTCCATGCTCCTCGGGATGATTTTGGGTACATGTTGAGATTTTCTTGTGTGGTGGATTAAGACTGATTAGTATTTCTCTGTGTTCTACTTGGTCAGTTTTCAGCACCAAATATGTATGAGTAGGGAATTGATAACTTTGAATATAATTGTCTTTGACTTGACGAATTTCTTTACAATTGAAAATGGGAACAAAGTTTTACCTCAGGATTTTGTCCAAGTTTATAGATAAAGAAAGAGAATAAAATTTTATTTTGGGTATATCCTTCTCCTAGAGATTAAGTCAATTTTATAGTTTCCTTTTGCCAAACCAATCAATCTCATTGATCATGGTGTTCCGTTGTGCTTCATCTAACATTATAGGGATGTCATCTGAATGTAAGCCAAAATTTTGAAATGTTAAACTTAACCATAATCGCTCAGAAATGATGAATGTTGTAATGAATTTCGTGATGCTTTTGGGCATCCCTGCTGTAGGAATCCAGAGTTAATTATTTCATTGATGCATACTAACTTCTTGTTTAGACTCTATAAATTTTAGAGATTATGGCAAAATTTCATTTTGATGTATAACAAAAAAAGGGTGTATATGGACTCTCTTGTAGTGGTTGCTCTATAGTGCTCGTGCAAAGACTTTTTTAATATTAACTGCTTGAGAATTCCAATCAATAAGTGTAGATTCAAAGTAAAGCTTATTTCATGTGGTGAAGTTCTGTTAGGATACATGATTTTTGTTTGTCCACTTGACGTTTATTGCACTAGTTTTGGTGACTTTCTCGTTCTGGGGACAACTGATGGCCCCTAACCTCTCAACATTTAGTCCCACATCAACTAATATGTCTCAGTTGATAAAAGTAGTGTTCCATATGGGGTATGGTTGAGTTATTATATTGTTGAGGGATAATTGCAGGAACCACCTCTGAGGTTTAGTCTAAATACCAAAAAGATAGACTCAATTATCTTTTTAAAAATTACAAATGTTCCCCTGATGTTTGTAGTTATCTTACAAATTCTCCTCCGCGAGGGGATCTTGGAAAATATGACAAAATTAGCAATTGTAGGACAAATAGTCCAATCTGTTTGTCATTTGATTCGAATTAAATATAAAAACCAAAATTATGCTTCCATAATCAGGTGAGGATTAAATAATCAAATGAGAATTTGAGTATAACCAGGTGAATAAAAATGATTATTTACCAAAAAAAAAAAAAAGTCTTTGTTGGGGTTGTATTTGTAATTGTAAGTTTAAAAGATAGATTTTTTTTGGTTATGTAATTAGGCTAAACCTCGGAGGTAGATTTTGTGATTAACTGAAACTTGAGATTTTTTTCCAGAGAAACTCCCAGAAGTTAAGACGACATTAAGGCCACGCGGGCCAAATTCAGACATTGAACTCTCTGAATTTCAAAACGAGCTGATTCAGTTAGCTTCACAGCTCAACGGTGATTACATACTCAACTCGTATCCCGATATCGGGAGAGGGATGAGCGTGGGTGTGGCTAATCGTTATGCTGAGGGTGCCGTTAAGAGGTTCTTGGAAGCCGGAAGGGCTGCACTCAGAGCCGGAGCTAATGAGTCGGCGCTCGTCACAATGAGACCCTCACTAACCACCAGAACTGCCGAAGCACAACAAAGCCGTGGCCGCCAGTCCTCCTGACAGCTTGCTCTTGTTTTGGTTTGTGTATATAAATTTTGAATTGTGGAGTGTATATATTGTTGGTATTTAAATGGACTATAAAAGAGAGTCTTTTATTATTGTTTACACTATTTTTTAAATAATATCACCACACGAATGGTATTTGTTATAGAAATAGTAAAATATTGATTTGATCCATCCGTATATGTTGTTTAAGGTTAATGTACGTAGATTAAGAATGTCGTTTAGTACATTATTACTGTATTTACATATCTACTATTTTTATCAAAATAAAATGTTTTCAATCATTTACTACTTTTGCTGATCATTTTTAGAAATTGGTGACACAAGTGGAATATAGTATTTATCTGTTGTATAATATTAATATAATAAAATAATTTTTTAATACTACATCAAATAATGTTGTAGAAAGACAAATATTTTATTGAGAAAAACAAAAATGAAAACAAACAGGGGAGAATATAGATTTTTTCTAAAACTATATTTTAAATATTTTAATAAAAAATATAACGGTGATGTTATGTTAGATTTGATAAAAATATAGAACAAATTTAATTCAAAATAAAATTATAGTTTGCAAATAATAAAGAAATTTCCACATATTTCAAATAAGTTAAAATAAGAATTAAAAATATATAACATATCCAAATGTGTACTATCATACGCGAATACAATTTGAAAGCCATTTGAAAAAATTATGTGAGAGTGAAGAAAAAAAAAGTTAATATAGGGCGGATTTCTGAGTAATAGATATTAATTTAAAAAAAAGGAATAAAAAACGTACAATAATTTGCACAAACTACCCCACGCCCTTTGGATTGGCCCGATTGGGAGTTGATCGGTTATATATATTATTACGATGGACAGCGACCAGCCCTCGGTGCACAAGCAGCCACGTAACTTCTCACGGATTCACAAATGCGAAAAGCAAATAATACACTTCTTAAATTTCATCACCAATAATTATTTATAATTTCATCCAACCTGCATTGTATTTTATGATTAGTACAAATGTTTTAAGCAACAAATATTCATAGGGACATAAATTTGTTTTCGGTGAATTTATTGTACACCATGTGTGGAAGTTTCGTGAGCAGTCATAATTTTTGGAAAAGAATGCACAAACTTACATAAAAATCATACTTTAGTTAAAATAATTATTTACATTATTTTAAAAAGTGCGAATTTTTAATATAATAATATGTATTTTTATTAAAAATATTACTTACAACTGAACTTTCCATTATCTAGTGTTCAACACGGAGTTTTATATTACTATCATCTCAATTACTAATATTTTGTAACACCACTAAATTATACACAATTTATGTTTGCTAAGCTTTGTCATAAAATCAATTGTAGAAAAACTTCGGATGATAATCATTTTTTATTTTTATGTTTTAGAAGACAAAAGGTTAGAATTAGACCCTAAGGACATTATAGTAATTGCATAACCAAAGTGCCGCCCCCCTTGAATGATCAACAGTCGGTTTGGTAAATTCACACTGTTGAATTTCACTTCGATTTTTCTTCCATAGCACACACAGTCACAAACACTCACTGGTAAATTCACTCACAGTTTTGAAAATGGCGCCGCAAACCAGAGGCATGTCTTTCCCGAAAGTCGTGATTGAGAGGGACTCTGATACAGAGGAAAGCTCTTCAGAGGATGAAGATGATGAACTCCAAAACGACGCCGTTGAAGAGTCCGACGAAGAACAACTCGTGGCGGATGATGATGATAATAATAAGGATGAAGAAGCGTCGACATCAACAAAAACTAAGAGACAACCCATCACTATTAGCCTCAAGAAAGTCTGCAAAGTAAAAAAAAAACAAAAAAAAAAACCTCTCAATCATTGTTAATTTATCGAAAATATACACAATTAACTTTTCTGTACGTGTTTTCTGTGTGTTTACACTAACGGTGTTGTTAATTTAGGTTTGCAAGAAACCGGGTCATGAAGCCGGGTTCAAGGGCGCCACCTACATCGACTGCCCCATGAAACCCTGTTTCCTTTGCAAAATGCCTGGTAATTTTTTTGTTTGTTTAACCTAATTTATTTTGGGGGCATTTTCGTTTTTATGATAGTGTGTGCTTAAATGGAGTGTACTTACAAATTGATGTGGGAATTGAAGGGCACACCACGATGACGTGTCCACACCGTGTGGCGACCGAATACGGGGTGGCCCCAGCACCCCACAAGCGCACACATAGTTCAGTGGAGTATGTTTTCGAACGCCAACTCAGGTGTCGAGTTTCTGCGGTAAAGTGTTAATTTCTCGTCATTTTTTTAGTTGAAACTTGAATATAAGTTACTGATTGCAATATGGATTCGTTATTGTGTGTTATCTGTATTTAATTAATATCTGGGGTTTGTATTCATTTCGTTTTAGTTCGTCGACGTTTAATTCCTAGTTTCCATCTATTTATTTTAGGGTTAAAAAAAATTCCATATTGGATTTTGCATATATTATGTGAATGTGACGACATTTCTATTTTGAAACAGATGAAGCCTAAATTTGTGATACCAAATAAAGTGAACTGTGCGGTAATTAGATATCATAGCAGACGTATTACATGTTTGGAGTTCCATCCGACGAGAAACAATATACTTATATCTGGCGACAAGGTTAGCCCTTTAAATTTCCATTAGTGTATAGGTGTCGATTTTGAGCATATCGAATATTATGCGATTGTGAAGATAATAGCCTTTCATGTGGTGAAGAAAGGGCAACTTGGAGTTTGGGATTATGAGAAAGTGCATGAGAGGACAGTATATGGTAACATTCATGGCTGCATATTGAACAATATGAGGTGAGTTCTGCTATTTTTTTCATTATTATTTTTATAAAAATCAGTGCTCGGCTTTGATTTAAGATGAATGAACATCATATAAATACAGGTTTAGTCCAGCAAATGATGGAACAGTGTATGGTGCTTCTTCTGATGGTACAGTCAGCAGCACTGACTTAGAGACGGGGATTTCGTTATCGTTGTTGAACCTTAATCCTAATGGGTGGCAGGTACGAAATATTAAAAGATACTAATTTCCAATGCCTTACAAGTTGCAATCAATTTATAAAATAATTACTTTTGTAGATAATTGGATACATCTCATTGAACATTCAACCCATTTTACTTGATTAAGTAGGCTGCATTTGGTAGGTACAAGGGGTATAACTATTAATAACAGAAACTGATTCCTTTGGCCTGAATTCTAAATTAGAAAACCTCTTGTCTTGTTTCATTTTATTTACAAATGCCTATCCTATTTCCATTTTCCAACTATTCATAAAAATGAAATCTTGTTTGTTTATTATAACTATTTTCATTGGAAATCATCGTTTTCAATTTCCAGTTTTTACATCAGAACATCTTTTAGAATGTGGGGCCCCACCACTATCTGCTTAAATATATTATTATTATTATTATTAGTAGTAGTAGTAGTATTAGTATTATTTTTATTTTAGAATTATATCTATACTATCAGACCCACCACCCACGATCTATATTCAAATTAAAATATGGAAAGGGGACCCTACCACTAAATAGCAGCTTTCAAATTATTATATACATTAAAAAATTATTTCAATAGTAATCGTCCAGACATAATCTCAACTCACACCCAAAAATCGATATAAATTTTCAAAATTTATTTTCTAACATTGGAATTTGGACATGAAAACATAACCATACGTGGCATTAGTTTTATTCTCTTTTTGTTTTTCCTGTGACACCATTTGTGAAATCATTTGCAACTGGTTCTAGATAAAGAGAATTTCCTAGGCCTGATGATGCTAATTTGATTCCATTTGCATAACATGCATAGAAGCTATAGTTACAACAGTGGAATTGGAATAATATTGTACTGGGATCATTTGTGGTAATGATACGCTTGACCATCTTTTTCTCGCCCCCCCAAAACTATATTCAAAGAAGCTGTAGTAATAACGATTCTTGTCATTTTTGCTGCCCTGTGCGGGTCATGCTTCTCAATTTCTTCATTCTACTTTTCATTTGACTTTAAGGAGGTTTCTGTTGTAGACCATATATAATATATTTAGTTTTCTGGTTGTTAGAGTTATACATGTAATATATTTGTACATTGCATCTGGAATTTTATTTCATGAGTTGTTTGTTGCTTTCTTTTAGGGGCCTAGCAGTTGGAGGATGCTCTATGGTTTGGATATGAACTGTGACAAAGGAGTTTTGGTGGCTGCGGATAATTTCGGACTTCTCTATACGTGTGTATATTCTCTAATATTTTAGTTTTTGTCTCTGTGTGTGACTATACACACACACACACACACACACACACACACACACACACACACACACACATATCTCCTATATATATATTAATACATAATCCTCCTAACCTATGTGTATGCTCTCGACGCTTCGTTTGCTAAATAAACAAATTTGGTAGTACTTCGGTTGCTTATGTGTCATCTGAGCCTAATATGTCTAATTTAATATTTCCCTTCTATAATATTTCACCTAGGTCAATATTTTCCTTTTATTCAAGTCACATATAGTTAGAAAAAAAAATCTACATTAGTTATCCTACTTAAAAAAAAAATACGTATAAGATAATCTTAAATACTCCCTCAGTCCCAAATATATAATCCACTATTTTCTTTTAGGATGTCCCAAATATATAGTCTACTGTCTATATTTAATATTATGTTACCCATCAATAGAAAAATAAATCAAATTTAAATAGATGATAAATATGTTTTACTATTATAACCCTATTTAATATGAATTTTGTAACTATCAAACCTCATTAAATATGGACAAATCAATACATATTTGTCATTTCCAATACATTTTCTTAATCTCTTTGAAAGTCAACATTGGTCTATATAAATGGGACGGGGGGAGTAAAACAAACTTAATTATGAAAATAATCTAAATAAGTTGTACTTATATTAGAAGTTAATAAATTTTATTTAGATTTTTAAATATTCTAATAAGTAATTTACAAGTTATTTGCAAGATAATCTATGTATGTAACTAAATATTATTAACGAATTCAATCTAAACATACAAGTTTAAAATTATTAATAATAATTAATATTTATTGATTTTACACCGGTGCAATGCAACATATGTTGAAATATGACGTCTTTTGAATTTTTCTAAGTATGTGACTAAAAATTATTGTCAAATTTAATCTAAATATTACTATAATTATTTAATAATAATTAAATAAATAGTGACTAGGCACCGGTACAAGACACAGGTTTATATAATATCTTTTGAATTGTTCTAAGTATTTAAATAAAATTATTAACGCATTTAATCTAAATATTAAAATATAAAATTATTCAATAATAATAATAATGAAAATATAGTGATTAGACACTGGTAGAGACGCGGGTTGAGAATACGCCATCTTTTGAATTTTAGGATTACTCGTGATTTTTAGATTTAAAATCTGTAACTATCACAAATATATTTAATATTTTAAATTTATCTTTTGATAAAAAATATCTTTTGATGAATTTCGAGTAACACGGGTGTTAAACTAGTGTGTGTGTGTGTGTGTGTGAGTAATGAAGAATCATTAAAGCAAGAAAGGGCGTTGCTCACTCACCTATTAATTCTAAGCTCAAGTTAAATGTACTCAATATCCTCATATAATGTGCTACATTATTCTTGGCATTATATGGAATCTCATTTTTTATTTATTTATCATTTTCTTTTTGAACTAAATGAAACCATATTTGGACTTGAACAAATGATTGACACTCTTCATAACTTATCTACATATGCGTGAGAGATTTTCTACAAAGTCAAATAAAAGTGGCTTTATTAATGTTTTTGTATCATTTTATTTATTTTTATACATGTTCATGTACAGGGTGGATATGCGCTCTAATAATGTAACAGGGAACCCTACATTGATCCACAAGAAAGGAAGCAAAGTTACCGGTTTACACTGTCATCCTCTTCAACCTGATCTTTTGCTAAGTTGTGGAAATGATCACTTTGTAAGCTTCTCTATTGATATTTTTTTTTTTTGGGCTGTGCTTTATTATATGGCCCGCTTAATGGTATCTGTATATCTACGTCAGGCTCGTATATGGGACATGCGGCGCCTAGAAGCTGGATCTTCCCTTTATGCCCTTCCACACACCCGTGTTGTTAACTCGGCCTATTTTTCTCCACAAACCGGTAGCAAAATACTCACCACCTCCCAAGACAATCGACTCCGTGTATGGGATTCCATTTTTGGAAACTTGGATTCCCCAAGCCGGGAAATTGTGCACAGTCATGACTTTAATCGGCATTTAACGCCTTTCCGAGCTGAATGGGATCCAAAGGTGAGGATTGCTTTCTGTACATCCCAAATAATTGTTGTTTTAGAATATTTCACACAAATTAAGAAGTCTTACAAAATGACAGATCTGCCCTCGTTTAATGTGGATATTTTATGTACTCCCTCTGGTCCTTTTTAATTGTCGTTTTAGAGTTTTTGTTAAGAATTAAGGAACATAAAACCTGACTAATACACCCCTAGCCAATTAATAATATTCCGAATTAATCTCTTTCCTTCTGTTTCCTCATAATAATCTTACTACCATAAATTTATATCGATTTCTCAAAATAATGAAGTTATAATAAAATGACCATTAATTCGTAACAAAATTAATCCTTTAAAACGACAATCAAAAAGGTATCAGAGGGAGTATATCTTTTATTTCCATCACTCATTTTAAAGATATTTAAATTATTAAGCTTAGAAAGAATAAATAAGGGTAATTTTGGAAGTTTTACGCCAAAAATCCATTGAATTCTTAAAACGGTAGTATATGAGATGGTTTATGTGTAATCAGCTTTTGACACGTGGCATTTTTTAATTGCAGGACGTCTCTGAGTCCCTAGTGGTTGTTGGGCGTTACATAAGTGAGAATTACAACGGAGTAGCTTTGCATCCCATTGATTTCATAGATGTGAGTACAGGCCAGTTAGTTGCCGAGGTGATAGACCCAAACATTACGACCATCACCCCTGTGAATAAGCTGCACCCACGTGACGATGTTTTAGCGTCTGGTAGTTCCAGGTTCGTATATCTTATCATCTTCAGTGTCTACATGATAATCTTCTTACATGTTCTATTATACTATGGATTATGATTTTCTCCTAAAAATTTTTCGATGTTCCATAATTTTAGAAAATTATGGATTTTGTTTTAAACGCGTCTTCGTAAAATATTAAAAGCCCTTTTAAATGTTACTTTTTAAATTATTTAGACTTGTGCTTAAGGATATTGGTGCAGATACACGATATACAAGTGAAAATTTTGTGTTACGATTGTTATGATATATTGGTGCTCTTATACAGTGATTGGAATATCACACAGGTCTATCTTCATCTGGAGGCCCCAGGAAAAGATGGAGTTAGAGCAGCGTAAGGATGATGAAAGCAGGATAGTTTTGTGTGGGAAAGATGAGAAAAAACGCAAAGGGAAGTTTGAAGATGATGATGACAGCGGCGATGATTTTGATAAAAAGAATTTAAAGACCAAGAAACCTTACTTCAAATCTAAGGGACATGCTTCTAAACGCAAATGCTGATCTTGAAAGCTTTCAAGAGGCACTCACTAGATTACGCCGTTTTAGTATTTGCTTAACCTATTAGTCTTTTAGTAGTAACTTATGTTTAACTTAGTGTAGGACATGTATGCTTATTACTTAATAGTGAATGTTTTGTGGGGGTGATTTTGTAATCTGTTCAGTGCAATGATATTTGGGGATGAAACGACAAATCTTATTTTGATATCCGCATTTCCTTGGGCATGCAAACATAAATTATAATATTGTGTAATTTTGGTTCAATAATTATTGGCTTAACGTTTAAAAAGAAAAAAGAGTTGCATCCTATGATGCACGTACACTTCTAAATATGATATTTTGCTGTGTTGTGTCATTTGTATCGTATCCTGTTTTACGTTATAATTTACGTGTCAAAAGCTTGTGCGCGTGTCGTGTTCTACTCCAATTCCCGTGTCGACGCAACCTAGGTTGCATCCTACAGACAATCCAGAATTTCCTAAATAATCATCCATACCCATTTATTTCGAATTCTATTTGTATTGTTCCCAAACAAAATTTCCATAGTTTTAATTGTGGATCCAAGACAACAATAGAAATATTTGAGTCTTAAGGCTTATCCAGATAATGCAGGCCCCCGACAAAAGGACGGCTAGCTCCAAAGGAGAATTCAAATAGCAATCCTGATACCTAATCAATCCATAGAAATTTAAAAAAGCCCCGAACTAGAAGAAGTTGAGGATATAGAGATTTTCTCAACGGCATTACTAAATGTGATCGAAATTCGACTAATTTTTGTTTGTTTGTTTGTTTTGTTGTTGGTTGGGCCTCAATAAAGACCGTTCGAATTATGTCCCAATAGAGTTCAAATTAATTATTTGATTGAATGAATGATATTTTAATTATTATGATATCAAAAGAGAAAAAAAATCCATGTGCTTTTGTTAGTGAAAATGAGGAGAATATTACCCGATTTTCCGAATCCCACAAATAACAAAAGTAGAAATACTTAGGTTCGATTGGAAACCAAAATTTTTGGTTTCCTCAACTAGAAAAAGAAAAAAAATAACAAACAAATGATTGTTTATAACTCAAAAAATATAATTTATTTTTTTCATCAAAAAAGTTTTTCCTCATTTCTCTCTAATCTATTTCTCTCATCTTTCTTATATTCCAACTACCATTAATTTTCTATTAAACAAAAATTTTATTTTATTTCCTCTCTCTCATCTTTCTACCATCATTAATTCCCACCACACAAAAAATTTACGGGTCCCATTTGAAATTTTATTTATCAAATATTTTTATATCCAATCACTTACTCAAAAAACACAAATTATATCCAATCATTATCTTACCAAAAAATTTTATTTTCTTAAAATTTTTATTTTCACTATTTTTTAGTGAAACGAAATGAAAATGAACGAAAGGATATTCAATCGCACCCTTATCTTTGACCAAGCTCGTATTGCTACATGCACCCAGAAGCGGCTTGGTCATAAGCCCAATAGGCACAAGCTGAGTTGCACCGACACAGACACGGACTCAGGACACGACTCGACACGGACATGGGGACACGCTTATTTTTAAAAATATAGGACACGACTCGAACACATTTATAATTAAATAATTATTAATAGTTTTATTTCCTATAAATATTCAATTATAATAATTTTTATTGCCAATTAATCATCTAAAATAATTACAAACTCATTCACAATAATTTATAAAACCCCAAGTAAAATGACAAATGATATTAAATTAAAAAGTAAAAAATAAAATAAAATTTTTGAAAAAAGAAATTTTGAAAAAACGTGTCGGGTTGTGTCCCCGAATGTCTTGATGTGTCCCACCGTGTCCCCTGTCAAGAATTCAAAAAAATATATATAGGACACGCGTCGGACGCCTGTCCGCGTCCACGGAGTGTTCGACTCGTCCCGAGAGTCAAAAATGGAGTGTCCGTGCATCATAGGGCACAAGCTTGGGACTCAAAAGAAAGGGCTCCAAATAATTTTAAGGTCCAAGTTGTGTTTAATTTTTTTTGGAAATTTCTTACGTATAATTATTCGTCATCTCTCTCTCTCTCTTTTTAGATGATGTATAAATCTTGAAAATATCATTAAAGAATAATATTACAAATAATAGAATGTTGAAGGAAAAACATAATTAATGTGCATTCTTCAACAATTAACTGATGAGAAACGATTTAAGTATTTATTGTTTTTATGTATTATGAAAACATGTATTTGATACCCTATATAAAGGAGTTTTTATGAATAAGAGATCTTTAATTCTACCGTCTCCTTTCTATCTTCTTCATTTATAGAGATGATGTATAAATCTTGAAAATATCATTAAAGAATAATATTACAAATAATAGAACGTTGAAGGAAAAATATAATTAGTGTGCATTTTTCAACAATTAACTGATTAGAAACAATTTAAGTATTTGTTATTTTTATGTATTATGAAAACATGTAGATACTCTATATAAAGAGTCTTTGATGAATAAGAGATCTTTAATTCTACCGTCTCCTTTCTATCTTCTTCATTTATATTTTTTCTTCTACACGTTATCACCACTAATTAAAGCAACAATTATACAATTCTCGTAGGTTTAAATCTTAACTGCAATGAAAGTTTGAAAATTTGGTTTTCGCGTTTCAACCGTTGGATCGCTCTCCAATTTTTACAGAACCTTCAAGACCTATTTAATTACGTTTTGAATGGTGGAGATTGGATTCTAAAATAAGAGAAAATATATATAAAATCTCGAACAAAGTAAATTTTGTTATCGAGATTTTCTATGCATCTTTTTTAAAAATAAGATTACACACAATTGAGACGTTGGATCAAGCTAAAAATTATATATATATATATATATTTTATATATATATATATATATATATATATATATATATATATATATATATATATATATATATAATTTTAATTTGAATGGTGGAGATCTAAATATGAGGACCTTTGAACATGATAATGAATTTTGAACAAAGATGATTCTGTTACCCAAATTGTCCGCCCAAATTCTTTTAAGAATTAGATAACACACAAGCGAACCATTGGATGAAGTTGAATTTTAGATATAATATTCAAAACACATAATGGTTATATTTGTACGGTGGAGATCAGGTTTGGAGCTCTCTGTCATCAGAAACATGTCGCGGACAGACCTATTGGAAAAATAAAAATCGAGGAATGCCCTAGGAAAGAATCGTGTCTTTTCTCCAAGGTAATTCGAATTAATCTATTATTTTTTAAATGTAAATAATAGAATATTTGTTCATATTTATATATGACATGGTATATATTATTGTGCAACCCAAGTTCTTATACAAAGCATGTATATGTATACATGTTACTTATGATTATATGCATGTGATGTTATGTACAATACTGATAAACATGAAAATTTTCAATACTTTAATTATATTCATAGAGTAGATAATATATTATTACTTATGCTCTCAAATAATTTCTTATTTAAAATTTGTAAATAAAGTTATTTACATGATTAAATGACAGGTTAATCATGATTTTGCAAATATGTTTAGTTAATCATGAATCTTGATCAATTGATAGATTCGTGTATGTTGGTAATTCTCTTCAAGCTGAAATTTTATAAGCTACTTACAATATATGTATCATTGATTGTACATTTGCATGTTTTCATGATAATGAAAGTTCATAAACGATACAAAAAAGTCTTGTGAAAAGTATATTCACATAATATCAAAGAAAGAGTTAACATATATTCTTCAAATTCATTATCTAAAGAAATTGATTGAACTAACTCAATCTAAATTCAAAATAATATACTTAAAAGAAATCGAGTACTACCATTAGTCATTTGATGTGGAAATTATTGTAACTACAATTCCACAATAATACCATCAACCAACCCCCAACTGACAAAGAATCGTGAAATTAAGTCAAAGTCCATTTTCTAATGAATTTGAGACTTCATATTGTCCCCCGAGCACTGTATTGAAAGTATATTTAGCTACAAACTCTAAATGAACTTTGGAATGTGCTCTAAATGAATATTTTAGGAATTTTATGAAACACTACTTTCAAGTCTAAGAATTTAGTGAAAAAAAATCATTTACTTGCTAGAAATGGGCAATGACTTTTATATGTTGCAACTCGAAACATGTCTTACTATATGTGAAAAAGAAAGCCATGATAATAAGTAGTTGGGGAATACAATCTCACTCTATGTTGTTTTCCAATTGAGCAAACATAATGTTGCACTTGTATAATATTAATAGTAGAAATCTAATTATTCTTCATAATACCAAATACCAATGTTAGACCTTTGGATAAAGAAATTTCTTGAGGGTAATTATGGTCCTATGAATAGTGAAAAAAATCTCAAAGCAAAGAGGACAAGACATGTTCGATCCCTACCTATGTGGAAAGAATACACCATGAGATAAGAAAATATAAGGGTTCATGGTATTTATTGGTTGTGATAGAAGTCGTAGAGGCTCTCCCAATGAAACGACAAAAATAGTTTCACACTGTGTCTCATTTAGATCCCCGTAATTCATAATGTGAAGTGAAAGTAAAGTAAAGTGAACAATTGATCTTCAAAGTATAAGAGACTCAATTTCTAAAGTGACGAGATCATACATTTACCAGCTGCAAATGTGTTTGCAAGGTTCAAAGTCCCCATAAGGGGCACAATGTCACATATTAAGACATTGCAAATATACTTAGTGGAGGTGTGGTTGAGGTCGTGACTCCCAAAAGGAACAAGGGTAGGTCATTTGGTTCGATCAATGTATGGCACGACTTAAATTAATCATCAATGAAGATAATGACTTTTATGAGATTATCTCTATTTATACTTATGTCCATGAATCATTACTGGAGGACGCTCCGATATTTAATATGATTCTAGAGAATAAAAAAAATTCAATGTACTATGAGAGTTTATATGAGTTGATGGAAATATTTTCCACACACATTGATGAATGTATACACTGTTGCTCATGGAATCATAGAGCACGATGATATTGAACCACACTCTATTAAAATATCAATAAAGAGCAAATTGGCCAAAATGTAAAGAATCAATCTAGGTAGAACTAAATTAACTGACAACAAGACAGGTATTTAGTCTAGTAGTGCTAGACTCACCAAGTGTAAAGTATTTAGGACATAAACAAAGCTTCTTCAAAAAGCGTAATGAGAAATATAAAGCCATGGGACGCAAAACTACACTTGAAGTACAAAGTTTCTCACAACAGCCTGGAATTAAATATGAGAACATGTACTCTCCCATAATAGATATTATAATTATAATTCTAAAGAATGAGAATACATCTTATACCTGTGGTTACATCATATCTCTATGAGATCACAATTTAGAGATATATACAAAAGTGCTTGTTGGTCTTTCCTTGCCAAGGCAAGTGACTCTAAGCCACTGAGTGCATTTATAATTAAATCTAAATGCTTACTTTATGGATTTAAATAATCCAGGCGGATGTGGGAAGACCGTTTAAGTGACTACTTGATTGGGAAAAGATAATCTATGACCTTGCATTTTGATAAAGAAAATAAGTTTTAAATTTGTATTTGTAGTTGTATATGTCGATGATATAAATATAATATGCACTCTTAATGATATAAGATAAACCACTAGCTACTTAAATTCTTAATTTGGGATAATGAATCATGGGAAAACTCGATCTTGTTAAGGTTTTAAACTATAACCCGAGTTTGTGGAATACTAAATTATACAGTTTGCATATATCCAAAAGATGATCAGACGATTAAACATGGATAAGTGTAATATGTTAGCAATCATATGATTGGTCAAAGTGAAGATATAAGAAAAGATCAATTTCATTAGTGGAATGACGAATAACTGGCGGGAGCTGAAATTCTCTACCTATTTACAATATGCGCATTATTGTACCATTACTAATACACTTGACCAAATATTAATTTCTCAAAATTATTATCCTGATTTAACTCAAGAAAGTGTAATGTCACTGGAATGGAATCAACATGTATTTTGATACCTAAAAGAAACCATTGACGTGAGTTTATTTTTCCCATTCATAAATATATTTGGGACTGCATGGTTTTGTAATTCCTAGAGAAAAAGTTGAGTTTACTTCCTACTCTGAAACACTAAATAATATTCATTACAAAAAAACTACCTTTTGCTAACGGGCATGACCGTTAGCATCAATTTGCTGACGGGTCACGCCCGTCAACTTTTTTGGCGTCAGCAAAGCCCCTGGCCATAATCCGGTACCCCTGAAGGGTAGGTTAATCACTTCAGTATATGTTGACGGGTAACGCCCTTCGGCAAACTTAAATAATGCTGACGGGTCTTAGCCGTCAGCATTTACTGACAGTCTCCACTCATCAGCATTGTTCAAATGATGCTGACGGGTCTGCCCCGTCAGCATTTTCAAATAAATTTAATTTTAAGTTTTATTTTTATTTTATTTGATATTTTTACATGTATTTATTTCACAAATCAATAATACAATACGAAAACTAATTTGCATTTCTCATATATATATATATATATAATTAAAAATAAATATAATTAATTAACAATTATATCGTATAACGTATAAAGTTTAAATAAAGTACCAAAACACAAATATTATTTGTTCCTAAATCAAATACACATCATCATCATCATCAGCTGGAGCATCAGAGGACGGTCGTCGACGTCGCGTCATCGCTGCGGCAACTTCCTGCATCACCCGGTCACGGAGAGCCGCCTCATACTGGATCTGCTGACGGGCATGCTCCTCACGCATAGCCTGGAGCTGCTTCTGATGTGCATGCTCACTCGCCTGAAACTGCTCCTGATGTGCCCGCTGACTGGCCTCGAGCTGACTGCATCTGGAGCTCCGAGACACGGCTATCAGGAACAAAGGAGGTACCACCTCTGGAACTCTTCAAAGCCAGAAGAGTTCCTAAACATCCTGTGCCAAACCGATGACCCTTCTTCATTCCGGCGGTCTGTATATAGAACATGTTCTCGGAACGGTGGCAGGATCCGGTGATGAAGCATGAGCCTCCTCCAGACGTCCCTGATACTCCTCTTGCAATATTTTGATTGATGTATAATTTACCGTTAGGAGGACTAAAAATGAAAGATATATATTTATATTAATTACATCTAAAAAAATACTTACAAAAGTCTGCTGCGATTGAGGATCAGTGAAAGAGTCGTCGAGTCTTTGGTGCATAGTCAAGTAAAGTTCGAATGCATTGGGTTCCCTACACTGATCCTCACGATGTATATAATATTTAAATTATTTTCTAATTTATCACTAATTATGAACTAATTAATTACTTATGAGCTAAATTTACAAACATCTTTTAATTTTACTTACGATCTGACGTGCATGATCAATCGCAGTCTGAGACCCTCCTCTGTGCTTGTCTATCCCAGTACCAAGTCCGTTGGGCTCGCTTATCATGTTCCTGCTGCATGCTCAGACTGCTTCCTGTTCTTTGTCTTCTCGAACTCCACCACCCATCTCCTCCAGATCTCCTCGCCGATGCCCGCGGGCACCCTCCCCTTCGTTTTCCACTTCGCCTTCCATTAATGGAGACGGCTGCGCCACGAGGTTGCCATAGTACTGTAAAAGTTACACCGTACGACCTCCTCAAAATATACACTCGGGTCCTAATAACAGCGCCTCTGCAAAACAAAACAAAATAATTTGATTAATAAAAATCATTATATATAACTTTTGAAAACAATATTAGTTTAATTACCAAAAACTCGAGCCACCACAACTGACTATGAGAACCGGAAATATGCTCGTACTTCCACCCAGGGTGTACACGAGCCTCGTGGATCAGCTGAATGATCGTCAGTAACTCCGTCAAGTCACTGCGTATCCTGATAAAATATAGAGTTTATTAGGGCAATATTTGAAATAAAGAATTTATTACTTACAAAAATTAAATTAAAGTTACTTACCTCAGGGAGACGACATAGATCTCAATCATACCAGAACGTGGTGGCATGGGTCCTTTCGATGTACTAGCATCGGGTGGGGTGGTTGGAATGATCGGCGGAGTCCCTGCCGATAAGTCAACCATATCATCGTCTTCACCGTCTAAGTGACGATGAGATGATGATGATGAAACACGAGAAGCAAGGCCCGAAGATGGGCCTAGAGAAGAACACCCACGACCATAACCTCTCATCTAAAAAAATATTAAAATTTAAACACAATTGAACTGGAATAAATGTCAATCTATATAATAATTACTATAATTGATTTTGATTAGATTGATTGAATTGGTAGTTGGAGGAGAAGAATCTGAGTATATATGATGATGGATATAGTTACAGGGCTCTAGAAAGAATCTCATCATTAATTACTTTTTCCGATGCACCGCTTTAACTCCATCGGAAAAAGTAATTAATGATGAGATTCTTTCTAGAGCCTCATAAATATATCCATCATCATATATACTGAGGTTTTCCTCCAACAACGACCAATTCAGTCAATCTAATATAATTTCAACTATATATGTATGTGTCAATTTTATAATTAGTTAAGAAAATGATGGATTTTCCCTGATGAAATGACTGAACCAACACTTTTACTTTCTAGGTTATAGCCAAACTCATCTTCATCTGTATCTTCATCATCGGTTAGAAACTCATCTTCTGTCTCCTCCTCTACCTCATCGACAAGTTCATCCGACTCATTTATAATAAGGTCGAGTGTAATTGGAAATCTCCATCCTCCAATTGTATTAAATTGTGCATTTCTATCTGCTCCTCTTTAAAGGATTGATTAGGCACCATAGGCTCGATAAAATCTATTGTCGATCTCGCTTTAATTTTGCACGTTGTTAACCATTCCATCTTATCTCGTTTTAAACTTAGATACGGGTAGTAGCAAACTTGAACAGCTTGAGCAGCAAGTACAAATGGCTCATAGCAGTTGAATCTACACTTATAATTGACATCGACAAGATTATACTGAGGATGAACCTTTGCTCCTGCGGGAGTTGGATCAAATCACTCACAATTGAACATGAGTGTGCTCTTGTAAGGCAGGCCAGTATATTTGAGTCTAATTACTTTTACAAGACGACCATAGTAATCATACTTGTCATCCCCGTAGTTTGTCCATTTTATACAGATGCCAGTGCTTGAAATCTATTTGATCTGTATGCAACTGTGTGAAATCTGTATCCATTAATCTTGCAACCATGATATGTAGTCACACATCGTGATGGACATACTGCTATACTCTTAATGTACTTGACGGGGACATTGTTCAAGGGATCTTGTGCCTATAACGACGGAAAGTAATAAACATATTATTTATTACGATATCGATTTAAATGGCATATATATGTCATAATTATATATAATTATTTTAGAACAACTCACATATCTCTCAAACCAATTGGCAAATTCACTTTCCAATTTTTTTATCATTCCATCGTTTGTAATGTTTGGTAGTGACTGTTTTACAACCTCCGTGAAGACACTGCGTATGAATAAAATCAAAAATTATCTTAATTTATTATACGATTAATATTTCTTTAAAAAATCATAAATGATGACATTTCAAACCTGATAAATTCTTGTACTTCTTCACAGCTCAGTAAAACATAATTTAATGCCGCATCGAATTCTTCTTTTCTCAGGAATCTTTTTCCCGATACTGCGAATATTTCACCATATTTTTAGATACTGAGGGGACGTCGTCATCATCGTCTTCACCATTTTTCCATCTTCGTTACGAGGTAAATTTGTCCTTTTCGTTACGTCATGATCTTCAAAATAGTATGAAGTGAAAGTTGACACCTCTTCGATGAGATATGCATTTATTATCGAGCCCTCAACGCTCGCCTTGTTTTTCACGTTGTCCTTCAGTTTGCGAAGAAATATCTCAAATGGACACATCCACCTATATTGCACTGGACCTGCAATTCTCGACTCGTATGCTAAGTGAACTGGCAAATGCTCCATGGAGTCGAAAGAACTAGGCCGAAAGATCTTTTCAAGCTGACACAAAATTAGAGGAATATCACGCTCTAAATGACTCATATCATCAGTACCAACCACTCTGCAGCTGAGGCTCTTGAAAAATAAACTCGGCTCTATTAGGGCCTTCCACACGGGATGGGGAAGCAGTTCTCGAAAGGCAATTTGGTATCAACCTTTACATGAACACAGGACAATCGTGACTCTTCATTCCAAACAATCACATTCCCTTCATATCAACACAACGCCCAAGACTTGATGCATATCCATCTGGAAATTGAAGAGCTTTCACCCACTCACACAAGGTAACTTTTGAAGTCTAATCCAGTGTGTAATAAGTTTTAGAATACTTTCCTGCTGCGTTTTGTAGTAGACCGAGATGAAAACAATATTCGTTCAGTTCATCCATAGATTTGGGAGTGTCCACTAGTGCAGAAATTGCATATCCAGAATGGTAATTCTGCCTATCCAGAACGCCTTTCTATACCTTCTGTAGTGACATAGTTCTGGATTGGCAGACTTTCCAGAACGCCTTTTTTTACCCTTCTGGATTGGCAGACTTTCTAGAAGGGTAAAAAAAAACTATTCTAGAAAATAATTTTTCTGTTCTAGAATGGTACCATCTTATACTTATCCACCACTTTCCAGATCGGTTTTTACAATTACCGTTCTAGAAAGTTGTACATTCCAGAACGGTATTTGTAAAAACTGTTCTGGAAAGTTGTTCATTCTAGATCGGACTTTTACAAATACCGTTCTGGAATGTACAACTTTCCAGAACGGTAATTATAAAAACCGTTCTGATAAGTAGTACTTTCCAGATCGGTGTTTTTACAAATAACGTTCTGGAAAGTTGTACATTCCAGAACGGTGTTTTTATAAATACCATCTGGAATGTACAACTTTCCAGAACGATTGTTACAAATACCGTTCTGGAATGCAAACTTTCCAGAACGGTATTTGTAAAAAACCGATCTGGTAAGTCCTACTTCCAGAGAAGTATTTATAAATACCGTTCTGGAAAGTTGTACATTCCAGATCGGTTTTTTAAAATACCGTTCTAGAAAGTTGTACATTCCAGATCAGTTTTTTAAAAAACCGTTCTGGAAAGTTATACATTCCAGATCGAAAAAAAATGAAAAAAAATGAAATTCAATTATTCAAATACAAATACACCAAATTGGCCATAATTTCTCATTCATTATTATCGGTCAAATAAATTCACAAACATAGAGTGTGCATCATTGTACTTGCAATCTAGAATCAACAAAGTAACAAATATATATATATATCTACTAAAATCGAGTACAATCTCGAGTTATGTACATTCAATACATTTTATCAACATTACACTCCCCTAAGAAACCTTCACGCTTCTCCAAAGATATGATCTGCAGCCTCGTTAACATCCACAGGTTTCCCCATTTCATTTTCAGGACCAACGACAGCAGCCTAAAATGCATTTTAACAACTCACTCAAGAACAAAGAACGATATTTCATTCCAAATCCAGCAGGTCATTGTAATAAGATCCATATCTTAGAAACATGAGAAAAAACCTGATGGGTCTAGTTAACAATTTGACGAAAACAAAGTTAAAAAAAAGCTTACAATTTCCAGTTCAAAGTCCAACTTACGAGAAGGTCCGAAATAAGGCGGGGAAGTGGCATTTGGGTGACCTTGTCCTCTGGAATAAACAACAAAATTTCATAAGTCTTGAACATAGTTAAAAAAATTTCTGGAAAGTACTACTTTCCAGGTATCTGTGAGTGCCAATGAAGTTCTTTCAAGTCCTTTTGACCCTGCACAATTATAACCCAAAAAAAAAAAGAAACATTTAAGGGTTAGTTACCAAACTACCCTTGCGATTTATCCGTAATTACAACAACAAAAAAAATATTTATTTTTAAAATACCGTCTTGATATTTGTCTCTTTTACAAATAATTAGGATAAATAAATCTCAGGGTTAGTTTTATCAATTATTTCTGAACATTAATGCAACACAAATTTACCTGATGAACAAATAAAAGCTGCGGAGGCAAATCAGAGGGGGCATTGACTTGTTCTTTCGTCTTAGCTTTGAACTTGGCCTCTTCTTCTTCGTCCCTCTCCAGTGAAAGGTCCCATGCTCTGAGAAAACACATTAACCAAGTCGATGAAACACAAGTCAAGACAATTTGAGCTAGCTACTTAAAATGGTGCGATAATATGTTAGAGGTTTCTTACGTAAGTAGATTGCCTGATGATGTCACTGCCAAGGTGGACGCTTCGTGCGGGCTCCACTCGATGGATGTGATAGGATGCTTATGGTAATCAAAATGGGCAACTACAGCATCTCCTTCATGCGCGAGAATAACACGCAGTTGTTTATTTATTTTTTTTTTTTGATGATTACAATAAGTATCCTCGAGGTTTGGCATAATTAGAACTTAAGTAACTTTCAAAACAACAAAATCTAACCCCAGGGTTTGATGAAAGTGTTAAAATTAAGGGGCCACCTGTAATTTTATTATAAATGTGAAGAGGGGTTTCCAAAAAATAATGCTAAGGGGGTAAATATAAGACGAAATAAAATTACAGGGGTACCTTTTGTAATTTTAAAAAACAGATGAGGTTTTTGTAATTAGATCAAACTTCAAGGCATTTAGTAATTAACCTCTTTTTCCCAAAAAAAAAAAGAAAAAATAAAAGGACTTCCATATCCATCTAATATGACCACAAAAACAAACTTAGATATATGTTTCTTTCCTATTCGCAGTGCTAAAAGGCAGTATTTTTTTTTCTAGGAAGAAGAAACAAAACAAAAATTTTAAAAAAAATTATTAAGATGTTGGTCCACTCAATACCTTGAGCAATCTGAGATCTCGGATGGAAAATGTCCCGTCATCACTACCAGATGCCAGCATACAGCTCGCCAAGCTAGTCCAAAAAAAATATGCATCATAAATGAAGTTAATCATAAAATCAAAGCAAGACTTACAGAGTAGCTTAATAAAAGAATGTTATAATTTATATACACCTGTTCCAAGTAATAACATTAACATCAGCTTTATGCGCCTTGATCGAAACTGCATGAGACTTTCCCACACGAATATCCCAAATCGCAATATTCCCATCAACGGAGCACGATGCAAATACAAACGGTTCTGTAGGTCTCCACTGCAAAACAGACAATAACAAAACGTAAATTACAGAAGAAACAATTTTTTTAGAAAATTTTTAGTGTGGGTCCCAGATATATCCAGAAAGCAGCAAAAACGCTCGTGGTATGGCCGATAAATGGATAAGGATCGATATTCCACGACGAATCAGATGCGGGTTCCCAAAGATGAATACAATTCTTACAATCCCCTTCAATATGAGTAATTCGAGAAGTGCTTTCAGTAATGCAACATGACACACCTCAACCAGCTTATATACACTGAGGGATAGTTACAAAAAGTATACTTGAGGTTTGACACAAGTTGCCAAAAAATTACAAAAATATTCCTGAGATTTTATGTTGTCCTACATTTACCCCCTTCATAAGCAAAAAACATAAAGCTGATTCATCACGATAATTTTAACACCGATTCAAACATCAGGGATATTTTTGTAACTTTCAAAGATAGCTAATGACCCCTACTATCGAAAAGCTTTATGCCATACCTGACACGAGTCTTCCAGCAACGAGAGGACTCCAGTCTATGGCATAGCCTTCATCCTTGTGCCCGGTAAATTTGACTATCGGAGCTTGGTTGAACACAGTTGATCCTCCATGGCCAGCTTCGGCTTCTGATTCTTCCAAAGCCTTCAAATGATAGCTGAGGTCCCACACCTTCAAAGAATCGATCACGTTAGGGGAAAAAAAGAGTACATTGGGAATTTACAATATATCTTGATGGGTATAAATTCAGTTAAAATATTAGTTTTACGTAAATCCATTGGTAAAAAGATTTGTACCAGAACAAGGCCTGTCTTTGACCAAGAAGCACAAATATGAGGATTTTGTCGCATAGCACGTATGCGGTTTACACCTCCTTCATGAGAGACTTTGCGTAACTATAGATTCATCAAAAGAAGATGCAGCTCGAATCAGAAAGATTGCATGATATTTGTACTAAAAAAGCAACGATCACACTCCTGTCAAACCGCCTAACTGTAAAACAGGTKCCCTAAAACTAAATCTTGAAAAAAAACTAAACTAACTAAAACCTGTAGAAAAAACCATTAAAAAACAAAAGGCAAAAACCCCTAAAAAAACTAAAAACTGGAAACCCTAAAAAATATAATAAAAAACTTAAATAGGAAACCTAAAAAACTAATAAGAAAAGCTGAAAAACTAAAACTTGGGRCGTGCCTAATGGAATGTACTCCATTAGGCGGTTTGACACAAATTTTTGTCAAACTAAATAACTAGACAAGCATACCTGTAAAACTGGGGAAGATCCAGCACCGTCCTCTTCATCGTCCTCGTCACTATCACTACTATCACTATACATGTCAGTAACATCTTCATTTTTGTTCTTTGGCACTAAATCACGTCTCTTCCCAGAAATATTTGATATCTTAAATATTCCAATTAAGTTCCCGGAAGATTTCTCTACCTACAACAATGAGAATATAATCATTGATTAATATACCAATTTCACCAAAAAAAAATCTAATTTTAACCTGGCTTGGAGCCCTTGGAAGCATCTTAAGATTTTGTTTAATTCAGTGATTATCAAAACTCATCTAGGAAATACTGAGAAAGTTTTATACCTTCACACCATATACAATAATAGCTATTTCACTGATTCAAAGCTTACCTGTGTTCCAGCAACACAATATGCAGTATGTGGAAACTTAGTACGCACCAACCCCAACGAGTCACGCAATATATCAAAACTACCAAAAAAAATTTTATCGGGTCCACATTTTAATATGCATCTTTATGACTACAAAAAGGAAATTATTAATATTGAGCGCACATTTTGTACATGAAACATAACAGATTAGACATATACAGGTGCAAATACATGAAACCGGAATAATCGGCATAAACTTGATTGAATCATGTATAAAGATGAAATACAAATAACCATCAATAAATTATGACTTCCCACAAAAACAAAGCAATATGACCCAATTAAAAAAAAGATCAAATTAGAAAATGACCTCAAACAAGGCCAATCGATGTGAAAAGCATGAAAGGAATTGTAACCGCTGAAGACATGTCAGTAGGATCTGATATGTATACTTTCCCCAAATAAACGTCTCCCACCCATCACTATCCTCAATCAAGATCCACGCCCACTTATCTATATAACTTTGCTTATCATCCTTACCAAACAATAAGAAGTATACAATCAACAACTTTGCCACCTTTAATGCATCGGCTGGTGACTCACGAAATACTCCGTCTGTAAAATCAAACCGTAAAGCGTCGGAAGATAATAACATATCTCTAAGCTGATACCATGTATAGAAAATGACTTAAATAATAGTATAAATTATTTCAGCATCGGATCAAATAAAAATTAAATTAAAACAACTGACTGGCCATAACATCGGAAATCCAGGCCATGGCCATCATCCTGCTCTGAGCTTGCAAGAACTTGGCGATTGGATAGTTGATCGCGTAAGCGTACAGCTGAGGGATC
>BMAC01000020.1:1962175-1980141 GCA_014905375.1 Phtheirospermum japonicum
GGGCGGTGTTGGGAGAGGCCGTGGCGGATGGTGGAGGTGAGATAATTCTACAAGCATTCTGAAGATCTTGAGATTCAATAAATATATTATCTACACATAGCCATCTCCTTGTAGATAAAGATTACCTTAAATTTAAACAGCCATAAAAAAAGGAAAAAGAAACAAAGACCTCATTTTAAGTAATTTGTACATTGGCTCAATTAAAGAATTATATTTGAGGTTGCTCATTCAAAGGAGCATTGCAAAATAAATAACCACGGTTTTCGGACAAAGAATAATAGTTATCCAATATTCCTGCTCAAACAACAGAATTGAACTCACCATATTGACAGAGCATCCACAGCAACTTCTGCGTTCTTCAAGAGTATCCAGCGAATAGGATTAGAGCCATAAAATAACATATCTCTAAGCTGATACCATGTATAGAAAATGACTTAAATAATAGTATAACTTATTTCAGCATCGGATCAAATAAAAATTAAATTAAAACAACTGACTGGCCATAGCATCGGAAATCCAGGCCATGGCCATCATCCTGCTCTGAGCTTGCAAAACTTGGAGAGTTGAGAAATATCGGCCGACTGCCCGAGCAGCAGCAACATTGGCTCCGCGAATATGTACATAAACATTAATAAAATGTAGATGTTGAGAGAAGAATAACCCAAGATCTCTACATGTACACGCCCAGCATTTCCATCTGCCCAGCACCGTACACCTGCCCGCACAGGGTTTCGAGTGCGCTGCCCATTCCCATCTGTGTTCAATCATAACAAATTCACGAATCAAATACGAACCAAGAAAGAAATGCTGCACGCAATTCAGCCTAACTACGACACCATACCATGATGCCGAGGGATAAACCGCCAATGATTGAGTTCTGGATGGAGAAGGCGGCGAGGTCCAGAGTTCCCACATGGCCGGAAAAGGTTTGGGTGATGGCGCTGAGCGAGTACTAGAAAATGCAGGTCAAGATGGCGGGCCCCACTAAGTACCAGAGCTTGCTCGACTCGTTCTTGAAGGCTGAAACGAAGCCTGCGATACCGGTGGAGATACTTTTGTGTAACAAGAATGCAAGACCTGCATATAATACATAAGAACACATTAAATAGGATCGGATGTCAACACGCAGAACGAAACCCCTATACACATCTAGAACATCCCATTTAAAGGAGCATAACAGGTACTAAATAACATCAAATATCACAAAATGATTATTTGTTTCCCAGATAACCAAAAATCACATTGTGCCCCCATTATTTACCCTATTTTCAAATGATAAAAATGAAAAAAAAAAAAAAACATGCTCTTAACATAGCACTGGTCATAAGAACACCCCCACCTTGATACATAAACTTCAAAATTTAAATACCAGAAACTTTTTTCTCAATTTTAAAACGGATTATACATCTAGTAGACAATATTTATTTTGTCTTTCAAGTTTCCAATTAATATAAATCTGCAATAGAATAACCTACTTAGTGACACGGGAGCAATTCAATCAGGCAAATCAATATCCACAAAATCAGAGCAGTAAATTATCAAATAAGTCAAACAAGATCAAACCTCTCGTGGTGTTAAATCACTTCTCGGATCAACAGGAAGCTCACAAATAAACGAATGGTCCCATTTCAATTCCTCCAGCTTTAACTTAACCCTAATTCGACAAATATTATCAACATTCATACCAGTATTAACGCCATCGCGACCATAATTATTATTATTATTGTCGTTGTTATGCTCCAGCTTTTGATTCTTCAGATCTTCGAAAATAGAGTCGACGGAGGCCGCAGCGGGAGAAGAAGCTCTGTCCATCGAAACAACGCTGGAGAAGTGACGCTTTGGTGAATTGAAGCGGTTGAAGGGGTAAAATTAGAATTTTGGTATGATAGATGGGCAGAAGGAGAGTGGTGGTGAAGGAGGTGAGAGAGGAGGAGGAGTGAGAAAGTGACACAAAACTTTGGCCTGTCGCAATTTTTATCTGATTTTTCACAAGTTGTAAAAATATTTCATTTACCGCTTCGTTTAGCCGCTTCATTTACCCGCGACTGAGATTGTGAAAATATTGGATTTTTTTTTATTTTTTTTTAGAATGACATTCAAGAACGGTTTTTTAATACCGTTCTGGATTGACGAACATTCCAGAACGGTATTTAAAATACTGTTCTGTATCGTAAACTTTCGAGAAGGGTATTTTTTACCGTTCTGTATCGGCGAATACATCCAGAAGGGTTTTAAATATACCGTTTTGGAAAGTAAAAATATGGGCGGTAAAAAAATTTTATTTCTGCGATATTAAATTGACCAAGACATTTGAGAACGGTTTTATAAATACCGTTCTTGATTGGCTTACAATCCAGAACGGTATTTTAAATAACGTTCTGGAAAACACACTTTCCAGAACGGTATTAAAATACTGTTCTGGATTGTATACTTTTCAGAACGTTATTTAAATACCGTTCTGGATTGGCTCATAATTCAAAACGGTTTTTCAATAACCGTTACCGTTATGGAAAATCGTCTATCCAGAACGGTAATTTCAAAAACCGTTATGCAAAGTCTAATCCAGAATAGTATTTTAAATACCCTTCTAGATGCACCAGGATGTTCTGTTCTAGAATGCTGTTTCTGCACTAGTGGTCTTTTGTCTTCCCCTTGACATTCATAACCGTGTTGAAAATATTATCAAACACATTCTTCTCGATGTGCATAACGTCTAGATTATGCCGAATCAAATTTGTGCTTCAGTATGACAAATCTCAAAATATGCTTCTTTTCCTCCAGCCACTTGATTTTGCTATGCGTCCATTGACGGCTTCTGCATCTAGATTAGTAACTTTCAAAATCTCTAAATTTTATATCTCTGCCAAAATATCCGTTCCTAACCGTACGCTCAGCGGTGGAGTCCCCACCTTTATGTTTGTTAAAAAAATCCTTCTATATTTTCGAAAAGAATGACCACAATCAAGAAACTTCCGATGATTATCAAACCAAGATTATTTCCCGCTTCACTTGAGAGTAAATGCATTGAACGTTACATGCATTATGGACATGCCATTCTGCAAGCCGTGCTCCAACCAGAAAATATAGAGTAGGCGGGGAAATCGCTGATAGTCCACATGAGGGCTGCCTGCAATTTAATATTCTGTTTTTTAGAGATATCATACGAGGGTGCACCGACCATCCACAAATGATTCAACTCAGCGATTAGAGGTTGTAGAAACACATTCAGCTCATCCTTTGGGTTTTTGGGGCCCAGAACAAGAACACTCAAAAAAATATATTGCTCTTTCATACACATCTATGGAGGCAAATTGTATGGTGTGACTATCACCGGCCACGAGGAATATTGCACCCCGAAATAACCAAAATGTTGAAAACCATCCATGCAAAGGCCCAATCTTACATTCCAACTTTCGGCGACGAGCTCTGGATGAGTTTGATTGAAATATTTCCAGGCCTCTGAATCTTACGGGTGACGCATCACACATTCGTCAATAACATGTTCAGCATATCATGTCCTTTGCAGTTGTTGCATATGCGTATAACCTTTGCAGACGAGGAGTTAATAGAAAATAATATATCTTCTTATACGCAATTCTTCTTTTCTATCGTTTTGCTTTTCCCTGCTTAGCGGGTCTAAACCGAGGATGGTTGCAAAACTTGCAACTGATCAAATAAGAATCGTCTCTCCAATAGATCATACAATTGTTGATGCAATAATCGATTTTCTCGACCTGTAGGCCCATGCCTCTCAATAACTTCTTGCTCTTGTAGAAGTCATCTGGTATATGATCATCTTTCGACACAACTTCTTTGATTAAATACAGTACTTGATCATAACACTTATGGGACATGCAATTTTCCGCCTTCAGTTTCATGAGACGGGCAACTAGAGACAACTGAGAATGTTACTCATCCGGGATACAAAGGTTGATTTCCAGTACTCAACATATCGTAGAACTTCTGGATCTCAGGATTAGGCGTTTTTTTACATTAGGGCTCAATACAAAATTCGAATCGGTTGCATCATGAACCATATTGATGTAAGCATTTGAGGATTCTTCAGGAGCGGCGTAAGATGATCCTCAAACGTGAACCTCAGGGTCGGCACGATGCGTGCAATTAAAATTTGTTTCACCATGGAATGTCCAGATGTAGTAATCTGATACGAATCCATTTTTAACGAGATGAATTTTGATCTCGTTTACATCGTGGTAACTGCAATTCCTACATTTAGTATGACTACAAGGACACTTCAATTTTTCACCGTCCTTCATTGCTCCATGGGTGAGTGTAAATTGTATGAAACTCTCAACCCCTTCCACGAACGTGTTCAACAGATAACCATCCACCCCCCGTTTGTATATCCACCTACAATCAGAACTCATCTTATAATATCCTAATTGTGATTAATAATATAGATGATCAAATTATAGATAATCGAGAGCTATGAGGGTGCCGATAGAAAATGATATAATTTTTGGTAAGGGCCATATCCCATTCAAGAATGTGATGTTCAGTAATAAAATTATCTTACTATGCATTTTGAGAACTTGAAAATTCGGCAGCATCTCCCCTTAGTTCTCTAAATATACAAATATTGTAGTGCACCGGAGAACAAATGAGAGATGAAAACCTAAATCAAAAGTCCACAAAAGACATACGCCGTAAGATAATCACATTCTCAAATTGTCAAAATCAGTGGACAATTTAGAACTAAATCCCAAACGGGTCTAATGTAAGTGTTTCAGTGTATAAAGATTTTATACTTATTTATTTATATCATGCTCTTAAAATTCGTGATGTGATGTTTCAACACTCGTCATCTCTTAAAATTCGTGATGTTTCTCAACACGTCTTTTCAAGCGTACTCAGTTTTTTGTTATAATTTGGTAGAGTACGCTATATGGTATATAGTGACCTTAATTAATGTATAGTGACTTTTGAGTACAACACACTAAATGGGCAGACTGAATAAAGCAAATGACGTATCTGTAAACTCAACTTCATGCATAAGTTGCACTAAGTCTTTTTGTTGTTTTATTTTTTTTAATATTTGTTTTTTTCCCGGGAATCGAAGTGGATGAAAGTTGAAACCACGTCATCAACGACGTATAATATATATATTAATCACAAATCATATAATATAAAATATGAATTAAAAAAATACTCATTAGCCGATCACCACGGCGTTTGAAAACCCCAACCACTCACTTTTTAAAACTACCATCACATTTTGAAAAAAAAATTAAAATTCGTTATTTGAGGGACGAAACCTCCCGGCCGGCACCGTATACCACGCCATTACCGACGTCAACCACAACATGTATATCAAAATATAAATATTAATCAAACACAACTTGCCTATCACCACGACATTTCAAAACCACCAACACAAACATTCTAAAACTTTTCAAATATGAAATATTTACAATTCAACCCTAAATTTTGCATTAATTGATAATTAAACTCTAAACTAACCCCAATTTTCAAAATCAAACCCAAATATCTAAATAATTACAATTCAACCCTAAATTCTTGAAACATTCCAATTTAAACCTTAAATTAACCCTATTTTTTAAAAATAAACTCAAATATTTAAATAATTACAATTCAACCACAATTTCATGAACTTATTTCTAATTAAATTCATTAATAATTAATATATTTGAAATCAACCCCAAATATATAAATACTTACAATTCAACCCTAAATATTAAATTAATTGATAAATAAATCCAAAACTATTCCTAATTTTTGAAAATGAACCCAAATATCTAAATAATTATAATTCAACACTAATTTTTCATAATATTCCAATTAAACCATAAACTAACCATACTTTTCAAAATCAAACCCAAATATCTAAACAATGACAATTCAACCCTAATTTCTTGAATTATTTGCTAAAACAATAATCAATATCTTTAAAGAAATTCACAATTATATATATATAAACAATTAATTAAAAAAATTAAATAAAAAAAATACCTCGTGGCTAGCCAACGGTCGCGTTGGTGGTGGTGGCGGCGACGTCTGTCTCCTCTCCTCTGCGTCTCCGCGGCTGGTGGCTGGCAGGCGGCAGACGGCGGGCGATGTTCTTCACGTTGGGCTGGTGGGCGGCGGGCGGGCTGTTTTTTTTTTTTCCTTTCTCCATTTCTGTTTCTGCAGATGGGGATCTGATTTTATCCTGGAATTACTGACGGACATGGGGCCCATCGACAGATTTTTATTTTTTTTTAAATAAGCAAATCCGTCGCTCAATTAATATGCTGACGGCTTGCTGATGATCTTTTCCCGTCAGCAAGCCGTCAGCAAAGGCCGTTAGCGGCCGTCAGCATATGCTGATGGTTTTTTGGCCCGTCAGCATACGATAATTTTTTTGTAGTGATTGTTGATGTTGGTCACCCATTTGATCCATGTAAAGAGATCTTTATCATCCATTTAATAGTTCGTGAGTATCTAATAATCATAAATATCTTTGAAACTAGTGGCTTGAACTCTACCACTGAAGAGTTCACTTGTAGATATGAAGATATGCAAGTTGCAAATGAACAAATGAAAGTAGGCTACGTGGAATGTGATAATATGAACCATATCACCACAACTCTTCTACAAAAGTATGGACTTTCTCAAGACTCGAGTAAATAGATGAAGTGGAGACTTTTAAAGTTATCTTATATATATATATATCAAAGAGAGGTGTAGATTTTAGAGGGAGTTTCAACATATGTGTGCTATGCTCTTTTTCATTCGACCAAGTTTAATTCTTTCTCATTGATTTTTTTACTTGAAAAGGTTTTAACGAGACAATAATGAAACACCATTTCACCATTTGACTTGGCACAAGGGGATTGAAGCTCAACAAGTAACTGTGAATGATAATTTGAGTATTTGTTATTTTTATATATTATGAAAACATGTATTTCATATCCTATATAAAATGAGTATTTGATAAATAAAAGAATCCCAATTTTATTGTCTCCTTTCTATCTTCTTCTTTTATGTTTTTTCTCCCATCTTCTTTCTCATTCGACTTTTTCATTCTCTATGTATTTGTGTTTAATTACGTATATTCTCTTTTCTATTATTAATAACTCATATTAGATCCATCATTCATTGAGAATTGTGATTCATTAGTACATGTCTTTTTGTTTGGATTAGGCTTTATTGGGATTTTGAATCCTGTTATTTAGAATCTTGAGTATTGAGAATTCCATGAATATTAATAATCTTTCTTTGCTATATGATTTAAAATCATTTAATTTTTACTGTAGATGTCAAATCATGTCTGGAAAGTGGATGATAATATATTTTTATATTGTATTTGATATCAAATCATGTCTGGAAAGTGGATGATAATGTATTATTGTATTGTATTTAGTAATATTTAATTTTCTTTTTAAATATAATGATGATGTGATAAAATAATTGAGTGTGGAGTAAGGTGAAGAAATTGTTGGTTGTGGGTTGAAAATTTGAGTTTAGAACAAACGAGGATTGAGATTTAGAATCTCAATCTTGGTATTGGGAGTCCTAAACCAAACAAGCCCTTTAAGATTTGGTCAAAAATTAATTTTGATTTTAGGGATAAATTTTGTATAATTGCATTATTTGATTATAAATATTGGACTCACATATTTCATTATTCTTTCTTTTTATTTGTTCCTTCACTTGTTTGAATTGAAGTATACTAAATATTTAATGAGTTGTTAAGTTATTAAGTTTGTTTAAGGCAAGTTTATTTTTCTTTTGTTGCCAAAAATGCAAGAAGGATAATTTTTGAGTGAGGAGGAGTGCGGATTTTGTACTGGGGACTCAAATCTTTTGTTTTTCGCCTCGAGTCCCGAAAAACTTAGGCCTGCCCTTTATACATCATTCAAATTGTAAGAGGATGAAATCCCCTATCCCTCTCCCGTTCCAACAATACAATATATGTACATAAAACAATTAAGCTAATTCCTATAAACTAGGCGACTATTATGGCAATAAATCAATTACAACAAATATGGCAAATATACTGCTAATACTCCCCCTCAATCGAAACGAGAGGAGAACGAACATTGAGATTGGAATGAAAATCATCAAACAGCACCAACAGAAGACCCTTAGTGACCACATCAGCTATCTGAGACCTAGACGGAACATGCAGCACACGAACTTGCCCTTTGGCGACCTTTTCGCGAACAAAATGGATATCCAATTCGATGTGCTTCGTGCGTTGGTGCTGAACTGGATTCCCCGCAAGATACACTGCACTGATATTATCACAATAGACCAAAGTAGCAGTCCTGATAGGATGGTGCAGTTCAAGCAGTAAATTCCTAAGCCAACACGATTCAGATACAACATTAGCAACACCCCTATACTCAGCCTCCGCACTAGAGTGAGAAAGAGTGGGTTGTCGCTTTGCAGACCACGAAATCAGGTTGTCACCAAGAAAAACACAATAGCCGGAAGTAGATCTGCGAGTATCCGGGCAGCCAGCCCAATCGGCATCGGTATAGGAAACAAGATAAGTAGTCGACGACGGTGAGAGATGAAGGCCAAAATCCACAGTGCCCTGAAGGTAGCGGAGAATACGCTTCAAGGTAATCATATGCACCTCCCTGGGATCGTGCATGAACAAACACACCTGCTGGACCGCATAGGCAATGTCAGGGCGTGTAAAAGTGAGATATTGTAGAGCACCAGCCAAACTACGGTAGAGAGTCTGGTCATGCAGAGGGGGACTCGTAGCAGCAGCCAGCTTCGGTTTTGTGTCAACAGGAGTTGCCGTTGGCTTACAGTCCTCCAAACCAGCCCTGTGGATGATCTCCTTAGTGTACTTCGTCTAAGACAAAAACAACCCCCCATTGTGAGGCATGGCAGCAATACCCAAAAAATAATGTAAAGGACCCAAGTCCTTCATGGCAAATTCAACGCTCAACCGGGATACAATTTCAGAACGAAGAGAAGCCGAAGAGGCTGTTAAGATTATGTCATCCACATACAGAAGTAAATAGGCCACATTATCACCATCGTGAAACACAAACAGGGAGTGGTCTGAGACACTGCGACGAAATCCAATAGTGTAAACAAAATCCGTGAATCGTTTGTTCCATGCACGTGGAGCTTGTCGCAATCCATACAGAGACTTTTTCAACAAACACACATGATTTGGATGTCGAGAATCTCGAAACCCAAGCGGCTGGTGCATATACACTATTTCAGTCAACTCACCATGGAGAAAAAGCATTCTTAACATCCAACTGATGGATTGACCATTGTTTGGATATAGACAAACTTAGGACCACCCGAATAGTTGTTGGTTTGACCATCGGACTAAACGTATCGCCACAATCAACCCCCACTTGCTGAGTTCGACCATCTCCCACAAGCCGAGCCTTGTATCTCTCAAAAGAACCATCTGAACGTTCCTTATGTGTAAAAATCCACATACAACGAATTATGTTAGTATCAGGAGGACGGGGTACCAACACCCACGTCTTATTATCAATAAGAGCATTAAATTCATCATCCATAGCCAATTTCCAATTAGGATCCCTAAGAGCATCAATGGGTCGTTTAGGAATGGGAGAACGGGCAATAGTGGAAGACAGATTGAACACCCACTTAGGCTTAACAATTCCACTCTGACTACGGGTGACAGGACGTAGTGAGACCACTGGAGTCACAGTTGGCGGAACAGCTGGAGGGATGTCCGGATTGACAGCCGGAGGGATTTCAGTTACCGGAGGCTTGGAATGAGGGGAAGCCTTGTAAAACTTGACATAAGGAGATGGACCATCATCGAGGAAGTCATAAGATGAAGGGGAGGAGGACTGGACCTCACTGAATGAAAACCGAGACTCATCAAAAATGACATGACGAGAGATAATGAGTTTCTTAGTAGAGAGATCATAACAGATATACCCACGGTGATTCGATGGAAATCCCAAGAAGACGCATGGAGTAGAGCGAGGATGAAGTTTGTGAATAGATGTGGACGGGAACAATGGGTATCACAAACAACCAAACACACGAATATGATCATAAGTCGGGCATTTATGGTAAAGACGGGAGACCGGGGTATTAAAAGACGAAACTTTCTTTGGAAGAATATTCAGAAGGTAAGTGGACATTTGTAGAGCAAGATGCCAAAATGATGACGGGATGGAACCATGAGTAAGTAAGGTACGAACCACATTATTAATAGTACGAATTTGGCGTTCAACTTTACCATTTTGGGAAGAGGTGTAAGGACAAGAAAACCGAAAAACCATCCCATGAAGTGTAGCAAACTCCCTAAACGACTTATTATCAAATTCCCTCCCATTATCACATTGAAATGCCTTAATATTCCTCTCAAACTGTGTTTTGACAAGTGAACGAAACTTTAAGAATGTTGCAAAAACGAGAGATTTATGAGCTAGAGGAAATGTCCATAAGTAATTTGAATAATCATCCAAAAATAAAACATAATACCGATGCCCCAAAGAACTCAAAATAGGTGACGTCCACACATCACAATGAACAATATCAAAAGGAAAACTAGTACGAGATGTTGAAGCCATAAATGGCAATCTAATATGTTTACCCAAAGAACAAGAAGAACAAACAACCGAAGATAATTGTTTATTACAAAAAATATGATTATTTCTTCTAAGAGACTCTGAGACATGGCCTCCCGGGTGACCCAAACGATCATGCCAAATGGAAGGGGTGATGGTGACACATGCTGACTCGGGGTTCGACACAGTAGATAAGGCAGACGTCACAGGATAAAGTGGGCCTCGACTCTCACATCTCAGTAGTGGCGTCCCCGTTCAAAAATCCTTAACAGAAAAACCACATGGATCAAACTCAACGGACACAGAATTATCAGTGGTAAATTTCCTCACAGACACCAAATTTTTAACAATATCCAGAGCATGCAAAACATTATTTAAATCCAAAGTGGACGAGTGGGGAAGTTTAGTTTGACCATAACTAGAAATTGGAATAGAATAACCATTACCCACAATAATTCCATTCTTAATGCTCAAATTGACATAAGACGAGAGTGTACCTCTTCATGATGTCATGTGGGATGTAGCACCCGTGTCCATATACCAAGTTGGATCTGGAGGAGATATTCCAAGCGTGTACATGGCATGTTCGATGTTGATTTGTGAAGGAGACTCAGAGGCAGCGTACGCCTGAGGACGAACGCCGAGTATGCCCGGCTGATTAGCGGAGGAACGAGTCGGGGCAGGTGCACGAGGCCACAGCACGGTCGGATACGGGCACGGTGGCGAGGGACACTGCCATTACGACTTCCATGGTTGCGACCACTGCTGCCACGGCGGGCGGTGAAGAGTGGAGACTGGCGCGTTATGGCCAGGACCACCACCTTTTCCCTTTTTCCTGTTCTGGCGTCGACCGAAAGACGCAGTCCGCGGGGATGACGGGTAGGCTGTCGAGGACGAAGAGACAGGACGCGGGGGAGCCTGGGAGGATGCCATCGGTGGCGGTTGCGTAGCGGCGAGCATCGCAGCAGTTGACGACGCACTTTTGGCAAGGCCCGCTTCTTCCAAGACTAGCATGGAACGGGCTTTGTAAAATTCTGGCAACGGATTGCTCTGGCGAAGGAGAGTGCCTACGCCGCTGTAGGCGTCGGTAAGATCGGTCACCATCTGCAATACCAGGCGGTCGTTGGAGACCGTAGCTCCGACGTTGGATAATTGATCGACGATGAGCTTTAGGCGCTGACAGTAGGCTGAAACGGACAGAAAACTCTCCATCATGGTGGTGGAGAATTCTTGCTCAAGAGTGACCGCCCGCGAATGCTTGTTGTCCTGGAAAATATCCCGGAGTCGATCCCAGGCCGCTTTGGCCGTTGAGTCAGGAACAATGATGGTGTGAAGGAGATCGGAGGAGATTGTGGCATATATCCACTGTAGAACCGTAGCGTCCAAGGTGTCCCATAATTCCTTCTCGATGGCAGTAGAGGGCACCGGCGGCGGATTCGTCGTAGGCGGGACAATATGGTTAATTACTCGGTGAGACCGAGCATGAATCTTGAATAACTCCGCCCACGTCGCATACTGGACGTTCTCCATCTCAAGAGTGATGGGGATGTGGTTGCGAATGTTGGACACGGCGAGGGCCGGGTGGAAGTCAGGTTTTCTGGCGGCCATGAGAAGAAGGCGGCGCTTGATGGGAAAAATAAATCGGACGAAGAAGAGAAAAGAAGAAAAGAGGCGTAGCGGAAGAAGATTTCTAAACCCTAGTCTGTGATACCATGTAAGAGGATGAAATCCCTTGTCCCTCTCCCGTTCCAACAATACAATATATATACATAAAATAATTAAGCTAATTCCTATAAACTAGGCGACTATTATGGCAATAAATCAATTACAACAAATATGGCAAATATACTGCTAATACAACTAACATTTTTTGTTCTAGTTTAGCCTTCCCACTTTCACTTTCTAGCGCCCTTCTCTTGAATAAAAGCGAGAACCTGGTAAGGGGAAGTGCGATCGGCAAGTGTCGTTAGGACGCTTTAGCCTAAACCAGGGCTTTTTTCAACGATTGGAAGGATTAGGGGATAGCACCGGAGCTAAAGCCATCCTCTTCATTTTCACTTCTTTATGATGAGAGAGATTCAAAATATAAAATTAATATTTTGAATAATAAATACTTAATTAATAATTTATTATATTTAATTTTTATTTTATTAACATATATAATTAAATACTACTCCTTCAATTCCGTTCTATATGTCGTAATTTCGAATTCTATCGTTACATTCTATTTGTCATATTTATATCTTCAAAACAGAATCAGAATCATTGTTACTTTTTATTTAAAAAAAGATAAAAAAAATGAAATATTACTTTATTAATTTTACTTATACCTTTATTATTTCACACTATTAATTATTTTAAAATAAAATGATTTATGATTATTTAATACCTATAAATACAAATCATTTTTCTTAATATACGTAAAATGATCAATTGCGATATATTATTAAATAAAATATTATAATGCAATATCATTCAATTTTTAAACATAATTTAATATACAATACAATATAATAATATATTATCATCCACTTTTCAGAATTAATTTAACATTTACAGTAAAAAAATAAAAAGATTATGAAACCTACAACAAAAATTTTTTTTTTCAATATTCACAGAAATTTGAATATTATGATTCAAATTTTCAATTTGAATATTCCAAATTTATGAATATTAGGATTCAAAATTCCGTATCAGTTCAATAATATAACTTGATAATTATTTCTAACATCATATTGATATTTTTTTGAGAATATCCATTGCTGCAGTCTATAAGTACTTGAGATTCTTAATTGAGTCTGTTCAATTACAATATCTCAATATGTATCATTTATATATGTAATTTAGCAAATGAGCCGTACTCCCTACTTCATATTGTTATACAAAATTGGATTCAAAAGTAAAGAATATAAGAAAAAATGAACAAGTAATAATAATAATAATAATGACGTACCAAAACATAAAATATGAAATTAATGGAGTACTTGAAAATTGGCCCATTAAATGAAGTAAATGTGAAATAGCACTTGAAAATTTCGCGGTCCTTTGGGCTTCCTGGCCTTGGACATCGGAGACGTGTAAGACCTTGATGCATCCTCTCTAACTAATTCTCACGAGTTTTTTGCAGAATTAATTAATTAATTAACGCCTTTTCCCATTTCTAAAACAAAACACACCAATCAATTACACTCAAACAAACCCCTCTTTTCTTTCTCTACATTTCAATAGTAGTAAGTAGATGAGCAGCTTGAAGATTCGAGATTAATGGCGGCGTCCAATGGGAGCGAGTTTTTCGAGCTGGGCGTGGAGTCCGAGGCGGAGAACACATTTTCCCGCCCGTCCAACGCCGAGGCGGTGGCCGAGGACGAGGAGGAGCTCCGATGGGCGGCGATCGAGCGCCTCCCCTCGCAGCAGCGTTCCAATTTCGCCCTGGTGAGGCGCACTGCCTCCAACTCCGGCGGCGGCGGCGGAGAGGAGAGCACAGACACCGTCGACGTTCGGAAGCTGGACCGGTTCAACCGCGAGCTTGTTGTTCGGAGAGCGCTCGCCACCACGGCGCAGGATAACTTTCAACTGCTTTCTGGGATTAAAGAGCGACTCGATAAGTAAATCATTAAGATCGTTCACTGTTACCACGATACTACGTCGTCTTCATGCACCGAGTTTCTTTTTTCCTTTTTAATTGATTTTGAGTAACTTTTTGCTACTACTTATATTTTAGTTTATAAATAATAAGGAAAATATTTTACTATTATACGAAATTAATTAGTGAATGGGAAGCTTTTACTAACTGCGTAATTGGTTGTTCATTTATTTAAAACTTAGAGTGGATTTGGAGGTGCCAAAAGTTGAAGTTCGATTTGAGAAGTTAAACATTAGTGCAGATGTGATGATAGGTTCCAGAGCTCTGCCAACTTTAGTGAATTATTCTCGTGACATGTTTGAGGTAATTCATTTTAACCCACCCAGTTCAATTCATTTCTCTTTATAATAAGTGTACCGACTTTTTTGTATTTTCAGCACTTGTTAACTAAATTGATGATATTTCGGCCTAAAAGGCATGCATTGACCATCTTGAACAACATAAGTGGTGTGGTAAAACCAGGAAGGTAAGTTGTGCCAAATTTCTTGCAATAATCTAATACACAATCTTGCTTGAGTTAATATTATTATATATATATTTTTTTATTTGGTAGGTCCCGATTTGGGAACAACATTCTAAATTAATAAATCAGTTAATTTATAATTAAGTATGTAATTAAATTGTGGCTTGGTAGGATGACACTGCTTCTAGGGCCTCCAGGTTCTGGAAAGTCAACTTTACTTCGGGCTCTTGCCGGCAAGCTCGAAACCAGCTTGAAGGTCAGTATATATATGCTGACGCACCACTAGCATGACCCTAATTGTTGCCTTTTATTATATAAAATTAATTTTTGAGTATGGAAACAAACAAATTGTGCTAAAGTGACCTTCATTGTAAAGGTAGCAGTGTATTCATCTATTTAGCAAAGCTTCAATTAAATCTGGGATAAATGATGCAATTCTTAAAATCAGACTAAATTCTTTCTACTTTCTATGTATGTAAAATTTTCTGGTAACAGAAAAGTGGGACCATCAAATACAATGACCACGAGTTTAATGAGTTCTTTGTTCAAAGAGCTTCTGCTTATATCGGCCAGACCGATAATCACATCGCCGAGCTAACTGTAAGAGAAACACTTGATTTCGCTGCTAGATGCCAAGGTTCCAGTGAAGGTTTTTCAGGTATATATTATTATTATTACTATTATTATTATTATTATTATATTTTTAATTTTATTTTATGCATTAATGTTCATTTTATATGACTGCAGTATATATGAAGGATCTTACCCGTCTCGAGGCCGAAAGAAATATACGACCCCGCCCTGAAATTGATGCTTACATGAAGGTTTTTTTTTTTTTTTTTGGTTTTTTATTTTATTTTAAATATATATAATAAAAGACAATAATTAATTGCTCAGGCATCATCAGTTGGTGGAAAAAAAGCACAGTGTCTCAACAGACTACATTTTAAAAGTTCTAGGTCTCGACGTATGTTCCGACACCTTAGTCGGTAACGACATGCTCAGGGGCGTTTCTGGCGGACAACGAAAAAGAGTCACTACAGGCGAAATGGTGGTGGGCCCCCGTAAGACGCTCTTCATGGATGAAATATCCACGGGCCTCGATAGCTCCACGACGTTCCAGATCGTTAATTGTGTAAGGAATTTCGTTCATCTCATGGAAGGGACAGTTTTAATGGCCCTTCTTCAGCCTGCCCCGAGACATTCGATCTTTTCGATGACCTGATTTTACTCTCCGAAGGAAACCTTATCTATCACGGGCCCCGCTCCGAAGTTCTCGAGTTCTTTGAGTCGTTGGGCTTTCGATTGCCACCTCGTAAGAACGTTGCTGATTTTTTGCAAGAGGTTATAAAAGTTTAGTTTTTTGTTGGTTTTTTTTTTTGGTTTTATTATTATTATTATTATTATTATTATTATTATTATTTTTAAAGTTTTAATTTATTTTATAGGTAACATCAAGAAAGGATCAGGGGCAATACTGGGGTGATCATTCAAAACCGTATGAGTTTGTTCCGGTTTCGGAAATAGCTGAAGAATTTAGGAAATCGAGATATGCGTCTGGGTTTGGAGTCGTTTATCAATGGTCCATTTGACAAATCAAAAAGTCATTTGTCGGCTCTACCAAAAACTAAGTATGCTTATACCGAGAAAGGAGCTATTTAAAGCGTGTTTTTATAGAGAGTTGCTTCTTATCAATAGACATCGGTTTCTATATATCTTTAGAACATGCCAGGTACATCATCAATCAGCTTTCCTTTTTATCTTTTTTTTTTCTTTAAGATGATTTTTTCACTTTTGGCATTGGCAAAGTATACAGGTTGCATTTGTAGGATTTGTGACATGTACGATGTTTCTTCGAACCAGGACTACACCCAACAGACGTGACAAATGGAGAGCTTTATCTGTCGTGTTTGTTCTTCGGCCTCGTGCATATGATGTTCAATGGATTTTCCGAGCTACCACTTATGATATTTCGACTCCCGGTTTTTTACAAGCAGCGCGATAATCTTTTCCATCCCGCGTGGCCATGGTCTTTGTCTAGTTTCATACTCCGTGTCCTTACTCGGTTATCGAAGCTGTTGTATGGTCTTGCCGTAGTATATTACACTGTAGATTCGCTCCCGGAGTTGGAAGGTTTGTTTTTCCCCCTATTAAATCTTTGACAAAAACTTGTGTCAGACCCTCTTCCATCAGACGGAGCCCTATTTTTTTCATTTTTTTTGTTATTATTTTAATTTTTTCCAGTGTTTTTCAATTTTTTTATTTGGTCTAACGTCAGATGGTCACTGGCGAGTGTTCTAATTCGGTTTCAGGTAACTATAAAATTTATTGAATTCTCACTCGGTCTTGTTTACCTGTCTCAGGTTCTTCCGTTTTATGTTTCTACTATTTTCAGTACACCAAATGGCATTGGGACTCTTCAGGACAATGGCATCTATTGCAAGAGATATGATCATTGCTAATACTTTTGGGTCAGCTGCATTATTGATAATATTTTTGTTGGGTGGATTTATTCTACCAAAAGGTAATTAATTCATGTATGAGATACTAATTAATTTAATTATCAAGTGATAATACTCCTTTTTGGACCTCAGAAATGATCAAACCATGGTGGGTTTGGGCTTTCTGGGTATCTCCTCTATCGTATGGGCAGCGGGCAATTTCGGTTAACGAATTTACTGCTACGAGATGGATGGAGGTGTGTGTGCTCTCCTATCATTGGCTGAATCCAATATTAATATAAATGTATTTATTATTATTATTATTTTTTTATTTTTTTTTTGTAATTGCATGTTTTCGGGTGGACTTTGCAGAGAACAACGGTGGGGAACGTTAGTCTTGGAAACCAGATTCTGCATCTTCATAGTTTACCAAGTAGTGATTATTGGTATTGGCTTGGGGTCGGTGTTTTACTAGCTTATGCTGTTTTTTTCAATGTTACTGTGACCGTCGCACTAACCTTTCTCAATCGTAAGTTGTTCAAGCCTAGTAGTACAAACTTTTTTAAATGATATTGATACTTCAACACAAATTTTTATTATTATTTTTTTTTGAATTAATCCATCAACTAGTAATAATGATTGTTCAAATAATGCTTATCCTTGTGATTTTAACATCTTACAGCTATTGCAAAATCACAGACAATTGTTCCGTCAGACAATGACAAAGAACATATTGCTATTCGTGGTAAGTCGCAAACCTGCAGTAACTTATCATCAATGCTATATATGCACTTCTAACCGTAACATGTGTTCCAATTTGATTGGTTATCCGGATTTGGCAGGTCAATCCGAGAACAACACGTTTT
>BMAC01000020.1:1980166-1994560 GCA_014905375.1 Phtheirospermum japonicum
ACACACACACACAAACACACACACACACACACACACACACACACACACACATATATATATATATATATATATATATATATATATATATATATATATAATTTTATAATAATTACTATCTTCTTAAATCTCTTGCTTAAATTATTCAATTCATTTAGGGATGATTATGAATTTAAAAAAAGGCCCAAATCTCCCGCACTGCACCACACGGCACCATTTATATTGATTTTTTTAATTAAAATTGCAATAAATTGAATGAAAACCAATATTATGTTTATATAAATTATTTTTCTCCTCTCTTAATAGAGTTAAATGAATATGAATGAATACGTTAATAACTAATTATTCGTTATTTAAATAAAAATAGAATTCCAAGTAAAATGAATATTACATTTTTTTTTAAAAGTGTTGCAAAACTAAAATATGTTTTACAATAAATATAAATATTATAAAAATGCATCATATTTTGAATGTAACTGTGTTAAAACACAGTGCAAAATGCATTCTATTTACGAAATCATTATCATAAAAAAAATAAAAATTCCAATGTTTTACATTATTAAGAAGTCCAGATAGTTATAACGCAACGAAAAAAATCAATTAATTGAAACCGTGAAACCGCCTGAAATCGTTTAAAACTGCATACTTAATTTTATTTAAAAATCCGCAATTAAATAATAAAATTTTAATCAACCCACAATAAGCAATTCGGTTAAAATTTCATAGCAATTTCATCGCGCCGTGTTTCATAGGAACTAAGCCGAGTGCATTCAGCGTGGGCCAGGCGCCGTGATCACCCCTCGTTCACAGTCAAAATTAATATCAATATAAAATCACTCAAAAAGAAATTCAATATACGTGTTGATCATTTTATACAATTAAACAATTCACCAAAACACTTATATATAAATCACTAAAATAATCATATATTCAAACCACCTGATATAATCGAGTATCAACTAATTACTAATTACCAAACACACCCATGAGACCAAATTTAAATTAAAGGTGGTCATTACTGGGAGAATTGAATTTTCAGTAGTCTTATAAGTTATGGCACCAATGTTTTTCCTTTTTTTTTTTAAATTTTTTTTAAAAAAATTCAGTTACTTAATGACAATATTAATTAATATACTTAAATGTCAACTTTATATAATAGAAAATGTGTGTGTGTAATATATATATATATACGGCACATGATGAGGACACAAGGACAGCCTGACCACATGTTAGCTTATAGCAACATTTAAACAATAGCATCAATTTAATGGGTTAGCTTTGATTATAACTTTTAGACTGAGGTCTCTTTTTGTGTGCAAAATGTAAATTGCTTAATGGTTTGGCAAACACTTTCCTTTTCATAATATAAAGTTTTAATTTATTTTATAGGTAACATCAAGAAAGGATCAGGGGCAATACTGGGGTGATCATTCAAAACCGTATGAGTTTGTTCCGGTTTCGGAAATAGCTGAAGAATTTAGGAAATCGAGATATGGTCTGGGTTTGGAGTCGTTTATCAATGGTCCATTTGACAAATCAAAAAGTCATTTGTCGGCTCTACCAAAAACTAAGTATGCTATACCGAGAAAGGAGCTATTTAAAGCGTGTTTTTATAGAGAGTTGCTTCTTATCAATAGACATCGGTTTCTATATATCTTTAGAACATGCCAGGTACATCATCAATCAGCTTTCCTTTTTATCTTTTTTTTTTCTTTAAGATGATTTTTTCACTTTTGGCATTGGCAAAGTATACAGGTTGCATTTGTAGGATTTGTGACATGTACGATGTTTCTTCGAACCAGACTACACCCAACAGACGTGACAAATGGAGAGCTTTATCTGTCGTGTTTGTTCTTCGGCCTCGTGCATATGATGTTCAATGGATTTTCCGAGCTACCACTTATGATATTTCGACTCCCGGTTTTTTACAAGCAGCGCGATAATCTTTTCCATCCCGCGTGGGCATGGTCTTTGTCTAGTTTCATACTCCGTGTGCCTTACTCGGTTATCGAAGCTGTTGTATGGTCTTGCGTAGTATATTACACTGTAGGATTCGCTCCCGGAGTTGGAAGGTTTGTTTTTCCCCCTATTAAATCTTTGACAAAAACTTGTGTCAGACCCTCTTCCATCAGACGGAGCCCTATTTTTTTCATTTTTTTTTGTTATTATTTTAATTTTTTCCAGTGTTTTTCAATTTTTTTATTTGGTCTAACGTCAGATGGTCACTGGCGAGTGTTCTAATTCGGTTTCAGGTAACTATAAAATTTATTGAATCTCACTCGGTCTTGTTTACCTGTCTCAGGTTCTTCCGTTTTATGTTTCTACTATTTTCAGTACACCAAATGGCATTGGGACTCTTCAGGACAATGGCATCTATTGCAAGAGATATGATCATTGCTAATACTTTTGGGTCAGCTGCATTATTGATAATATTTTTGTTGGGTGGATTTATTCTACCAAAAGGTAATTAATTCATGTATGAGATACTAATTAATTTAATTATCAAGTGATAATACTCCTTTTTGGACCTCAGAAATGATCAAACCATGGTGGGTTTGGGCTTTCTGGGTATCTCCTCTATCGTATGGGCAGCGGGCAATTTCGGTTAACGAATTTACTGCTACGAGATGGATGGAGGTGTGTGTGCTCTCCTATCATTGGCTGAATCCAATATTAATATAAATGTATTTATTATTATTATTATTTTTTTATTTTTTTTTTTGTAATTGCATGTTTTCGGGTGGACTTTGCAGAGAACAACGGTGGGGAACGTTAGTCTTGGAAACCAGATTCTGCATCTTCATAGTTTACCAAGTAGTGATTATTGGTATTGGCTTGGGGTCGGTGTTTTACTAGCTTATGCTGTTTTTTTCAATGTTACTGTGACCGTCGCACTAACCTTTCTCAATCGTAAGTTGTTCAAGCCTAGTAGTACAAACTTTTTTAAATGATATTGATACTTCAACACAAATTTTTATTATTATTTTTTTTTGAATTAATCCATCAACTAGTAATAATGATTGTTCAAATAATGCTTATCCTTGTGATTTTAACATCTTACAGCTATTGCAAAATCACAGACAATTGTTCCGTCAGACAATGACAAAGAACATATTGCTATTCGTGGTAAGTCGCAAACCTGCAGTAACTTATCATCAATGCTATATATGCACTTCTAACCGTAACATGTGTTCCAATTTGATTGGTTATCCGGATTTGGCAGGTCAATCCGAGAACAACACGTTTTCTAACACAGTATCATCAAGTAATGATGGAATGAGAAAGAAAGGAATGATTCTACCATTCCAACCGTTAACCATGACTTTCCATAACGTCAACTACTTTGTTGATATGCCAAAGGTAATCCAATCAAAAAAAATATAATTTTTTTAAATTAATAATAAATATATAAATATGGGGTTGATTAGGAAATGAGTTCACAAGGTATCCCCGAAACACGATTGCAACTCTTATCGAATGTGAGTGGGGTGTTCTCGCCCGGTGTTCTCACGGCGCTAATGGGTTCAAGTGGGGCCGGGAAGACCACGTTGATGGACGTCCTAGCCGGTCGCAAGACGGGCGGGTATATCGAGGGAGATATTCGAATATCCGGTCACCCAAAGGAACAAAAATCTTTTGCTCGAATATCCGGATACGTCGAACAAAGCGATATACATTCTCCTCAGGTCACCGTTATCGAGTCTCTCTGGTTTTCCTCATTTCTTCGCCTCCCCAAGGAAGTCAATGAAGCTCAAAGAAAAGTGAGATGCGTTTTTTTTTTTTTTTGTTTGTTTGTTTGTTTGTTTTTTTTTTAAATATTTGTGTTAAAAAAAATAATTAATTTCAGGAGTTTGTTGAGGAGGTGATGCAATTAGTGGAGCTCGGCTCTCTAAGGCACGCATTGGTAGGCTTGCCGGGTAGTAGCGGCTTATCTACGGAACAAAGAAAGCGGTTAACGATAGCAGTTGAGCTCGTAGCCAACCCATCGATCATTTTTATGGACGAGCCAACGTCCGGTCTTGACGCACGAGCAGCGGCCATTGTCATGCGGACGGTTCGGAACACGGTTGATACTGGAAGAACCGTGGTGTGCACCATACACCAGCCGAGTATCGAGATATTCGAAGCCTTTGACGAGGTTCAAAATCTCGACTATACCAAATCTAAGCATACTTGATAATACTGATTTGACTGAGTAAAATAAATAAATAAATTGCAGCTTCTGCTTATGAAGAGAGGGGGCAGAGTGATATATGGTGGGAAGCTTGGTGAGAGATCACAAACCATGATCGATTATTTTCAGGTATGTGGGATTAAATATATGGCATCCATTTTTAACATTTTATTATTTTATTTTTTCTGATTTGATTTTATAAGTTCTGATTATTTGCCCAGAGTATAAGTGGAGTAACTCCGATATCTGATGGTTATAACCCTGCGACTTGGATGCTTGAGATAAGCACCCCCGCTATGGAAGAGAATATTCGTCAAGACTTTGCCATGACGTACCAAAACTCGCAGCAGTATCGGTATTATTAAAAAAATAATAAATAAATAAATTCATATGATGTTGTTTAATATTGTATAAAAAAAATCTCTTTGAATTGATCCAAAGTCCTGGGTCTGAGTGATTGATATTTTAATACAGGAATGTCGAAGCTTCCATTCAAACGCTGAGTATACCACTTGAGAAATCGGAGCCTTTGAAATTCAATTCGACGTATTCTAAAGATTCTATTTCTCAATTCAGAATATGCTTGTGGAAGCAAAATCTTGTTTATTGGAGAAGCCCGGCGTATAATGCCGTGAGATTGTTCTTCACAACAATAAGTGCTATTATTATTGGCACTATATTTTGGGATGTTGGCTCAAGAAGGTAATAATTTGTCTTGATGCAGTTCTAATTGTTTTCTTTGTTTTATGTTACCGATATTTCAAATTAGGTATGCCTCAAACCTTTGTTTTAGATAATAATAATAATAATAATAATAATAATAATAATAATAATAATAATAATAATAACTATCTTTAATATCTTAGGTTTGTAGTTATTTAGATTAATTCTCCTTAGGTTCTTGGTTTGGCATCATACTACTTAATTTACATGTAAAAGATGTTTAAAGACAAATAACATTACTATTTTCATAAATTATTCTTTACATAACATTGGAATGGTGCAATATTATTAATTGTGCAGGGATTCGACTCAAAACTTGTTTGTTGTACTTGGAGCTCTTTATGCCTCGGTGATGTTTCTGGGGGTGAACAACTCTTCTTCGGTACAACCAGTAATATCTATTGAGAGAACTGTTTTCTACAGAGAGAAAGCTGCTGGAATGTATTCTCCGTTTCCTTTTGCATTTGCACAGGTTAATTTAATTAATACTGATTTGAGAGCTTTATATAATTTTTGGTGATCATAAAAAAGTTTGTTCAATAAAAATCCGTTTTCCAGGGCCTTGTGGAGATCCCGTACATTCTGTTGCAGACAATAATATATGGAATCATTACTTATTTCATGATCAACTTCGAGAGGGCTGTTGGTATGTACGATTTCTATTATTATAATAATAGCGACAAGTCTTTTCGATGTTAATAAACAGTCTTTTGTATCTTTGCAGGCAAGTTTTTTCTGTATCTACTGTTTATGTTTCTCACATTCACGTATTTCACCTTTTACGGAATGATGGTTATTGGTCTTACTCCCACGCAAAATTTGGCCGCCGTCGTTTCATCTGCTTTTTACTCACTATGGAATCTACTTTCAGGCTTCCTTGTCCCTAAACCAGTAAGTGCTAGGTCTGCCGTGAGACCGTCTTACGTAGGACGGTCACTTTTCACATGAAAATTCACTCTTTTAAAAAAACAATTTATATTGTTACGAAAAGCATGAATTTTCACTTAGAAAGTATGACTATCTACAAGTATGACCGTCTTACGTAAGACGTGTTATGTATATATATTTGAACTAGAATTGTTTTGTTTTTTGTCTTTTTCACTCAGAGCATCCCTGGATGGTGGATATGGTTCTACTATATCTGTCCAATCGCGTGGACACTACGGGGGATTATTACGTCCCAGCTAGGCGATGTAGAGACGAGAATCGTAGGGCCTGGATTTGATGGTAGTGTGAAGGAGTTTATCAATGTCCGTTTCGGTTATGACTCGGGGATGCTTGGAGTTACGGTAGCTGTGCTTGTTGGATTTAGCGTTCTCTTCTTTGCTGTTTTCGCCATCTCTGTCAGGATTCTCAACTTCCAGAAAAGATGAAATGAAAATTTGTGGTTTAATTAGGTTTATTATACTCTTATTACTCGCATAACATGAGTTGCATGATGACATGATGAGTCTAGTTACTTAGTCAAAAAGGAAAAGATTGATTGCTTTGGTTTGTTTCTTGTTTGATAATAATAATTAAAAAAAAAATCCAACCTATGAGTTTTGGCTAAAAATAGCCACATAATTTCAAAATTATGAAAAAAATTTAAGTACGATTATCTATTAGAAATAATATATTAACTTAAATAACAAAATTCAGAAAAACAACAAAAAAACATGAAAAAGAAAACCTGAATTTTTTTATTAGAAATAATAGTAAGTAACTTAAATACCAAAGTCAGAATTTTTTTTTATTAGAAGTAAAACATAGAATTCGAAAAAGAAAAATGTTCAAAAATACAACGAGCACAAACAGGGATTGTAAAGTGTATCACTAAAAATGAAAAATTAAAAGAGAAAGAGAAATCAAGTCGAGTCGAGTAGAACTCTGTCCGCAAAAAGAAATTGTCCCGGTTTTCTTTCGATTTTGGCAATTCGTTCCCAAAGATAAATTGATTTCGTCTCTGGTATTACAGAACCGTAAATACCAGAACTCCGGCGAATTCGAAAAGTATGGACTGAACTACGTAAAAAAAAAAAAAAAACAGAAAGATATGTATGTTGTATGTTGTATGCTGAGAGTTCGGGTGTTCGTATGATTTCAAGTGTGAAGTGAACTGAATCCTCTCACCCTTATATAGGGGTTCCAGCGGGAGGTTACAACCAATTTAATGACGTCCTTAAAAGCGTCATTCAAATAGGTAGCATCTGACAGCATGAACCTGGATAGGTACAGCATGCTCATGCATTGCATGTTGAGTTCGTACGTTTTTGGAAACGTACCTGAAAGGTCAGACGTGTGCTTGCCGTTTTTATAACGGTCAAAAGTCCAAATGACTTCTCAGGAGCGTGTGCGTTCAAAATGCACGCAACTAAAAAGGTAACGTGGGTTGAACCAAGACCCCCATACTGACCAATTGCCCAGGACCCAGGCCCAGGGTCCGGGACCAGGCTTGACTCCGCCATCGACCTCGCCTGGTAACCTGGGTTGAACCAGGACCCCCATACGGACCAATTGTCCATGACCCAGGCCCAGGGTCCGGGACCGAGCTTGACTCCGTCATTGGCTTCGCCGAAGGCGGACGGGCGAACCCAAGTTTAAGAAAGAGACCCCGCGTGAGCTTTGTTCACACAAAGTCCACAACACCCACTTGTTCACTTGATGTCCAGTAATCATTTTTAAACTCCCTTCCACATTGATTAACATTCAATGTGGGATAAAAAATAAAACCAATGCCCAGGACGCAAGCCCAAGGCCCGGGACCGGGCTTGACTCCGCCATCGGCCTCGCCGAAAGCGGACGGGCCGAACCCAAGTCTATTATTTTTAAACTCCCTTCCACATTGATTAACATTCAATGTGGGATAAACAATAAAACCAATTGTCCAGGACCCAGGCCCAAGGTTCGGGAGACCGGGCTTGACTCCGCCATCCAATGTGGGATAAATAATAAAATCAATTGCCCAGGACCCAAGCCCAAGGCCCGGGGACCGGGCTTGACTCCGCCATCGGCCTCACCGAAGGCGGACAGGCGAACCCAAATCTATTATTTTTAAACTCCCTTTCACATTGATTAATATTTAATGTGGGATAAATAATAAAACCAATTGCCCAGGACCCAGGCCCAAGGTTCGGGACCGAGCTTGACTTAAACTCCCTTGCCCAGGACCCAGGCCCAAGGTTTGGGACCGGGCTTGACTCCGCCATCGGCATCGGCCTCGCCGAAGGCGGACGGGCGAACCTAAGTCTATCATTTTTATCATTTTTAAACTCCCTTCAATATTGATTAACAAGGGCAAACCTAAGTCTATCATTTTTATCATTTTTAAACTCCCTTCAACATTGATTAACAATAAAACCAATTTCCCAGGACCCAGGCCCAAGGTCCAGGACCGTGCTTGACTCCGCCATCGGCCTCGCCGGAGGCGGACGGGCGAACCCAAGGCCCAAGGTCCGGGACCGTGCTTGACTCCGCCATTCGGCCTCGCCGGAGGCGGACGGGCGAACCCAAGTCTAAGAGCTCGCATTGCCCAGGACCCAGGCCCAAGGTCCGGGACCGTGCTTGACTCCGCCATCGGCCTCGCCCGAGGCGGACGGGCGAACCCAAGTCTAAGAGCTCGCAGGACCCAGGCCCAAGATCCGGGACAACATTGGACCCAGGCCCAAGGTCCGGGACCGTGCTTGACTCCGCCATCGGCCTCGCCGGAGGCGGACAGGCGAACCCAAGTCTAAGAGCTCGCATCTAAGAGCTCGCATTGCCCAGGACCCAGGCCCAGCAGGACCCAGGCCCAAGGTCCGAGACCGGGCTTGACTCCGCCATCGGCCTCGCCGGAGGCAGACAAGCGAACCCAAGTTTAAGAGCTCGCGTGAGCTTTGTTCACGCAAAGTCCACAACACACACTGGTCCACTTGATGTCCACTAATGAATGTAATTGTTTTTAAACTCTCTTCCACATTGATTAATATTCAATATGGGATAAAAAACAAAACACTTAGGCAACCATTCATTATTTCTCACTAACCAATAATTGGATTTGGAAAATTCAAAATGCTACGATGCAACACGTATTAAATTAATTAAATACAATATACCAATAAAAACCTAGAAAACCTAGAATTAAGTTTTTTATTAGAAATACTATAGTAACTTATAAGTCAAAATAATTTAGTAAGTACTCAAAGCAGAAAATCAGAAGGAATAAATTCATTATTTCGATGTATGGCGGTCTATTTAATACAAATCTAATTAAGAACATACAAATAATAAAGAATTTCATATTTATGTACTAAAAACATGAATTTTTACATGTTTGAGACAATCTCGAATTGAATCATCTCATTTGCTATCATGATATATTTCATAACCTTATCAAATTGAGACATCAAACCTTTTTTAAAACATGGGTTGAAATAACATTTAATATAATTTTAATAATAATATTTTTAAACATAGTTTTATAGAAAATACATGGGTTGAAATAACATTTAATATAAAACTAATAATAATAGTTTTAAACATAGTTGTATAGAAATAATAATTTTAAAATTAAGAGTGAGTTAGAGTCGTGAATCATAACAACGTTTATAAGGAGACACATATGACAAATCTAAGTTAATCTTATGATTACATTTCATCTATCAGAATTATCTACAGTTTTTTCATCAAGAATTTTAGGATGTATTTTAGAGAGTTTTTAGAACTTTTTCTCTAATATTTAATGGGCTCTTTTATAATAGATAAAAAATGATTATTTCTTATAAGAAGGTTGTCACGTTTAGTTATGGGGTTAATTGTTTGATCTATTATACATAAATATTTACACTTTACAGGAAAGATTTCATATTTACACTCACAATTTCATTTTAAATAGGGTTCTGACAAAAAAATATATACTATCATTCTGAATAGGATTCTAAAATAATACTCCAATATAAGAGTTGACTACAAAACTCTATCTCTGAGCACGAGGCACTGGGCTAAATCCCATAACCAGTTTATGCCCCTCTGTCCACATAAATTGAAACAAGAAAAAGCATTCAAAAGTCATAAATCAAAGTTTATTAAATCCAGTCTTTATTTACACACATTTATCGAAAAAAAAATATATTTGGAGTGCCAAACCAAACTTGGTGGTGCACCTCACCACCACTAAATAATTCCACACCCAAAACTACCTCTCATACATGTATTCATGTTATCAACACTAAATACTTTGACAGAGTCCAATCCAATTTTTCTTAATTTATTATTGTATTGTTTTATCCAATCTTTTTTTTTTTTTTTAAGTTGAGAGGATCGAACTTTAACCAGCAAGATTTCCCATCATGGGATGAATTTATCAGCCCTCATCACATCAATCCAATAGAATATGGAATCCAAAACATGGTACTTAGTTTTGAACCCCATCATATCAACCTTCTTCCTACTACCCAACATCTTAATCGGACATCTAAACAGAACATCCAAGAAATCCCAATTAGCCAAATCCTTCATCTCACTCTCCACAAGCCCCTCTCTCACTACTATCTCCTTCCAAACCTCTCCCTTATCACCCATCGCTGCCGAAAACGTAAAATCGGCCGAAAACAACGCCCCCTTTTCATCGGCTCCGAGTTTTGCACCGATAGTCGGCCAAATCTCCTTCCACGAAAAATCCACACCGTTGATCGCGTTGAAAGCTTGGCCTTGGGCTTGATTATTATTATTAGTAATAGTAGTAGAGGCCCAGATGTGTTGCCCGGCCACGAGACGAGCATCGGACCCATCGATGTACATTTCCTCCCAACATTCCTTGATACCCCCGAACACAAAAGGGAGATTCAAATACTTGCATATGGCCCCGTAAACGCATAAACTCCCGATGAAATTGAATAACGTCCTATGCGAACACCCGAAGATCAACCCGGGCCGATGGATCGACCAAGCCACATTGTACCCCGGCAGTCTCTCACCCAACAAGTCCTCGAGCGCATAATAGAAGTTGTTAGCCACCGGCCTCGGATACTCCTCGTCGTAGCGGTCGGCTTCTCGGCCCGACGACGGGTCTCGGAACGAGATGTAATGCTTCATCCCCGTCTGGAGCGAGACGTGCTTTAGGTTTCGGGCCTTGGGGAGGATTACGTTCAAAACGTTAGCCATCATGGCCTTGTTTTGCTCGTAGCACTCCGGGCTATCCAGAGAGAACTGGGTAGCCCAGGTGACCCAGAATATGTGTGTCACGTCCTCTAGTGGGGACAGCTTTTGCTGAGCCTCGGGCGGGCTGAGGAGGTCGCACGAGACGAAGTGGTATGCGGGGCCCGCCGTGTCATCCGGATGGCGGGCGATGCCGTAGACCTTCCAATCGCGGGCCGAAAGGAGCTTTCTTGCGAGCTCCTTTCCGACGAGGCCGGTCACTCCGAAGATGGCGGCTACTTTTGTGTTTTGTGATGATGCCATGATCAACAATTTGTTTGTATTAGTGAATAATTGATGATCTTGTAAGTATTTAGCAATCAATTGTGTGTGTACTTATGTAATTATAGGAAAAGCTTTGTGCATGGGTTTCGTAATTAATAATGTTGAGCATTAAAAAGGACTAGTAGCTAGCTAGCTAGCTAGATAGATAGGACGAGTGGAGTAGTAATTAAATCGGCTAGTTGCGGCGTCAAAGGGTTGATTAGTTGGTGGCTCGGAGGCAGGCACATTGCCGTCATCTTGTTGGCATTTCGGTTGGAAAAAATTCTACAACTATTATTTTTGGGAAATTATTTATATTTAATTTGCGAATTTTTAAAATCTGTCTGATATTTGACCAAAATTGTATATATATATATATATATATATAGGCCCGTTTGGTAAACAGCGAATTGAGCTAAAATTAAAGGATTTGACTCAATTGATAGGATTGACCAGTCAAATCCTCTAATTGATATGTTTGGTAAATAGAGGTTACAATTAGCTTTTTGGGTACAAAAATCTAATTTTGAAAAAACTCCATATAGGAACTTTTTGAGAATAGCGGTTTTAAAAATAACTGATATGACAATTTTGTCCTCAAATTACAAAAAAAAAATTATTAATTTACATGCAAAAATTATTTATAATTAAATAATAGTAATAATTATCCAAATTAAGTTTAATATATTAAAATTTTACAACTTAAGAAATCTTTATAAATAACAATTTTTAAATAATGATTATTTTTTCTGTAAAAGTTACTTTAATTATTCAATTATTATAAATTTATGTTATTAATAAAAGAAATACTGAACAATAAATTGTGTGAATGCCCCTTTTTTGTCATTTTACCCGATCAAACAACTATCAACTCTCAAATATTTACCAAACACTTTTATACAAACTGCTAATACAATCAGCTAGTTAAATCAGCTAATGTAATCAGCTATCCGCTAACAGCTAATGCAATCAGCTATCCGCTGATTGCCAAACAGGGCTATATTTTTAAAGAAAATTACCGATTATTGCCGATGTGGTGAAATGGTGGATACGTGTCAAAATTTTGTGATTTCTAGCGGGGTTTCTCTGAGCATTGAAATCCACATTTTTTTTTTGTTTTTTTTGATGATTAATATTAAATCCTATGAATTATTTGATTTTCTACATTTTATAATATATAATTTTTGTTACATTTTACTATATAAATTATAATATATTTGCACTTTCATACTATGTGGTTTTTTATCCATTTTATCATATAACCTAATAACTTTTTACGCTTCACAAAAATAGTTATTTTTTTTTATTATTTATTACTACATTTTATATATTCATTACCTACTAAAATTTAATAATTAATAAATAAGTATTATAATATTTATTTTATAATTACTTAAATTATATATTTTATGTATTCATTTTACGATTATAATATTTATTTTTCTATTAATATTACAATTAGAAAAAGTCAAACTAAATTTATCATTTTGGTAGTGTATTGGACGATTATTTGGTTTGTTTTTTCTATTAATATATTATATATTTGTAAAAATAATTTTACTGAAATAGTAAAACTAAAAAAGGAAATTCAAATCAAATTTATCACTGTGGTATGCACCCAAAACGTTACTAAAATATTTAGTTCTGTTTTTCTTATTTTTTTTATTTTACTAAAATATTGAAACATAAAAACTGAAGCAAACTTATTATTTTGATATGAAATCTGATACGGATTCAAAAAACACCAGTAGGTAATTAACACATAACATGTAGCAATAATTTTTTTAAAAAAAAATATTACGATGAAATGTAAAAAATATTAGGTTATATGGTAAAGTGCAAAAACAAATAGTGTGGAGGGTTTATTGTTATTTTCATCCGAATTATCAGGGGTAAATTAAAGTGCAAAAAATACATAGGTTGTATGGTAAAGTGTAACAAAAATATTTTGTATGGTAAAGTGTAAAAAGGCGAGTCTATGGGTTTAGTGTAATTTTCCCTTCTTCTTCTTCTTCTTCTTCTTCTTCTTCTTCTTTATTGAACAACCAAATATCATTAATATTGCTGGAACCAATCAACACTCATCGACGATAACGGAAATCCAATCATAACAATTAAATATTCAGATGGTTGTTCTACTAGACATACAAAAGTAAAGTAATGTAAATAAACAATAGTAGATACAAATAAATGTTGTTTGATAAATCTCGTATCAACAAATTTGATCTCGGACGGGTCACTAATTTACATAAAAGTGCATCGATTGCGTCAGACTAATAGTGCGCTTGAATATTTCGAACAAACACGAATACCACTTATTAAGTAAATAAAACTCCACTTATTAAGGTAATTGTGCACGATCACTTTAAGAGGAGACGAACGAAAAATAAATAATTATAATAATAACATGAAAAGAAGATTGTTTTCCCTATCTTTCATGAAGGGAAGATGCAGGAGAAGAAAAGATGACGGCTAAGGTTTAGAAAGAGATATTTTTTTTTAGAGAAAATTGACGTATAAACAAAATTGTACAGTAAAAACTCTATATAGTAATACTCTATATAGGAATAAACTCCCTATAGTAATAAAAAGTTCAAGTCCCAACTTGGGACTAGTTATAAATAAGAATAAACTCCACATTGTCATAAGTCATACATTTTTCAAGTCCCGTCTTAAGGATTTATACCTCTATATAGGAATAAATGATTAATATATTATAAAAATATTTATTAATTATATTTTTGTTTATCAAAATCAATAACATGTTTAAGATGACTTAAAATATTTATCTATAGTCGATTGTGACATCGACTTAATTTTATAGATCGATACTTGATCCTTCAATTTGCGAGTGCTCAATAGCTCGCTTGCATGTGATCCCTCTTGTTGAAGCCAAAATGATCTTTCTTGCATGTGATCTCCCTCTTGTTGTAACTATTAAATTAGTTACATGAACTTGTGAGATAGATAATATACAATGTATATGTTATTTTTATATTTATATTATTTTTTATACGAAAAATTTATTTTTTTTGTAAAACTCTATACAAGAATAACTCCGTATAATAATATTTTTTTCCCGC
>BMAC01000020.1:1996236-2020425 GCA_014905375.1 Phtheirospermum japonicum
CAATTTAATGGGTTAGACTTTGATTATAACTTTTAGACTGAGGTCTCTTTTTGTGTGCAAAATGTAAATTGCTTAATGGTTTGGCAAAACACTTTTCCTTTTCATAATATAAAGTTTTAATTTAGTTTTGCACAGTGTATCCAACCCAGCCTATAGTTATTTTGGACTTAAATTGATAATTTTATGCTGTTATTTCACTTTTTTTTTGGGGGGGGGGGGGAGGGGTCAAGAGATTTGTTCTTTATAAAATATATAATTAACTGTGAATTATATATATTTTTGATATGTACACGTAATCACAATACATCATCAAAACCACATGAATGATACGACCCGGATCGTATCGAATAATCCCTTTTCGAGTAAGGGCGAACTCCAAGACTTGTTCGAGTCGGCAAAACTTCTAAAAGAATCCTAAGAAATTCATAAATTTCATTAAATTTGATTGATTATCAAAGGGATCAAAGTCTTACATATTTATAATAGAAATACAAACCTAATACTAATACTACCAAACCCTAATCCTATTCATTAGTAAATACTATTATTCATTAATGGGGCTAATCCCGGGCGTATCAGAATATATGTGTCAACTAATAAATTCATACGTTAAGAGCCCTGTATATATACCCATTTACAGTTAAGAGTGTGCTTTAATCAAGTATTTCTTGTACGCAATAATCAAACCCATCACTTTAATCTTGATAGTTCAAGATTAAAGTAAACAAAATGGATCACTGAAAATTATAACAGTAGTGTATTCATATTGTAATGTGTAAGAATCAAATTATAGTCTTTTGGAATTATTTGCTGTATTCCTTAATTACGTTTATTCTTCATACTTTCTTTTTTGCACTTGAAAATTAGATAATTATCGGTGAGATATTATATTGTAGCTTGCTCATTTGACACTTTGCCCTTTCATCATTGTCAAAAGAAATGGGCTTCGTATAATTCAAGTAAAAATATTTGCAATCAAAATGTCCACCAATTTAAAAAGTATATCAATATATCATGTGATTGAGAGTTTTGTTTTTATTTTTCAATTACAATACATTTTTGCAATTCTCATGTAAAATAAAGGGGAAATTCCCATTTAGTACAAAAACAAAACTTTTGTTTACCGTTTAGTTACTTTAAAATATTTTATATTAAGACCAAGTTAATTTTATTAATTAATAAATTATAAATAAGAATTGGCTGTATTGTCCTAAATAAACTCTCTCAATTGACTTGCCTGAAAACAACGTGAAAACAACAAATTCCAAAACATGAAATTCTTAAAAAAAAAATATGTATGAAATTCAATCATACCATTCACATATCAAATCATACCATTCACATAACATGTATGGAATTGTATGTGAATTGATCACATAGAACAAATCAAATCATTTAAAAACATTATTAGTATGAAATTTTAAAGGAAAGTATGAAATCAAACTGCTTTGTGTGAATTGCCAATTCCGTTAAATTAAGTACGAGATTTTATTAGTATGAAATTCTAAAAGTATGATGATTTGTGTGAATTGATAATTTCGTTAAATTTAGTACGAAATTTTATTAGTATGAAATTTTAAAGGAAAATATGAAATTCAAACTGCTGGGATTCTGGAAATCGTGTGAATTGTATTATGGAAATTGTGTTAAATGTAATGGCGCGTGGAACATCGAATCAAACAACAACGCATTATAAAGAAATCTTTGTATCGTATTGCAGTTACAGTTGAGTTTTGAGTTATAATAGTTTTTTTTACACCCGTACGATACACAGACAAAAAAATAAAATATAAAAATGCAAATTATATTAATATTAATTTTATTATTATTTACCATTTGAAGATATAAATAAATAGAGAGATAGAGATGGAGAGAAATAACTAAAAGAATTCCACACTAGATAGATTATAAATCGAATCTACACTATATACATGAACGTTAAGATTATACGTTAATGAATACTTCTTTGTACACTAAATTATTGGTCAACGTTGGAGCTGAATTAATAAAATATACCATTAGTGACATCAATCAGAACCGAGCTTCAGAAAGCTGAAATTCTGTTGCCAGACTTATGTCTTTTCGACTCACATTCTCATTTGATATCGGGGAACTTACAAGAATTGATGCTAAGACATTAGTTCACATAAATAAAATAATACAAACATCGGTTATAATAGTACATTAACATAACAACATATAAAATATGGAATCCAATGTGTTGGATTATATACAATCGTGAGAGCAATTTAGCCCCAAATCCGTTAAATGAGCCGTATTTCCCCTCGCGCTAGCGCTAGATAACACTCTTGAGGTCACGTATGGACATGTATAGGGGTGTAAATGAGCCAAACAGTTCGTGAGCTATTCGCTACCCGACTCGATAAAAGTTCGCTCGAGCTCGTTTAAAAAGGCTCGTTTAATAAACGAGCAAACTCTATATTCATGGTATTCGGCTCGTTAGCTCGTTAGCGGGTTCGTTAGTGAGTTCTAAAGTGAGTTTGTTATTAAACTCGTATAAATTAAACTAATAATTTGGTTTTAATTATAATTTTTATACTTGTTCATATGAAAAATATAGAAATATATATATAAATTTATTTATTTACGTATCTTAGTAGGTGTATTATATACTTTAATAATATATATATATATATATATATTATTATTTATTGTAATAAAGTAAAGAATAATTTAATTAATAATTAATATCTTTTGAGCTCGTTTAGGCTCAATTAAACTCGAAAAAGCTCGCGAGCCATCGATATGTTCGTTAAAAAAAGCTCAAGATCGATAATAAACGAGCAAGTTTAAATTCTCTAAACTCGACTCGACTCGCCTCGTTTATAGCCCTAGACATGTATTCTCAGACACATTCATATTGCATGTAACAATCAGACAGTTGAAAAATAAATTATAATATTTAAATAAATAAATCATAGATTCCACTACAGTAGATAGTTGAAAAATAAATCATAAAGACATAAATAAAATTAATTTAATATACATGAATAAAACTCGAACTTATAATATGTATATATTACCGTATATATTATTGAGATTAATCTTTATCGTAAAAAAAAATCAACCAATATAATAATCCAAATTCCATGAACATCCACATATAGAAAACATCATACAACAATCAAATAATTTCCAATAATTATGTTCATTTTAAAATTACGATTGCAAACAATTCGACTTTATTTTATGATTAATAAAATATCATAGATTAAATTAAATTAATCTACATTAATATGTGAACAACGTACATAAAAATTAATAAAATATATACATACATACACATATATAAAAACCTGAGAAGAATACTTGTACCATTAAATTAGGAAAACATGTATGACGTAATTCTAAAAATTATTTAAAGAAACAACTAAATTTGAAGAAGTCAACAAAACAAAAAAAAAATACAAAGAAATGTTAAATATATATTTATCAAATATATAAATAATAAATATAATATATAAAAATTTACTTAGTAGGTTAAATTTATATATAATTACAACTAAGTCTATTGATAATTCACTGATTAATAACATATTTGATAAAAAAAAATAACAATCTCGTAATCTAATTTTAAAATTACAAATAATTCAAAATAAATTTATTATTAATAAAATCAGGAATCAAATTAAATTAATCTACATTAATAGAGATTGATGTCAAGAAAATCAAATGTATACAATACCATATAAGATTTAAATTAAACACATATGATAAAATATCTTACATCATAATAGATAATCAAATCTACAAAAAAAAAATTAAACTACATGCATGGAATTTGAAATTACAAATTGAAATGTATACATTAACGCATAATTTATTTTATTTAAAGACAATCGTTAAAAATTTAAAAACATCATAATCTAATTTTAAAACCTCAATTAATATAAAATAAATAAAAATATTTTAGAAATATTTGATAATAGAATTAATAATTCTACTCATTTAATTGATTAAATTCAACCCAAACTATGATTTATTTTGAGTCCAATTAATAATTGCCTCATCTAATGTTAAAATTACAAACAATCCGAAATAAATTTATTATTAATAAAATCAAAAAATTAAATTAAATTAATCTACATTAATAGAGATTGATGTCAAAAAAATCAAATGTATACAATACCATATGTAAGATTTAAATTAAACACATATGATAAAATATCTTACATCATAATAGATAATCAAATCTACAAACAAAATTAAATAAATCTACACGCATGGGATTCGAAACTAAAATTAAAATATATACATTAACACATAATTGAATTTAAAGACAATCGTTAAAGTTTTAAAAACATCATAATCTAATTTTGAAATTCCTATAAAGTTAAAATAAATAAAAACAATTTAGAAATATTGATAATAGAGTTAATAATTCAACCCCTTTGATTGATTAAATCCAACCCAAACCATGATTTATTTTGATTCCACTTAACAACTGAGAAACCCAATATTTTAGTCCAATTTAAATTCTATTAAGCCAACCGTAGATACGGATCCAAGCCCATAAACCAACTCCACACAATCGTACGGTCAAGACTTAATAGTTCCCAATCAAACGGTCATCAATCGACCTCATCTTTTATAACCTAGGTATAAAAGTCGGCAAACCTAAAAAATCGGCCGCATTCTTCATTTCATCTCAAACCCTACCTGCTGCTCTCTGGTTCACTCCACCGTCCATCCCCAGTAACCCACCATCTTCGAAACTTATTACATTATCTCTATTAACAAATATACCATCTTAACCTATGCCTCGTTGTTTTAAAGTAGCCGGTCGCTTGAAATCAAAAACCGATACAGTGAGAATTTTATAGATATCGGAACCTACCACAAACACGTCAGATCTATGAACTCCCAAAACAAATTATGTCGGATTTAGAAGTTGCAGGGGTTTTCGATCAAGTACATGTTCTTATTCCTTTTTTAATCTGACAAACTCCGTTTATGGTTCACTTATTATCGATCTGAATCAAATTCAGTTTATTGTGTTAGATCTATTCAAAAAATATATCGATTTGGATCAAAATCAGTCTATTGTGTTAAATTTATTATAAAAATATATCGACCTGGATCAAAATCAAGTATGTGTAGTGTGTGTACTGTGTACCAATGCACTGCAAAAGCTCTGTTTCCTTTTCCTTTTCCATTTCCTCTCCATCATCTCCAACTCTCCCCTGTCTTCTAATGTTTATCTTTACTAATATTTTGAATCTTATTTGTTTATACAGGATCTATTTAGCAAAGTACATCGACGACACCAGATCCAGTCAAATATTGAAATATTAAACAATGGGCCAAACAAAGATAATGACCGATCCATATTCAGCCCATCTTAAACAGGTAAAAGTCTCAATTTTGCTAAAGCTCATTTAGTTCCATGTTTATATATGACAATCGGTATTTGATTTATAAATTAAATAAATCAAATGATGCATGCAATCACTTTTTTTAAACAATATCTAATTTTTAATTTAAAAAAATGTTATTGTATATCATCATTTGCATTAATTATCTATTTTTAAATTTCAGAAAAATAATACAATTATCTGAAGGGTTGCTGCATATACAATTATCTGAAGGGTTTGCTTTATTTTCAAATACTTACTAAACTTTCTGATAATCGATCTTAGCAATGAAATCAATTATGTTTAGTGAGTTAGAATTCAAAATTGTACACATATGTGAATTTTTATAATTATAGGCCCGATGATTGTAACTTATTTACATATTTTATGTTGTATGATTGCTATTGTTTGGTATGTGCTTCAGTTTCCATTCACTCTATGTACGATTTTATGATAAGTTTTTTATATTTAAATAGAGATAATATTTTTTGATAATATTTTACTGCATCTATTCTTGATTTATGTGGGGTGTGTTCATTTCTTAATTTTCCATGTTCTTTGATCTATATGGTAGGACTTGATTAGGAAAAATTATTTTTTTAGTCTATTATATTGTCTACTTTCCAAAAAAATACCATGATATTGTCCGTTATCAAAACACCCACACTAAATTGATAAAATTATCAAAAAAGGTACAAAACTATCCCGCCCGGGCTTTTTTGCTGACGTGGCTTGATTCAATACTTTCTTATCATTTTTCTTTAATTTTAAACATTAACTGAGAAATAAGTCTGAGAAATAAATTCATTTTGGTCCATTATATTAGCCATATTTCAAAAAAGGTACGGGACATTGGCCATCGTCAAATCACGTCCACTGATTTGTACATATTTATGTGTGATTTCTGTTTTTTTTTTTTTTTTTTGTAAGTGTGTCTTGTCGTGTGTGCTTTAGTCAGGTTTTAGTCGTATTTTAGCCCATTTTTCTTTATTTTGCATTTTCGTAACGTTTGTCGTCTTTTTAGTGTTTTTCGTATTTCTCTTTTGCTTTTTATAGATTTTTATGTTATTTTGTGTTTCCTTGTTTTAGGGTAGTCGATCAAGCCTAGGAGCGTTCCCGAGGATCACAACCGACTCGATTTGTCAAAAACACGACTTGGACCCGCGTAGCACAACCATCGATCGATGCATGCCTCGACTCGCTCGTTTTTCAGCATCGGTGGTCAGGCCATTTTGGGCAAATTGACTATTTTGCCCTCATTTCACCTCTATAAATATAACAATTCTTTTTTAAAAATCAAGCTCTTGACTCCTAGGGTTTGACAAGCCCAATGTTGTTCTTATTTTCATTTTCAATTTTCCATTCTTTTCTTCATGAATTTCCAGTTGTTAGTTCTTAGTAAATTATAAATTCTTAAGTATTGCGCGAATATTTGTCGTAAGTTTAATCTCAATTCATGTTCTTCTAATTCGAACGATGAAACTCTCCAATTCTAATTAGTAAGATTTCCATTTCCTCTGTTTTATTATTATAATTTCTTGTTGCTTTGTCATGAGTTTTCGTATTGGAATTGTGATGTTCTTGATTAGTAATCGTTTTTCTTGCATTTTTCATGATTTAATGTTATATAATTGTTAGAAGTTTATATGAATATAATTGTTGATATTCAAGCTTAGTTTCCATTGTTTCTTTATTTCAGTCTTTTTATGTCTAATCGTGTTCGTGTTTGCGTTGAGTTTGTATTGTTGGATTGCTTGATGATTGTTGGTTAGAATTTACGGGTCATGTGCCTAGAATCGTTTAGAACCATCAATTGGGAATGTTGGGTGTTTAATTTATAAGTTGGGATTGATAACCCCAATTTGTAGATTAAGTGTTCGATAAAATGCCAATTGATCGTTTAGACAATTCTAGAGCCCTAGACCCCCATTTTCTTAATCTTTTCAGAGTTTTTGATTTCATTGCTCGTCGTTTAAATCATCGTCTTAGTTATTACAACTTTCAAACCAAAACTTGATCGAGTGTTTAGTGTATCTTTTTCATTATTTTCTCGTTCGAGAAATCAAATACAAAAACTGCTTCTGATTAGTCTTTTTCGAGAGATTCGACTCGAGCCAAACTTACCACTTACAATTGCTCCATTCTTTTGAGGACGAACTTTTATTTTAATAAAAAAATAAGTGTAAAAAGTTTGATTTATCCACTAAGTTGGCTAATTGATCAAAAAATATCCAAAAAAAATTGGTTGAGATTTTTGTTGACGTGGTGTGGTGCTATATTTTCTTATCATTTTTCCTATAATTATAAACATTACAACCCTACATATTCTTTTCCGTTTTTCTTTTATTTCTTCTTTAATCCAATAAATAAAATTTGAATCAATAAAGAATTATTAAAATTTGAGATAAATATAAAAATATAAAATAAATATTAAGAATTATAAAATAAATATAAGAATTTATATTAGAAAATAATTATTAATAAAAAAAATTAGCTAATACAATTAGATATAAATATAAAACCATAAAATAAATTATAAAAAATTATAAAAACATATATAAAATTCTATACGAATAAAATTAGATTATTCATATAAATAAATATATATATATATATATATATATATATATATATATATATATATATAATGTTTTTTTAAGTTTATTTTATATTTTTATATTTATTTCTAATTTTACTCATTCTTTATTAATTAAAATCTAATTAATAGTAATAAAAATTAAATTAATTTTATAATTTTGTAAGATCTACTTTATATTTTTATATTTATCACTGATTTTTTAAAATTCTTTATTAATAAAATTAATTTGATTCAAGGAAATAGAATGAAGGGTAAATAGAATCTTATCTTCAATTTAATGTTTAGGATTAAATAAAAATGATAAGAAAATATAGAATAACGTCACGTCAGAAAAATGCCCCGATCAAGCCTTTTTGGACCTTTTTTGATGAATTGGTCAACTTAGCAGATGTGGTTTGATGATGGTCACTGTCACGTACATTTTCTGGAATGTGGCTAGTATAATGGACCAAAATAAATTTCTTTCTCAGATTTCTTTTCAATTAAAGTTTAAAATTAAAGAGAAATGATAAGAAAGTATTAAATCATGTCACGTCAGCAAAAAAGCCCGAACGGGATAATTTTGTACATTTTTTGATAATTTTACCAACTTAGTGTATGCGTTTTGATACTGGATAATATCATGGTCCTTTTTATAAAGTGGACAATATAATGGACCAAAAAAATAGTTTCCTGACTTGATTATGTTAACACATTATCAGTAATCCATAAGGCTGATTGAAATGTAGTTTGTTTTTATAAAGAATAATCTTACATGAAAAATATTTATGTTTTAAAATATAAATATTTTCATTTTTCTTTGAGTATGTTACTCCCTCCGATTCATAATAAGTGTCGTTTTAGAAGTTAAATTTTATTTCAAATTAGTTGTCGTTTTAGAACTTTTTACCCATTTCTTTCAACTTTATCCCTACTCATTTAAGGAAATAAAATAAATTTATGATAATAAGATAATTATTAGTAAAGAGGTAAGAGAGTTTAATTAGGAATATTATTAATTAATTAAGGGTGTATTAGTCAAATTTACATTTTCCTTAATTCTAGACATAAATTCTAAAATGACATTTAATAAAAAATGGATGGAGTAATACATTATCATTTTGCTTTGATTATGTTAACACTTTGCAATTGACTTGCTTTTTATTTACTTAACTTATTTTATGTTAATACATTCCCCTTTAACATGCAACTGTTACTGTTTTCATAAGTATACAGAAAATGAGATTGAATACTGCAACTATTATGTATGAATCTAACTTATTTGCTGCTATTTATCATGTGTGATGATCTAATTTTTTCCTAACTGTGTATCGGGTATGGTTTAACCAAATTTAAAAAGGAAGCAAACATGTAAGATAATTCAATGGAACATGCTGAAAAAGATAAGTATACAAATTAACTCTGAACATAATTCAATTATTGCTTTTAGAATGAAACTTTTATTATGTCTAAGTTTATCGGCTGGAAACTGACATGACCTATCGTAGTATGATAATACCTCTGAATAGAGTCCACAGTTTAAGTAGGTGTAACAGTGTCACAAACAAAGATATATCTTTTAAAAACCCAACATCTGCATATTTTATGTAATCTACTGTTTAATATTTATAATGCAATATATATTTGTCTATGTTGAATCTGAAATCTTATAACATTAGTCTTGCAGGTTGGGAACATATATTATGGAGAGCAAACAATACCTCACAGCATGAGAAAAGATAAGTACCAAAATGTCATCCTTAAATTACACTTACACTGCCATTCCAAATAGACACAACAAACATTGTTTAGTTCAATAATTTATGTTAATTATATGTTTTTATCACATAAATGAAAGGAGTTTTATTTGTATCTCAGGTTTGAAAAAGGGAAACTGGAGAAGTATTGATGAGTAAAGGGATCACACACACGATAAAAGATAAGTAATAGGCTTAAAACTAATATACATATATACAAATAGATTTTATACTTAATAAACTACAGCACTAACTGGTTTTGCTTTATCACTGTTTTTAAATAATTTGCAAAGTCACATATGTCGGGCAAAACAACTCATGAGACTGAAGTTAAACGGTAAAATACGTTTTATGCACTTGACTCCTATTTAATTTTTAAGTAAACTTAATAACATATAAATATAATCTTAATTTGTGTAGTTCTAAACTGTAGGTTTAAAGGATTGACAGGAAAAACAGGTATAACAGATCCTTCAATCCATTCAGTTTAAAACATAATTTAGTTATAGAATAAAAAAAATTACCTTGTTCAGTGTTGTTTGTTTGTATTTTTTTTCCTATTAAATCGGTCTTCCTCCTCATGTTGATTCCTCACAATACGCTGCTCCAAATATAATTACAAGCCCTATGTTGTTACATGGATGTTTAGTTATGTGTGTGTGTGTACTTGAAACTGTGATAAACGAAACTGTTGTGCGATGATAGAATTTAAGTTTTTAGGGTTTATTATTGTGCAATCTGTGATAATCTTATAGGCACAAAGAGATGTATATAAACAAATATTTTGCGAATTTAGAAGATGCACATTATATTTAATAGGTAAATTTAAGCGTATATCTTATCTGATAATAGAATCTTCAATTATCAGGATTATTAAAAATAGAAATTACTTTTTAACATATCGAGAAGATTCACTTGGAAAATATAAAAAATACTTTTCTATTAATAAATATATTATTTCACAAAACTTCTCACTAATATATCTATATTATTTAGCTATAAAATTTCAAATGAAAATATAATTTTGAAATTACTTTTATTATATTTAATACAATTTATAGAACATAATAATTAATATTTTTTCTCGAGATTGTACAACTTGTATATTGAAATTCGATAAATTGTGTTATTTACAAAGAAGTAAATTTTCTTTTTACAAAGTTGTAACGTATATATAATTTTCATTATTTGGTTACATTTAAACCATTAATATATTACTCAAGGCTAAGATTTTTTATTTTCAAAAACATACTATATACTGGAAAAAGTACAAATTATTATTTAAGGATTTTTCTTTTAAAGAAAAGGTTTTCACATATTAGATACATATAAGTTGTTCCTCCGTCACAACTAAAGTGTGAACGCAGTTTTTATCTATCAATTTATTTTACATTACTCATTTTTTGATACTGGTGATGATTAGTGCACACGTTTTTGTTAAATAAACAATTAGATTAGGCGAATGTATTTACTTATTTTATTAATAATTGTAATTTATTTACTCCTTTTATATGTTGTATGTTTTGGATGATTTTTAATTCCTGCTTTAGATCACATGATAGTAATCAAAATTTTGAGATATTAGATCAATACAATATACCTAGTATAGGTCAACAAACGTAAGTTCACTTGACCAAATTGTCTTTCAGACAATATCAATATTATTTATTAAAAATCAAATTAACGGTAAACTCTATAAAAGATTAATATATAATAGTAATCTATGTATAAAAATAAGGCAATACACATCCACATAAAAGACATTATTTGTAATAATTATTTAAACACAACAGTATATAATAAAAAGACTTTATTAAGCAAATTAAAATATTAAAAATATCAGATTCAAAATCACATAAATATTGTTCAAGCGTAAAATGCTATCACCCTCTATTTAAATTCAAAATAGCATAATCAACCTCAAATTTGAAAACGCAATAGAAATAAGTAACTCATAGTAGCTAAATAATAATAATAACAACCATAAAAATAATAATAATAATAATAATAATAATAATAATAATAATAATAATAATAATAAACTAAGAAATGTTCTTTATTCAATCACCAATTCTCGTTTCATCTTCCTCATCAATCCCAACAACACATCCTTCTTCAAAGTTTAGAACATTATTACTCACTGATTTTCCATTCTTAGATAGAACCCTAGACGTCTTTCCAGAAGCGGGAGCTATACCCTCACCATCAAACATCAGTTTCTTTATGGTTGAACTCTCACCATCTAGCTCCATAACTTCGACTTTCTTAATAGGAGTAGTAACCTAATTCTCGGAACGGGTGTCCTGTACAAATGTTTCAAGTTATGGTCACATTTGTAAAATCATAACCGGAGGTTCCACGGAAGACCGCTTTCAAAAGACAAAATTTGATCAACGTATTCGTCCCAATGAGTACAACTAATGCGACGACCATTATAATACCAAACGATAACCAAGGCTAATTATTAATTCCTACATAAATATAAAAGCAAACAAACAAATAATATGAATAATAATAATACATATGCAAAATGCTATAATTGAAACTTACCTTAAATTCTCGAGAATAATCTCAATCAATCGAGCTCGTCGCCCACGCATTTATTCTTTCTCTTGGGGGTTATGAATTTCGGATACCTTTTCCAACTATATCTACAATAGAAATTTTAACTAAATTAGTTCCAAAAAAATCAAAAAATTGTATATATTTTTAACTATTCAAAAATATAAAGAAACTAACCGAACAACATTGTCTCGTCAACTTTGTTAACATCGGTGAATGTTGAAAAAGTAAGAAAATCAAATATGTAATTGGGCAACTGTCTTGATAGACCGGACTAACGGATCATCCGTTAGGCCAAAATCGCATATCAATACATTATAATATAAAAACTAATACGTTATAGTAAAAGACCAATACATCATAATACAAAAATCAATACAACATAGTATGGGTCAGGGATTTTTGAAAACCAATACTTTCGAGTACAAAAGCTAATACATCGTAGTACAAAAATCAATACATTTAAGTATGGGGTCAGATGACCTAACAGGTCATAACCCGTCAATGTGGGCTAACGCAAGTGTTTGTCTATGTAAATTCGGGAACAAATCATCCTTCACGTTGACTAAAATTGTTTTAGCATGGAAGATAATTTTGAATTTGGCCATCGTAGTACGGAATTTGCCGGTGTTATTTTCTACGTAATAATTTTGAATCGCATAAACGCGACCCTCAACAATTCGATTTTTGAACAATTTGACATTGATCTTCTTTATAACACCAGTAATTCGTCCTCCCCGTTTTAAAATAATTAGTGACAATTTAAATCAATTCAATACATTGATCGAATAATTAGTAGACAATTCGAACCTATATATCTAGATATAATAATGAAACCGAACATATATATCTATGTATAACAATAAAATTATTGGGAACAAAATAATTACCTCCAAATCATGAAAAACGATATCCATGGAAGTCTTTTGTTCCTTATCATCAAATGCGGACCGAGTAAAAATCGAACAACTCTAAACTTAAGTACTTTTTTATTCGTTTGGTCGATATCTTTGATGAGTCCAAATAAAGGAGGCATCGTTCCAAAAATTCTTGCTGCCCAAGTTTTGAAAATAGAGAAAATGCAAAGACACATTCGGGTGGGGAATTGAAATTGATTTGCAAATAATAGGAACCTATATTTATAGGGAGAATTAGTTGAAACCCTAGAAGCTCAAGTTTTGGAATCCTGTTCACATTTTAAAAGATATGATTTCGTATCCCCTCATTATAGATAATGTATCTGGATTTAATTTATTGTAGATTTTTTATTTATCGATTTTAGAACCAAAAAATCGACCAGCTGCATTTTCCACAAATTGAACGTCTTTAATAGGCTAACAAATCGTATAAAATCTGATTTTTTAAAAAATGTGATTCCGACTTTAGCATATAAGGATTATTTAATATTATTGTTGATTTTTATTTTTAAAAAATCGATCTACTGCATTTTTCATAAATTAAATGTCTTTAATTAGACAAATAAATAGTATGAAATCTGGTTCTTTGGAATTATTCAATATTGAATAGAAATCTGATGTGCTGTATTTTCTTTGATTATGATTCTATTTTTTCTATATTTTTTATTGGTTGATTTTATTTTTAAAAAATTGATCTGCTGTAAATTCCATAAATAAAATGTCTTTAATTAGACAATCAAATTGTAGTATGAATTTTGATTTTTCAGAACTATCCAGTATTGAATATAAACCTGATGTACAGCATTAGAGTGATTTTAGGCAATCAGTTTTCGTATGAATAAAAAAAATTAATTTACTGTATTTCTTTTGTTTAGGGTTCTAACTTTTCAAATGATTCGTATTAAATCAACTATCGATTTTTTAAAATAAAATTGTTGTGGAAAATACCAGATTTCTTAGAGTTTAATTATGCAAGGAGATCAATATTTGTTCAATTCTGATATGCTTTAATGTTTTTCTATTTTTTACCAAATTAGATATATTTGGGGACTGTTATGTATTTAATTATGATGTCTTGCTTTGTTTTTTAGATCCTGATTTTTTCTTAGGGCCTGTAATTTAATTTATTTTCATGCTTTATTTTTTTTATTCGGGGCATGTAATTAAATTTATTCTTATGGTTGCTTTTATTATTCTTGCCTAATCTATTATTTAAATTCAAAATACCAAAAAATACAGTTTATCTTTAATCAAAATTTGAATACTTGACTATTATATAAACAAATTTTATTATTGTGATAACTAATTAGATGATAGAAAAATGTATATATATATATATATATATATATATATATATGGATGTGTTCAAATGGTAATCATGTCATTATATGTGAACCTGCGAACTAGTGCTTTTATTATATATCAGCAGTGCTTTTATTATACAATCCTAATACTTTTTAATCAAATAAGGAAATACACAAAAAATTTGATACATCCATTTAATTAGATCTAAGGCCCATAATTGACCATAGGTTCACATATATAAGTACATAGTTCTCATTCGAGCCTAATCATATATATATATATATATATATATATATATATATATATATAATTTTAAAATTGTGAGTTTTGGGCAGTTAGAAATTCAATTTATGTGGCTCACAAATTTATAATTCTGAGATTTCAAAAAATCAAAATTTATTTTTCACAAATTTGAATTCAGAGCTTCAAAAAGTTCAAAAAATTTTGGTCACAGATTCAAAAATTTAAGCAATATTATCCTAATTTGTAGCCATAATATCCAAAATTTAACTACTCCTTTTAACCTTTTGAAAACAAACGACTGCAATTTGAAACCTATGTTGAAAAGTCAACAATTGTGTACTGTGAGATTTAATTTAAAAAAAAAAATAGTTGAAAAGTCAATAAATGTGACTTTGCACCAAAAAAGAATTCTTTTTGAAAAAAGATAATAGTTTTGGAGGGGACCAAAATAATTGTCACATATATTCTTATCCACCCGATTAGTGCTGAGTTGTCAAGTGAAGAGCATTCCGGAGAATAGGTGGACCAATGAGGTGTCTCCAAAGTTGAGGTGTCGAGTTGTGGTTCAATGCGGTCTATTTTGGGACGAGACCTAAATTTTGAGTGGGTATGAATAACAACTTTTTTTTTCTATTTCTGTTAATATTGTTTTGTCCAAACCTCACCTAATATCACACGTCATATACTATCTTGAGATATTCAACTTTTTTTTTCTTCTTTGTTCATCTGTTTGTTCTTCTGTTCAAAGTAGATATGATAATCCAACTTTTCTAAATGTTATGTTGATGGATTATAAAAATACGATGGTTAGAATTATATATTGGTTTGTTCATTCCGTTTTTTCCCGATCGACAGCCAAAGGTTCTCGTTGAGATCCTCAACCTCCAGCTCGGTCTCGGCCTCAACAAGATTCTCGAATAGTATTAGTATTAATATTACGAGAAGAGCTTGTCATAATAATATTATTAAAGAAAATTAAGTAAAACGAGATTAAAAAGAAGAAGAATATTATTGATAGTATTTTTTGCACTAATTTACAACTTCAAACTTGAAAATATAAGAGAAGAGGAAGAATATTGGAGATGAATTGGTGTGAGAATTGGTGTTAGAGATGATGGTATTTATAGGTGTAGAAATGGATAAAAAAAAATAAAAAATCAAAAAACTAGTCATTGTGAACCGCCGATTTCGGTTACCAGCGGTTAAATCCCCAACGAATAGTTTTCTTGACCGTTGAATCTTTAATGGTTATTTGATCCGAGTCGCTGATTTCAAACGGTCAAAAATTGGCCGGTTTAGCTGCCAGTTCTAACCGGCGGTTCAACCGTCGTTCAGTTTTTATTATTATTTTATTTATCCCAGTTAACCGGCGGTTTCGGTTGCCCAAACTCCGGCCACTGGAATTTGGTTTACATTTTTGGTTTTAACCAAAACCACCGGTAAACGGTTAACCGTGTTGACTGGTTAAAAATCGACGGTTAATCGGCTAACCGTAACCGCCGGTGACATGTCTAGTTGTTGCGCATTGTCCAAACCATTGACTCGACCACATCAGTTGTTGTCCATACTCTGACGACTCCACGCCGTGACACCACCTATAATTGAACAAAAAAATATAACAAATCAAAACAAAAGGGAGAGATATTACACAAAATAAACACAATACACAAAGCAATACGGCAAATTGAAATTGGACTCGATACCGCCTCCACAAACTTGGCTCGTTGTTGATCAATCCGAGGAGGACCGCAGCACCGTCAGGAGTGGACGCCGAGGAAGGGGTGTGAAAGATGCTATCTGAGATCTCCTCTTTTAGACCTAAACTCGCAGGAAACTCGGAAACCGAAATCTCCTCGGGATGGCTCAATCCTTCGCCACCGTTAGCTCCCATTGGAAAAGGCAAGTTGACCACCGTGGATAATCCCGAGCCTCAAAACCTCGAAAACCCTAACTCGGTAAGGTCTCATCCCACGCACACACACGGTTTAACACAAAGAAATGAAAGTGGCGCCAAATAGAAACTAAACATTGTAGCCAATAGAGCGACAAAGAGACATAAGTTTTGTGCTCCACTGAGTTATAGTTTCACCAAGGGGGTGCAAGGATGCACAAATGGCTGAGAGTAAATCCCCAAAATTGAGAGCAAATCCGCATATTGGATCAAAGACGACCCGACGGATTAGCGGATTCTCCTCATAGTTAGGGGTGTGCAAAATTCGGTCAAATACTGAATTAACCAAAAAATTCGGTTCGGCTTTTCGACCGGTGGTTCGGTTTTCGGTTGTAAAATTTTTGGTCAATTCGGTCGGTTTCGGTTTGACTACTAAAAAAACCGATATAACCGAACCGACCGAATTATATATATATAATATATTAATTATATATTTTTTAAATTTATTTTTATGGCTTGAAAATAATGGAAATTAAAAAAAAAAGAAAAAAAAAAGAGGAAATCGTTTCGGGCGAAACCGACCGAAATATTTCGGTTCGGTTCGGTTTCCCAAATTTTTTCGATCGATTCGGTCCGACCAACAACCATAATCGGTCAATTCGGTTTTGACAATTTGATCGACCGAACCGACCTATGCACACCCCTAGTCATAGTATACTTTCCAGTTGGGCTAATAATCAAAGTAACTGATTAAGCTGACAAAGCAACGTGAATATCCCAATTCACAAAGTATCATTTTTGAGTCACAATTCCTACAAAAATAATTAACGTTTGAATTCTATATTAATTATATTTACAAATCTTAACGAACCGACACGGGCAAATAGCACTGTAGAATCAAAAAACTTGAATACACTGGACAAAAAGGTTTTAATTATTATGGCAATATTAAAATAATAGGAGTGGAATTTTTACACATCTGAATTACTTGACATGATACAAAAACATATGTACTAAATGATGGAAAGAGAAGTATTCTAGTAGACCACGGGGAGCACTTGCAAACCATTTTATTTTGAAAACTTTTTAATTTCAGATTTTTTAAGTATTTCAAGATTTATATTTAGATTCAACTTTCATTTTCTTTATATCATTAATCAATTCAATTTATTTTGTTTAAATAAACAACTCAAATATTAATTATTATCACCCATTTTTCATAAATTTTACTATTGCTCCACTCATGTAACTTTAACTATTAATTATTATTTTATTTGTTTTATATTAATCAATTTTAATCATTATATTTTCATCTCATATTTATTAACATTATTAAAAAAAATACTATTCCCTTAAAATTCACCCGTTTCTCTCATTTCCAGATTTTCTAAAATGAAAACATATCTAATTGATTCCAATTCGCAAATATTTTACTATTTTGATATATTTCAATTTTAATTATTATATTTTTATTTTTTATTTAACAATATAATAAATATATAAGAATTTTTTTAAATAAATATACGAGTGACCAAGCAAACATGAATATATCATATTTATCGCCAATCAACTCTATTTGTTTAATGCCGTTGACACCTAGCTTATGTGTCAATAGCAGGTTCATTCTAATTGCAAGTGTCAATTTGTAATTTATTATAAATCCGATATGGCATTCTCACATTATTTATCTTAAAAAACTTCATTTTTAGTAATTTTTTTCGTGGTATAAAATAGTACTTTTTTCTCAATCCTTATCTCCCTAGTAAACTAGGGTCTGTAAAACCATCTCTCGCCGCTTCTGTAATTTTCTTTTCTTCTGCAAACTTTCTTTTTCATTTTTTCATTCTTTTAATCCTAACAAATACTACAGTTTGTGAAACCTAAATTAGGATTTTTTATTTTTTTTTGTATTTCTTCTTCTTTATATTTTTTAAGCGTAACCATCGATCTTTCATATGTGACTTTTTGATCTAAAAGTAATTGTTAATCCTTCAATATTTCTCATACTATCAATATGAAAGATTAATTTTTGAATTCGCAGAAAAACAAAGTTGCAAAGACATATGAGGGATTTATTTCTTCAATTCATACAACCGATAATTGCGTGGATATAGCCGAGAGTAATTTTCTCCATTCCAGATTCGATAGAAGCTCAATCAATTTATCCTCCCCATAATTTTCTCAACCGAGATTAATTGATATTTTTTTTTCAAGTTCTCTCCTCCATCCCAAATTCGATTCCCCACCAGATTTGGGATTTTCTGATGATTTTTCATCTGATTTAAGAAAAATATCGAAGAAAGCTGCGGGTTTATGCAGCGATCAATTCTTTAACAAAAATCAATTAACCAATGGTTTTCAGAATTCTTAGCGGCAGAAACTGATAATTTACTCAAATTTTGTGAAGATTTTTCATTCGATGGCCGATGATAATTTTATAGTCTGTTGATATGGTATTCATTCTATACCCATTTGTCAGGTACGTCGGCTAGACCCGGATTTTATTGCTAAACATGTTGAGTTATTGATATGGTTGAATCCTATTTTGATAATGGTTCTAAAAAACCTTTAACATGATGTCCATGATGTGTTTGATAAAATGCGCGTGAGATGAGTTTTTGAAATATGCTAAATCTTCTTGGAAAACAAACAAAATCAGTTTATGTGTTTGAATCATATAAGTAAAATAATCAAATAAGATGCAAAATATAATCTGGGAAAATATCTTGCCTATATGATACCGAAAGCGCATTACCTTTTTTATGTTGTACGATTTGCGAAAGCACGTGTTTGGCAGTGGATCTGGTGTGGCATTTTTTGTTCATGTTTTTTGTTGTTCGAGATTATGGCTTGATGAAATTGCAGTGTTTTTATATTCACGAGTCTATATTTTTCATGCCGTTTTACTTTTATCAATCTTAATTGTAAAATTAGAAGGTCTATGGATATAAGAATAATTCTCAGATTCACGATGTTGTTAATCAATGTTACCAACATCAGTTAACACATCGACCAGAGTAAATTTAAACTTATGCAGCGGAAATTTAAAATACAAGAACACGATTTAACAAATTCAGTTCACAAGTAAATACTTGTGAACTTGGGTGTACAAACCCGAAAACTATATTACTTTCACTTTACGTTCAATACAAAATATAAAGTAATATATGAAAACTAAATATTAAGAAACCTGATACTAAATACGTGTTGCCGGAATGGCAAGATCTCTTCCATCGGTCACGCAACTTCAAAGATCTTGTTTCTCACGAACGTTGGCTCCAAGTAGTTTTCTTCTTCGTGTTCTTCTTCTCTTGTGCGTCGTCTTGCGTCTTGCCTTGCCCCTTCAAGAGATCCGTGCGTCAATCCTCTAAAAACCGTAAGTCCAAGTTTTAGAATTTCTAATGTCTTAAATACACAATTCTAAGATCCTAAACTTGGTAAATACTTAAAAATAAATCCTAAACACAATTTAGAAATAATTAAAGTTTTGTGCATAAACTTGGAAATATAATATTGTCCTATATCTAGTTTCCTAACTTATTTTGTGCCCAAGAAAGGCAAATAACAAAATAGGAGTTATTGCCAAGAATAAATTCCTCAACAATCTCCCCCTTTTGCCTTTCTGGACAAAACACTAAGACGCAAACACAAATGAAAATAAAAATATTAACTCCCCCTAAGATAGAAAACTCCCCCTACACAAAACACCCAATGTTGTTAACACTCCAACCAACATTACAAACCAACATTGTTCAAAATAACCAGCACTTCACAAAACAAACAGAGTAAAGGAACTTAATGACTTCAAATCCTCTTTGACCGTCGAGGAGATGTCGAAGTTCCTTCACCACTCTTCTTCCTCTTCTTCTTCTCCCTCAGTTTCATCATCTTTTTCAAAGCCGTGTTGCGTGCCCGAATTCGCTTACGCCTCTTCTCTTGAGCAAGGCTTGCCAAGGCTTCGGCAGCAGCAGCAGTATCATCTCCATCGTTCTCGTCATTATCATCAGCAACATCCTCTCCCTCTATGTCCGCGTCATCTACATCCTCTCCCCCTTTTTGTCCAGAAAGGGAAAGGGCCTCCAACAGTGAGCAACGAAGTGCCTGCAACTTAGAAATCTGTAAGTCAATGGAAGCAACATGCGCACGCAGGAGCTGCGCAGAAATGCGGACCATGTTGGGATCGTCCTTCCCAACATCACTATCAACATCAGCAGGAACTGGAGCCTGCCAAGGCAAATTGATCACCCTAGCACCAGTAGTGTGTTGGCCTCAAAAAGCAAACCAATCCGCATCACCAGTGAGCACATCATCTGGGAGAAGCGTCAGACCTTGGCTCTTCAACAAGCTGAAAATAAGAGAGGGAAAACACAACGAGGCAGCAGACCTCGATGTGGCAAACTTAGTAACAATATCAAAAACATGATGCCCGAAACTGAACTTTACACCCTTCCCAAGCTTAAATAAAAACTGGGCCTGAGGCCGAGTAACAACCGTAGTGTTCTTGGAAGGAACCCAGTTGCAAAGAGCCACTTTGTGCATAATAGAATACAAAGAAGAGATCCTAGTGCTCGGCAGTTGCTCAAACCAGGAATGTACCATACCACCAGATAAAAAAGACACAACCTCATCCATATCATCCACAGCAAAATTACCCCGATGTGAAGTGGTGCCAAATAAATCATCAATRAAYTCAGGAGTGAAGGCAAACACTTTACCACGCAGAAAAACTTTCCCATAGTTCACAGAGCTTAAYTCAACAATCGAGGGCAGCATATTTGCATAGAACTCAAGAACTATGTCTCTAACAAATGAAATGGCGGTAGAGACTGTGGAATACATACCATGAAATCGGAGGTAGGCTATCAAGTTGTGGTGCTCAAACAAATCAATCGACACTTTTCTCTCAGCGATCATATGGCGAGTTTGATAAACATCAAACAGCTCAGCAGCCTCAGCAGTTAAAAATTTCTCTGAAAAGGGCTCCATGTCCTCAATCTCGGGTGTAGGAGTAGCAGTGCCAGATGAGGACTGGGAGTGATCACAGGCAGCCGAGGAGGACTGCGTGGGAGAATGCGATGGAACAGATACAGTGCGGGAGGACGAGACAGACTTTGAACGACTCAATGTTGGTAAGGGGCTACCAACATGACTAACAACATCATCCTTTGCAGCTGCCTTCTTTTTCTTCTTGTCCTTTTTGAATGCAGCAAGAATATCTTTCAAGGGCACATCCATTGTAGAGTCAGGGGAATGTTCAAAAAGACCTGTATCAAACTCAGGTGATGCAGCACCAATTGGAGACGGCGGGGGAACATCAGCAGGCGACTTGGCGGAACTAGTAACTTCGCTGGTGATAAAATCCAGCACAGTATATGGAGGCGAAGAGTACTCAGTAGCAGAAGACTTGGGAGAGACTTTGACCTTTGCCTGGATGGGAGAGACACTGTCTTTCATCAGGCTGGGTCTCCTGTCGGCTTTACGTACAAGCTGCTTGCGGCGAGTAAACCCCTTCTTCTCCGGCAAACTGGGAGCAGAAGCAGACGACGGCACATCTCCTGCAATCGGAGCAGTAGGCTCAAAATCATGATCATCGGGATCAGACTCCACAATAATATCCTCCTGGAGGTTCATGTGTTCAATCGGCACGTGGCGGCGTGGACCTGCCTTGCTCTTTGGGACCGCGGGCGGCACAACGCCGGGCGGTATGTTGCGCAAACGCCTGGACCGCTTCAAGGTAGGATTCCCTATGCGGCCAAAGGTCTCAGCCACAAAAGCTAAATCGGGGGGGTTATCGACGTCAATTTCGTTCCCGGACTGTCCAGGGAACACTTGAGCAACCGGCGTAGCATAAACCGGCGATGGAATAGGCACGGCAGCGAGAGAATCAGGCGCATGCAATTTAGGCGGCGATGTTGATAGTGGTGGGTTTGAAGAGCTACCACCACCAATCTCTTCACGAATATCTAGGCCACCAATTTTTGGYAAAGCCAGRGGGACCTGGTCACCGSAGRGGCGAACCTCTTCAGGCAGTTCTYGGACAGACGAGGACGYCAGCGGCGAATTGGTCATCCTGCACAAACTCACAAAAARACACAGCCAAGAACCAAAATAATCGAGAGAATTTGAGAGGGATAAGGATTCTAYGAGTTTTAATCWGAAAGGGTTTTCAATTGTGAGCCAACGGTAAAAAGCAAATCAGCTTTTTATCCTTCCAAAAGATGACCGTTGCCCACAAGGAGAGAGAAGGTAAATATATGGAAAAACCCCAAAAAAATCACCGGCCGATTTTTATCTTTTAAAACACGATTTTCGTTTCCAAAAAAATAAAGCCACTCCTCCTAGAATTAGGCTACGTGATCACACAAGTTATCCCACTAACTCATTCCATAAACTCTCTTTCCCCTTTTTTTTAAAAAAAAAAATGCACGACTTAGTCTACAAAATAGTCCAAAAATACAAAGCTGATTTTAATGAACCATCAGCACAGTTGTACCTATCTTGTGCAATGTTAATTTTCACTCACCAAATTCACCTCATTATTACCTGTCCAGTCGTCCGATTATAACTCCACTGAAACACTTGGTTAGCTCAATTCAAACCAAAATTAAGAGATTTCAAGCAAGACAAAAACACAAGAAACATAACGCACAGTAAGATGGCATCTTCACAAAGTATGAATGTCCTACGGGATGCCTAAAAATCATGACCTAAAAGGTTAAAATATAACACATTATGATTTCAGTGTTTTGATCCAATGTTGCTTTTTATTACTAACAACATTATAAACCAACATTGCCCTAGGTGAAGTCAATGGAAACTTACCCCTTAACCCAAGTTAATAACTACGTCAAAATCTCTCAAGAAGACGAATTTTAAAGATTGGAGCATTTAGAGTCCAGATTTTCTTCATCCTTGAAAGGATTTAAATCTTTTAATCTTCAGCAATTGCTGTTAAACGCCTCTTGTTTTTGGACCTGGGAGAAAACCAGTTTCTGCAGGCAAGTTCCACAATCACCTAATTTCGAAGAGGTTGGTCCTTTTTGTCATCACTTTTATTGCAACACCGGACCTTATTTCACTTTCAATCAAACTCAATGCATTAGACTCATGTATGAAAAGAAAATAAAAATGCATGCAAAATAATATAGATGTTGTGACTGATGTTGATAAGAGGTGTCACAACATCACAAACCAATATTGGTTAGACAATGCACATACCGAGATCTCTTCTCAAACGAGAGAAGGTCACGTAATCTAATGCCTTCGTGAAGATGTCAGCCAGCTGATTATCAGTTCCAATATGCTCAAGGCTAACAATCTTCCTCTCAACTAGGTCTCGAATAAAGTGGTACCTTATGTAAATGTGTTTGATTCGAGAGTGCTGGACTGGATTTTTGGAGATGTCAATGGCACTGGAATTGTCACACAACACCGTCAAGATACTACTGTGCAGACCGTAGTCTTCAATCATTTGGTTTATCCACAGTAATTGTGTGCACGCACTTCCAGCTGCAATGTACTCGGCTTCAGCTGTAGAAAGAGAAATACAATTTTGCTTTTT
>BMAC01000020.1:2026266-2040203 GCA_014905375.1 Phtheirospermum japonicum
GGGTGGAATAATAATAATAATAATAATAATAATAATAATAATCGTGCATGATATACTTGGAAATATATTTTCATCAAAGAATTAAGTTCCATAATCTTATGTGTGTGAGATTTTGCGTGTGTATAATAGTGATTGAATGTGTCGGGTCTTTTCCGGACACTGGAGAGGATTACTCCGTTTGAGTCAGCTCAAACAGGGAGGGCCTTTATGGGCATTCTTCGATGTTAGTCTTTTGAAGATCATAATCGACAACCGTTTCTGTGGTGCTCTCTGTAACACCCCAAATTATGAGACTACCTAGGAAAACTTAATAGATTTGATTGGTAAACTCATACCAACAAGATGCATCTTCTTTTCTGGAAGCCCTCTCATCGAAACTCCAAAGTTAAGCGTGCTTGGTCTGGAGTAGAGGTGGGATGGGTGACCCCCTGGGAAGTCTCTCAGGATGCGCGTGAGTGAGGACAAAGTGCGCTAGAAAAGACTCTTGTCGGTACAGTGGGGCTAACCGTTAGGTCTGGAGGGCGATCCTGGGGCGTTACAAATGGTATCAGAGCCGTTTGCCAGCCGGAAAATCGAGAACTAATTGCTATGCGGGACAAGGTTGCAATGCGTTTGGAAAGCCCGTGAGGGAGAAGGCCCTAGTAGTAGATGAGCCCAAGATCGGGATAGCCTACGGTTACAACTTTTGAGCCCGTAGGAGCCACCTCTAGAATCCCAATGCCTGGCAACGGATCCTGAGATGACTTAATCGCGACGAGGACGTCGCGAGTTTAAGGGGGGTAGATTGTAACACCCTAAATTATGAGACTACCTAGGAAAGCTCAATAGATTTGATTGGTAAACTCATACCAACAAGATGCATCTTCTTTTCTGGAAGCCCTCTCATCGAAAATCCAAAGTTAAGCGTGCTTGGTCTGGAGTAGAGGTGGGATGGGTGACCCCCTGAGAAGTCTCTCAGGGTGCGCGTGAGTGAGGACAAAGCGCGCTAGAAAAGACTCTTGTCGGTACAGTGGGGCTAACCGTCTTTTCTGGAAGCCCTCTCATCGAAACTCCAAAGTTAAGCGTGCTTGGTCTGGAGTAGAGGTGGGATGGGTGACCTCCTGGGAAGTCTCTCAGGGTGCGCGTGAGTGAGGATAAAGCGCGGTAGAAAAGACTCTTGTCGGTACAGTGGGGCTAACCGTCAGGTCTGGAGGGCGATCCTGGGGCGTTACACTCTCAAGGTATTTTCTACCTTGATAAGGAATCTAATTGTTGTGTTATATACATATATGCTTGAAGTGTGTGTATGAACAATGTGTTAAACCAAAATAATTTGTACTAGCTTCTGTGATTATTAATAACTTTATAAATAAAATGTCTCCCTAGAAAGATGTTTGGTCATATCATTTAGTTTTGGAGTTTATGTTATGTTATATTGTTATTCTCATGATGCAGAGGGAGCTCTTGATGGTGTACTTGATATTTCTCACAGTGAAAAGAGGTTTGTTAGATTTGACATTTGTTTTTGTATAACAAAAGTGCTCCCGCATTTTTAAGATAATTGCAAACCTGAAGGAGGTGTTTGTATTTTAAGTTATATTTTTTGGTAATTAACTGAACCCAAATATGTCTATATGTTGTAGTTTGTAAATTAGATTTTCTATGATTGATGCATCTTTTGTCCTGCCTTTGTTTGTTGGTTAATTTGTTAATTATATATAAACTACATTTTATATTAACGTCTCAAATGAAATTCTTTTATTGTATGATAGCGTTAGATATATTCAGTTTCTTACTCCAACATTTATAGGAATCACTTTGAAAAATGTTCAAGGAACTTGGGTGAAATGATATTTATACAAGTGTTCTGATGCATATTCAGATACTTTGTTACGATATGCTAACAACATTAGAATGTGATGGTGGCACTCACATTGAATTTTCAACATTAGAACAGTTGATCTTAATTTTGTTAGGATATTAGTTTAAGTGGATCTGCAATTTAAGGTAGATATAGGTTGAGATTTTTCTCTGTGCCTATAGGATAGCTTGAATTATTGTGTTGAAAACATAAACAATTTAGTTATGTTATTCGTATCTAGGTTATAATTATATCACAATACCTTTTCTTCTAATTCTGGTAATAATATTTATGTGTATTTATTAGCTTTTGTATCTTATTTGTAATTCGAATAACATTTATTTCGTCTCCCCTGTATTTGCCATTTTCAAAAATTGAGGATATGAGTTTTGAGTTTCCTATGCTTTTACTGTTGTTTTTTGGGAAGTTGTATGTTTTAATCCTATTTGGATCTGCGTTGTTTTTCCTTTGTTCATAGTTTTCTTTTTACAAATTCGGTGTCAATTTTGCAGCGAATTACCTTCATTGTTCTTGGCCGAGATCTTAGGCAAAAGTTTGGTCGAACTCCCTTATCCATAGGATCTTACTAACACTAATCATGCATTCAAAATGTCATAATTTTGTTAATTAAAGTGTAATCTAATTTAAAACAATTTTATAATTTTCTTACCAAACTTAATTAATTGATTAACAAAGAATTAGTTGATTGACACTAATATTTGCATATAGGCCATATTTTAGTTTAATAAGCATATTTTGTGAAATTCATTAAACTTTACGCCAACAATATATCCAATCTCGAAAAAAATACTTACTAGAACAAACATTGAGGATAATTTACAACTAATTCGGTTAATCAATTTGTGATTTTACACTGATTTCCATATTTACATGTACTCAATAAATTAACTTATATATATATATATATATATGTGTGTGTGTGTGTGTGTGTGTGTGTGTGTGTGTGTGTGTACTCTAAAGTTCATTCTCAATAACAAGAATCTCACGCATTGCATTACGGTTAAATATTACAAAAAGTTAAACAAAGTAGACATTTTTGCTTTTCTATCCAATAATAAATAATCAACTATCAAACTTTGTCATGTTTTCTTCCCTTTATCTTCAGAAATTCCAATAAACAATGGATTTGAGTTTTTTCAACTCCAACTTTCAATCTATAATAGCATTTGTATATCATATTCCGATAAAGATATAATTTGATATGTTTATTTGAACTCTTTTCTCTCCTTCATTTAATTAGATTATGTGACTCCAAATATCCAGTTACAATATATTTTGAGGTCGGATACTTACGAAGTATTATTTTATTTTCTTATCATAATATTTCTAGTTCAGTTGAAATCTACAAAAGTTATCTTGCCTACGGAATAAGATATTTATCCAGACATACTCCACAACCAATAAATTGGTTAGTATTTTTCAAGTTCATACGTTATGTCTGTTTTTTTTGTTTTGTTTTTTTTTTGTTTTTTTTTTTGTCATTCTCAAATGAATCGTATGAAATTTGAAAAGATATTAATTTTAGACTAATATTCTAATTTTATATCAATTAAATTTATATAATTAAACTATTCTCAATTATAAGATTTTTGTTTATGTATCAGCCTATTCTAGAAACTTTCTCCCTGTGTACATTGATCTTTTAAATTGGCATGGATATTTATGGCCAGTTGAAATGAGTAGAATTAATGATAATATCGAATTCAACATCGGTTTAAGGAAGCACATCATTTCCAACATTTCAGTTCACAGTTACGAAAACTAATATTGAGAAATCCCTTTTGGTAAGAAATCTCTTTTCTATCACTTGTACAAAAAAAGAAATTAAAAAATGAATGACATCTAATTGATATTGTTTTTATTCATATATTTTTTGTTGTAAATTGGATTAATTCTAATTTAATGGTACAGCGTAAATTCGTGTTAACGAATTGTACAACCTTAATCTACGTGTCGTGTAGATAATTATAACTTTTTGAATTTCTCAAAACCATTTATTGGTGAGTGAAAAATGGTGTTTGGAAGTTGAATAGGTGATTTTATGCCTTTTCGTTTATCCCACATTGATAGCTATTCAATGTGGATGGGAGTTTAAAAGTGTTTAACTTTTAATGAGTGGACATCAAGTGGGCCAACGGGTATTGTGGGCTTTGTGTAAACGAAGCTCACGCGGGCTCTTGGACTTGGGTTCGCCAGTCCGCCTTCGGCGGAGCCGAGCGGATCCGAGCCCGGTCCCGGGCCTGGGTCTTGGGTCTTGGGCAATTGGTCCGAATTGGCTGGTCCGATTGTGATGGTCCGTGTGGGGTTCTGGTTCAACCCTGGCTAACCTTTTAGCCACATGTGGCTTTTTGACCCCAAGTAACTCCTGACCGTTTCGTAACGTCTGGCACCTGACCAGTCAGACGTTTCCAAACATTTGAATTCAAACAGCAACGTATCTGCACGCTTAACCTGTCCAGGTTCATGCTGTCAGATGCCAAACGTTTTTGAATGTCTTAATGACATTAATTCAGGCTGTAACCAACCCTAATTTGAAACCCTATAAAAGGGTGAGACTCCTGCATTTGTTTCAGACTTTCCATACGCATAAAACCTGAATTCCAAGAACTCCCAYCATACTYTTTTATCATATTTCYATTTCTGCACTCTTGTCTTACATAGCTCATTCCAGTTTTTTCCAGTTCGCCGGAGCCCTGATACTTACGGTGCTGTGATATCAGGGACGTAGTCYTTTTATCTTTYYGGACGAATAGCCAAAACCGAAGGGCACTACCGGGGCTATTTCGTCTTGCGGACAGAGCTCGGCTCGACTCGACTTATTCATACATATTCTGTTTTGTTTGTTATTTCCAGTTTTGTGATATTTCTTGTTACTTTCCTGTTTGTGCTCGTAACATTTTGTAATAGTTCTAACAATCTCAAGACAAGATAATCTGTAATTTTTTAATTTTCTGTAATATCCCTGACTGGAAAAGAATGTCAACCTCAAGCACTCCGACGAGCGACACTATCCCGGCCATCACCTCCACCCTTTCGGCGACGAACACTGCCCCCGCAGTTACGAACACCACGACGATTGGCATGTCTATGCCAATCTTGAACACCACTCAGGATGAGATCATTCTCAACCCAGGAACACTCGATTTCCTACTCGAGATGTTGACGAAGCGCATGGCTTCAATCAAACTCATCCACATCTTCGGCTGTTGGAACGATCCCTTTTGGGATAGGGACTTCGGTCCAAACGATGCCAGCTCCGGCTGTGACCCATCCCATTGGGATGACGGGAACTTCGGTTCTGAGTTTGTTTGCAACTGCTCCCCAAACAGATTCAACTGTTTTGAATACCCATTCAACGGGTTCGGTGGGGACTTTTGTACCAACGATGAACGCGCCGGGTGCACTCCTCTCGAATCATGCCCGCGGCGGAGAAGCCTCCAAAATTCAATGGGGAAGGTTTCAAGAGGTGGCAACAAAAAATGCTGTTCTACCTCACGATGCTTGGTTTTGCCAACTTCGTGAAGGAAGATGAACCACCTACTCCGGACAAGGACGAGACCAGTTTCCATGTTCACGCTGCCTATGATAATTGGCAAAATGGGGACTATCTATGTAAAGGTTTTCTTTTAAGTAGCCTAGAAGATAGCCTGAGTAATGTGCACTCGGATGTAAAGACCTCCAAGAAAATTTGGGAGGCACTTGAGAAAAAATATAGTTCCGACGAGGCTGGAACTAGGAAATTTGTAGTCACAAACTTCATGGACTACAAGATGGTGGACTCTCGCCCGGTTATGGAACAAGTTCAAAAGTTCCAAATGCTGGTGAATGATGTCCACGCCGAGGGGATGATTCTCCCGGATGCTTTCACGGCCGCTGCCATGATTGACAAGCTTCCACCAAGCTGGAAAGACTTCAAGACGTACCTCAAACATAAACGAAAGGCGATGTCTCTTGAAGACGTTATCCGGAAGGTACGAATTGAATCCGAAGTTCGTGTTCAATACAAGAATCCGAAAAGTTCGGATGAACCTCGGGTGAATTTGCTTGAACGAGGAGAGAACTCGAAGAAAAGGCCGCGTCCCGGCAACTCGAAGCCTAAAGCTCCTTCTTCTAAGAAGTTCGAAGGCAAATGCTACAATTGCAATTATCCTGGACACATGTCAAAGGATTGCCGCAAGCCAAAGCAAAAAGAGGCTAGGGCAAGTGCACACATTGCCAGAGAGAGAGCTGACTAATGATGACCTCGTTGCGGTTATCACTGAAGAAGCTAACATGATCGAGAACCGTGGTCAATGGTTTATCGACACTGCTGCAACCGCCCATGTGTGTGCTGATTGGAGCTTGTTCTCCAAATACCTTCCTTGTGAGGGAAGGAAGTTGAACATGGGAAATCAAACTTCTTCGGAAGTTGATGGTACTGGTACGGTTGTCCTCAAAATGACTTCCGGCAAGGAGATCACTCTGAATGAGGTGCTGTACGTTCCGGACATCCGAAAGAACTTAGTCTCTAGTTCAATACTAGTTAGTCGTGGCTTTAGACTTGTATTTGAGGCTAATAATTTTGTACTGTCGAAGTTTGGAACACCTCTGGGTAAGGGTTACCTTACGGATGGTTTGTTCAAATTAAGTGTAATGGCTATACGCCCAAAACAAGTCATTAATAAAATTGCTTCTGATTCCTCTTACTTAAGTGAGTGCTCTAATTTATGGCATTGTAGATTAGGCCACGTTAACCTAAATGCAATAAAACGTTTATCAAATCTCAATTTACTTAAGGTAAATGAATTTATTAATAAAAGTAAGTGTGAAATTTGTGTAGAAGCAAAGATGACTAAGTTGCCGTTCAAATCGGTAGAAAGGAGCACGACACCTTTAGAATTAATTCATACGGATGTATCTGATTTAAAGTTTGTGCAAACTAGAGGTGGTAAAAAGTATTTTATTACTTTTATTGACGATTGCACAAGATACTGTTACATTTATCTTTTGAGAGGTAAAGATGAGGCTATTGAAGCTTTCAAAAACTTCAAAAATGAAGCCGAAAATCAACTTAACTGCAAAATCAAATCTATCCGAAGTGATAGAGGAGGGGAATACGTAGCTCCATTTGAGGAGTTGTGCAACGAAAGTGGCATAATTCATCAAACTACAGCTCCGTACTCACCTCAATCGAACGGAGTTGCGGAACGCAAGAATCGTACTTTGAAAGAGATGATGAATGCGTTGTTGATTAGTTCTGGGTTACCTCAGAACTTGTGGGGGGAAGCTGTCTTAACTGCTAACTATATCCTCAATAAAATTCCACTCAAAGGAAGGGACGAAACTCCCTATGAGTTGTGGAAAGGAAGGAAACCTTCTTACAAATACCTCAAAGTGTGGGGGTGTTTAGCGAAGGTAGAAGTGCCTCTACCGAAACAAGTGACAATCAGACAAAAAATGGTTGATTGTATCTTTATTGGTTATGCACTGAATAGCAGCGCCTATCGGTTTATAATCCATAAGTTGGATGTTCCGGACATGAATGTCGGAACCACTATTGAGTCAAGGAATGTAATATTCTTTGAAGATATCTATCCTTGTAAGGTCAATAGATAATCTAGCGGATCCATTCACTAAGAACATAGCTCGAGATCAGATGTACAAGTTACTAGAAGGAATGGGAGTGAAATTCACATCTTAAAGATTATTGTAGTGGAAACCCAACCATGGTTCAATGGGAAAACTAAACTGCAAGAGTCTGGGTAAGTAAAACTCTACGAACCTATTCCTTAACACAAAAGTAGAGTTTATAATTTGTCACGTGGTGAGGTTAAATCTCTGATTTTTAATGATTCTTGTGAAGGTCTTTGACTTGAGTATGACAGAATGCTAATTTGAAGAATCACCTATGTAAGCGAGAAGTGAGGGCCGCTTCTACTGAAACCTATGAATCCAAAGAAATTGTCCATGGCCAGAAACGGACACAAACATGAGAACGGAAGAATTTTGAGACCTTAGTGGGTTGGTACTATTGTTTAGTATACACAAAGAAGAATAGTTCAAGAATTATGTTCACTAACCCGCCGGTATGCTCGGTAGTATTAACTAAGGAGGGTTCAAGGCCACAAGCCACCTATCCCTATTCTCTATTATCTCTTAAGGACTGAGCTATGTTTTTGCATTCATGCATGACGTTTTGGAGTTTCTCACTCATGTGGGGGATTGTTGTAAATTAGATTAATTCAAATTTAATGGTACAGCATAAATTCGTGTTAACGAATTGTACAAACTTAATCTACGTGTCGTGTAGATAATTATAACTTTTTGAATTTCTCAAAACCATTTATTGGTGAGTGAAAAATGGTGTTTGGAAGTTGAATAGGTGCTTTTATGCCTTTTCGTTTATCCCACATTGATAGTTATTCAATGTGGAAGGGAGTTTAAAAGTGTTTAACTTTTAATGAGTGGACATCAAGTGGGCCAACGGGTATTGTGGGCTTTGTGTAAACGAAGCTCACGCGGGCTCTTGGACTTGGGTTCGCCAGTCCGCCTTCGGCGGAGCCGAGCGGATCCGAGCCCGGTCCCGGGCCTGGGTCTTGGGTCTTGGGCAATTGGTCCGAATTGGCTGGTCCGATTGTGATGGTCCGTGTGGGGTTCTGGTTCAACCCTGGCTAACCTTTTAGCCACATGTGGTTTTTTGACCCCAAGTAACTCCTGACCGTTTCGTAACGTCTGGCACCTGACCAGTCAGACTTTTCCAAACATTTGAATTCAAACAACAACGTATCTGCACGCTTAACCTGTCCAGGTTCATGCTGTCAGATGCCAGACGTTTTTGAATGTCTTAATGACATTAATTCAGGCTGTAACCAACCCTAATTTGAAACCCTATAAAAGGGTGAGACTCCTGCATTTGTTTCAGACTTTCCATACGCATAAAACCTGAATTCCAAGAACTCCCAGCATACTGTTTTATCATATTTCGATTTCTGCACTCTTGTCTTACATAGCTCATTCCAGTTTTTTCCAGTTCGCCGGAGCCCTGATACTTACGGTGCTGTGATATCAGGGACGTAGTCGTTTTATCTTTAAGGACGAATAGCCAAAACCGAAGGGCACTACCGGGGCTATTTCGTCTTGCGGACAGAGCTCGGCTCGACTCGACTTATTCATACATATTCTGTTTTGTTTGTTATTTCCAGTTTTGTGATATTTCTTGTTACTTTCCTGTTTGTGCTCGTAACATTTTGTAATAGTTCTAACATTTTTTTTCACAACCTATTCATATGGACTTTTGGATGAAACACATTCATGTGACAAATATGGTGAACGAAACAATTGCAACTCTCAATCACCGTTTAACTGATTGGACTATCAAATTATAAAAGGAGGCCTCTACAAGATCAATTCGTGGTGGTGTGCTTGATTTTCTACGTCGTACCAACTTGAGAGTTGGAAGTCGATGTGCTTTTGACCTTATTTATCCCTCTTATAATTCAACTGGCCTATACTTCAGATTAGTTATTTTATATTAGTACACCATTCTACTACATACCAATGCCACTAGATTCTTTACAATTTTTTAAATAACATTCTTTATGTAGATCGGTTATTTCCAATATGTAATGGATATGAGAGGGCTTCTTTCGTATTTTTTAATGACTATTTTAAGTTATATAAATCAATTTACTATTAATTTGGAGGAATAAAAATAACGAACACGGAAATAAAATATGAAACACAATATTCACATCAGTTACTATCTTACGAATGATATTGAGCCCTTCGGACAGTAGAGTTTCGTTCAAATTTCAAAGGAGACAGTTTTCGTTTATTGTTTGTATCGCAATAATTATAAATAAGAGTTAGGGTCAAACTCTCCCAAATACGAGTTTTCTAAGTTGTATATTTTACACCAAATCTTCCAAAGTTGTCCCATCAGTCAGAACTCGGGTTCTTTGAATACGATTGTAAATTGTTTGATCGTTAATGAATTTATGACGTTTAAAAAAAAAACTCAACAAAATTTTCCATTTTTTGTAAAACATAAAATAAAATAAAACACCTCTGTTGTCTTGTCTACCGGAATTCATTTTTCCCAAATTTCCCAAAAAGCAGAATCAAAGAATCGGTTCGCAGATCAATGCATTGATTTTGATGCCCTGCCATCTTCTCTCTCCTTTCATCTGTCAAGCATAAATTCCAAAACCCACCTCCTCCGCCTCGCTACCACGCCACCACCTTTTTCTTTCCGCCCACTGATATATTATTCCACGTGTAGCCACCAATCGAGAAACCATCTTTGTCTCCATCCCCATCCCCAACTCGCATTTTAATGGCGCTTCACCAATTCCCTCTTCACTGACGACTCAATTCCCCCAGATAAAACAAATCAATTAAAAAAATAATGATCGAAAATCGAAAGCCCCCGTCGTGCCTAGTCGTCGGCAACTACTGTCACGACGTCCTGATGAAGGACGACGTCGTATTAGCCGAATCCCTCGGCGGCGCCGTCGCCTTCATCTCCGCCGTACTTGATGGCGTCTCCGTCCCCTCCACCTTCGTATCCAAAGTGGGCCCCGATTTCTCCTACTCAGTCACCCACCAGCCCCGCGTCTCACCGTCCTCCAAAACAACCCTCTTCCACGCCCATTTCTCTTCCCAAATCCAGCGCCACGACCGCGTCCTCAGGCGCGTCCGCGCGTGCGACCCCATCACCCCCTCCGATCTCCCCCACTCGCGGCGGTTCGAGTTCGGCCTGGCCGTCGGCGTTGCCGGGGAGATACTGCCGGAGACGCTGGAGAAAATGCTCGACATCTGCGAGACGGTTTTGGTCGATGTGCAGGCGTTGATCCGGGTCTTCGACGCCGTCGACGGGACAGTGAGGCTCGTTCACCTGAGGGACTCTGGGTTCCATCATCTCCTCCCGAGAATCGGGTTCCTGAAAGCCTCGTCGGACGAGGCGCCGTACATTGATCTGGAGGAGGCGAAGAATGAGTGTTGTGTGGTGTTGACGAATGGGGAGGATGGGTGCACGGTTCATTGTAGGGGTGCGGAGCAGCAGATTGCTCCCTTCCCGACTGTGCAGATGGATCCGACGGGAGCTGGGGATAGTTTCCTGGGCGGGCTTGTTTTCGGGCTCGCGCAGGGCCTGACTGTGCCGGACGCTGCCTTGCTTGGGAACTTTTTTGGGTCGCTTACTGTTGGGCAAGTTGGGCTTCCCAAGTTCGATTTGAGTTTATTGCAGGTTGGTTGTGAAATTAATGACTTCTTTTTTTATTCTAAATTTTTTTTTGGCTGGCATTGTGGAATTCTTGTTGATTATGCCTTGTTTGGTGTTGCATTTCACCTATATTGCTCTTGAATCTGTTGCATGTGTTAGAATCTCTGTTGACATTTTAATTTGGGATCAGATAGCAGCAGGAAGGGAGTGTTTGCAAACTTCAAAAAAGAAAAAAGTGATTCTTAGTGCAGGGTGGAAGTGTTTCCATCTTACAATGTCCAATTTTCTACGAAAATTATAATCATGTTTGCTTACGATTTTTTCATTGGAAATCATCATTTTAATATTCATTTTTTACATCACTCCATTTCAAATCTATCATTCACAAAAGATGTTGGATCCACCGTTATCACCAAAATTTAATTAAAATATTAGTATTTTTAAACCGTTATCACCAAAATTTAATTAAAATATTAGTGTTTTTCAATTATATATATAATGGGATCCACCATCTATAATTTTATTAAGATTATATTATATATTCAAATCAAAATATTAAAAGTGTACTCTATCACTACCAACTTTCAAATTATTATATTTCAAAAATTTAACACGTAAACCAATAAATTCTCAATTATCTATTTTACCACTAGAAATTTAAAAATTGGAATGGAAACACATCCATACATCCCCTTAGCTTCTAGGCCAAAAAATAATCATATTCTTTTACGAATATGCAAACACTTCCAAACTGGGATTAGGATTGTAAATTGACAAGGTGTTTATTTTGTAGTTTGTAAAAAATTTGCTATTCCTAAGAGTGATCATCCAGAATAACTTACATGTGTAGAATTAAAACTTGATCTTTCTTTGTTCAGTTTGTGTGAGTGATTAAACCGTGTAGGAACTTTTCTTTACCGCCATTATTCTTTATGCTTTTCCAACAGACTTGGACCTTTTCCATTTAATTAGTTATAAACTAGAAATGTTTGCTTTTCCAGCCGAAAAATTGGAAATATTAGTTTGCATATTCTCTGAAATTTGCCCAAAAACGGTGCAAACAAACTCGTCATTTGTTTTTCTCTGTGTGAACTTTTGTCATAAGGGTGATAAAAGAATTAGTTTCCAGAAACAAATAAGGAAGGTTTGAATAAAAACCACAGTTTGCATATTTTTAGAAATCGTAACGAAATGGGGAGGAGCATAAGGTCAGTGGAAAGCTCATTATAGATGCCACTTTGCTTTTTATATAATTAGAAAACTACCTTTTATGGAAGGTGATTGGTGTGAACTGTGAAATGATTTATTAGGGTTAAAGAAAATTTTGGATACAGGAAAACATGGATTGAAAGTGGTGTTCACTGATATTTCAAGACACAAAAACGTTCGCTAGATCAATGGTCTAAGAATGAATGTTTCTATTCCGATTAGGCACCCTCACTTGTGTGGGTTTTTTCCATATATGCCTAACATAAGTAATACGAGATGCATATTCATTTGTATCATTATGGTTTGATCTACTACCTAAAATCTCTTTGTCAAGTTGTGACATTTCCATATCATCTTTTATGTGGGCCCACGAACCGGTTTGGCCGGACTTCAAATACATTGTTTTTTATCTATGGCCTGGGCCTGGGCCTCCAAAATGGCAAACCGAAGCAATTTTGGCCTGTGTTGGCCTGATTTTAGGTCTTGGCCCGGTGGGCCCATCGCTAGTGCTAGCCCGTCATCATCATGTCTAACATTTTGTACTGATACAATTTTCCTTGTAGAAAGTCAAGGACGAGGTGCACAGAAAGAGGTTGGAGTTATTCGGCTGCTGTGAAGAAGGACTAAATGACAAGTTGGTGTTTGTGAAGCCTTTAGATCACGATGAGTTTCATACAACACTTGTTAGGGCCAAAACAACATCATCACCCTCGTCTCTCCAAGAATGCCAGCTGGAGTTGCCGAGTGTGCCGCCTAGGCTGGTGGAAAATCATAACCACCAGTTATTTTCGAGCAATGGTTGTGGAGAACCAATCAAGTCAGGTGATGTAATACTGTGATAAAGCCTTGCAACTACCCACCGCCACCGAGCAAAACAAAACAAGGCAATAAGACAATAAAATAAAATCTTAAAATGAGAGAGAGGAGAGGAGACTTAAGTCCAACATATATTGACTTAAGGCTCTTGTGTTGTGCTCCTAAATTTCAAATCCTGCAGTGTAAAAGTTCAGTGCATGGTCTTGTTGCCTAGGTAGATCTTTAGTGAATGGAATAGGGAACTGGGAGGGGAAGAACAAGCGAGAGAGATGTTAAGGGGTAAACGAGGTAATTGTGATTATCGTGTCATAATCGATTTAAGGGAGAAATTAATGTTTTGGGTTGCTGAACTAGTATTTTACTTCAATAATGTTTGCATTTTAACTAGTTAGAGACGTAGATATAGGCCCTGCTTGGTTGAGTTGATTTAAATAGCTGATAGCCGGTAGCTAATTTTTCAATTAGTGCTTGGTAAATTAGTTGATTAAAGTAGCTGATTGAATGTTAATTTACCAATATAGACATGATTAAAAAATATAAAATATTATACATAAAAAAAAGAAAAATATAAAGAATATAAGAAATAAAATTATAATAATTAATGAAGACTTCCCAAAAGATTATTTAAAAAAAAAAAGACAAATACTTGAAAAATAATTAAAAAAATAATTATAATAATAAATAAAACTTTAAATATGACTAATAAAAATATTTTCGTAAAATATAAAGTAATATATTAGTTTATAAATAATATATTTTTTACAATATAAAAGGATAAAAAAATGATTTTACTAAATAATGTAGGAGCTTATTAGAAAAAATTACGATTTGTAGCTTTTTCTGAACAGA
>BMAC01000020.1:2052983-2070490 GCA_014905375.1 Phtheirospermum japonicum
ATATATATATATATATATATATATTGAATAATTTTTATTTATACTAAAAGTTGAAATAATTTTATTTTAAAATTTTAAATATTCTGTTTAAGAGAAATACGTGTTATATAAAATTATTACAAAAGGAAAATAAATATAAAAAAATATAAATTTAAATTTAGATATCTAATCCTAATATAATATATTGAGAATAACATTAAAAGTCTATATGAAAAACTATTGTTACGCAAAAAAAAAAAAAAAAAAAAGAAAAAGAAAGAGAGAGAGAGAACAACAAAATATAATAATAATAATAATAATAATAATAATTATTATACCTAAGAAATAAATATTAAATATATTTTACATCTCCTTATCTAATCTCAATATAATGCATTGATAAATACATTATATATCTATATGAACAAATTAATATTTTACGCATAAAAAAAGAAAACAAAAATAATAATAAAATAATATTACATACATTACAAAAAAAAAAAAAGAAAAAAAAGAGAGAGAGAGAGAGATAACAACAATAAATAATAATAATAAAAAAATAATAATAATAAATTATTATACCTAAGAAATAAATATTAAATATATTTTACATCTCATTATCTAATCTCAATATAATGCATTGATAAATACATTATATATCTATATGAACAAATTAATATTTTACGCATAAAAAAAGAAAACAAAAAAAAATAATAAAATAATATTACATACACTACAAGTGAGATGTACAACATTTCTTAATCGAATTATCACTGTCTTATAGAATTCAATTCTTTATATCGCATATTCACATGCGACATGGGATTGTTGTATGTTTTATATTTTTACAAAATTAACTTTCTACGGGTTTCCTTTCAAATATCAAATATAATTAAATTTTGAGTTATTTACAATTATCTAAATATGTAACTAAATATTATTAACGAATTCAATATAACATAAAAAATATAAAACTATAAAGTAATAATAATGAATGAATATTGATTAGACACCAGTACAATGCGACACGGGTTGAGAATCTGATATATTTTGAATTTTTCTAAGTATGAAATTATAAGTTATTAACGAATTCAATTTAAATATTAGTATATAAAAGTATTTGATAATAATAATAAATATTTAATAGAGATTAGACATGGGTTGAGAATTATTTAATCTAAATATTAAAATATAAATTTATTTAACAACAACGAATAATAGTTATAAATATTGATTATACATCAGTATAAGGTATGAATTGAGAATACAATATCTTTTGAATTTTTGTATTTTTAAATTTAAAAAATATATAATCATCATAAATCATTTTAAATTTAGTTTTTGACATGAAATAATTTTCTTTTTTAAATTTTAAATATTATTTTTAAGAGAAATACGAGTTATATAAAATTATTACAAAAGAAAAATAAATATAAAAAATATAAACTTAAATTTAGATATCTAATCCTAATATAATATATTGAAAATAACATTAAAAGTCTATATGAAAAACTATTGTTATGCCAAAAAAGAAAAGAGAGAGAGAGAGAGAGAAGCAACAACAATAAATAATAATAATAATAATAATAATAATAAATTATTACACCTCATAAATAAATATTTTAAATCTCCTTATCTAATCTCAATATAATGCATTGATAAATATATTATATATCTATATGAACAAATTAATATCTTACGCATAAAAAAAGAAAACAAAAAATAATAATAAAATAATATTACATACACTATAAGTCAGATGTACAACATTTCTTAATCGAAAATTTAATTTTTTATATCACATATTCACATGCGCACGGGAGTGTTGTATGTTTTATATTTTTACAAAATTAACTTTCTATGGGTTTCCTTTCAAATGTCAAATATAAGTAAATTTTGAGTTATTTGCAATTATCTAAGTATGTAACTAAATATTATTAACGAATTCAATATAGCATAAAAAAATATAAATTTATAAAGTAATGATAATGAATAAATATTGATTAGACACCGGTATAATGCAACACGGGTTGAGAATATGATGTATTTTGAATTTTTTTCTAAGTATGAAATTATAAGTTATTAACGAATTCAATTTTAATATTAGTATATACAAGTATTTGATGATAATAATAAATAATTAATAGAAATTACACATGGGTTGAGAATTATTTATTATAAATATTAAATATAAATTTATTTAACAACAACCAATAATAGTTATAAATATTGATTATACATCAGTATAAGGTACAAATTGAGAATATAATATCTTTTGAATTTTTTTATTTTTAAATTTAAAAATTATATAATCATCATAAATAATTTTATATTTAGTTTTTGATAGATCGCGTGTAACACACGGGTATTAAACTAGTATATATATATATAAACCCTAAGAAAATAGAAAAGAAAGTAAATCTGGATAATAGGAAGCGGGAAAACAAAGCTGAAGAAGAAGAAAACAAAAAGGGAGAAAAAAATTGTGAAAAACAACAAAGAGAGCATATATGGATTGAGTCAATAATTTGTTCGATTCAATTCGTAGGTTCTACATTTGGTTTGAAATTTAAGTGTTTATGATATTTGTTGAATTTTTTTTTATTTTTTCTTAACAACGTTTCACTTTGGTTTTAGAACTAGAGTCATGTTCGAATTTTATTTTTGAAAATTTTATGCGTGTTCATAAACATTTCGAACATTTTGTGTATGCTCATAACAAAATTCGAATACAGTGAGAAGTTTCGATAATAATTATTTCGTAATTTTTTTCGAACAGGTTGTTGTTTTGCTTTGTTTTTCAAACCATTTGAAAAAATCGTATTTTTTTAATATTTAATTTGTATTATGATAATATTATTTAGTATTTTCAGTCATTATTATTTCTATTCATAATACAATAAGATCAACTAATAAAAATGGGTCTTGACTTAGAAATGAAGGAAACAAAAGTTGATGACTTCAAAATTTATATTCGAATAAATATAAATTACATCGCCAATTAAAGCATATCTACTCCAAGGTAATCGGTGAAGGTGGATTGTATATTGTATCCAAGATATGATTGTTACCGCTAACAGCGGCACCGTGATTAAAAAAAATTGTCCACTCATCAAATTTACCCTACCTCTCCGCGTCACTATTGACCACAAAAACCTTTTAGATTCTCTTTCAGAAAAATCATTGCCCCCCTATTTTCAAATTAGGGATTCTTTTACCATTTTTTTTTTTTTTCAAAATTGGAAGCCTGATTTTCGTGTTCATCTTCTTCCCATTTCCATTATAATTTTCTGCCCCATGTCGCCGAGTTCGGCTTCGAGACATCTACTGTCAATGGGGTATTAGAGACTCTGATTCTTTTGTTGTTGTTGTTTTACTAGTCCATTGAAATGTAAATAGCATCCGTGTTGTTATAGATTGTAAGAACTCGTGTATACTTGTATGCGTATTTAAGTTATATAAATCCGAACGATGAAGCAATCGAAGAAGAAGAAGAGATCTAGGGTTTCGAAAATCGGGAGCGCCGAGAAAAATCATGCCAAAATCGCTGATGATAAGGAGCAAATGATTCTGAAGCAATTGTTAGATGCGTTTGGTTCGGTGTCGGTAAATGAAGAAGCCAACGGCAAGGCTGCAGAAATCCTCCCCAAGACTGCAGCGCCGGAGCCGGACCAGAGCACGACGTGCTCGAGCTCTAGCGGGAATTATGACGTTGGCTCGAGCTCTAGCTCGAGTGTGTCCGAGGCGTTTTGTGATCCGAATAACATTATTCAGGATGGGTTTAAGCCGAAGAGTAAACCCAAGACGAAGAGAGTTATTGCTGCTGCTGGCACCGTCTCGACCGTGTTGGGGAAAGATTATGTAAGGTCTACACCGAAAAAGGGCTCTTCTAAGTTGAAGGGGTTTCATGAGGAGAAATGGTGCAAGGAGGAAGCTGAACAGTTCTTATGCTCGATGCTCGGAGATGATTGTGAATTAAGCTTGGCTGTAGTTGGTGATGTGTTGTGTGAGTTACTTTGATTTCTTATTTTGTGGATTTTCATTTTCAACGCATATGTCTCTGAACTCTCTATTATTGGGCTTCTTTCTTTTTTGGGGATGTTATTTTATTAAATAAAATGAATTATACTGATATTTAATTTTGGGAAGGGTTGGATAAAACAGTGAGGTTTATACAGTATATTTGTTCAAAAGATGGGAACAAATGCAATATATTATTGGGTTTATTTTTATTTTTTTTTATTTATTATAATCAGGGTTACATACACACATGGTATATTTAATCATATAGTGAAATAGGTGGTGTCCTTTGATTTGAATGAAGATTAGTTTTATGGCAATTACGGATGATAAATTTATGTTTAATTTTTCTTGTGGTAGTCTAGATTGTTTGTGACTAGTAAAATTATCTTTAATCTTTGCAGGTCAGTGTGGATATAACATAGATAAGGTAAGGGCACTAATTTCTCTTATTTCTTCACTTCAAATGTTGACTTGTTAAACGTAAATGTGTTGTGTTATTTGCTACTTGCTAGTTTAATGATTTTTTTATTAATGCTGCTTTTCCCACTGTTCAAACGAATATATTGAAATGATACTCATTCATCTAAATTTGGTGTTTTTTTTCTCTTTTCTTTCGGAATGCCTGTCATTTATTGTTCGAGGTCTTTCTAGAGCAATTAGAGTTATCCTTTTGCTATTATTTATGCCTTTCTATTCAAAATAACATGTATATATGTAACCTTAAGCACTTCATGAACAGCAAGTATTAAGCATGCTACAGATACTGCTGCATTAATATCGTCTAGACCAAAATATAAAACAGAACAAAGTACAATAGCATATTAAGCATCCATATATTTAGCTGGCATGACTTATGACACCAAGAAATTCCGTGACTGATTTGAAGCTTTCCTTATGAATATCATGTAAAAGAACATCTGCATTTATGCTGCAATTAACCACTGAGGAGCAATGTTCAATGGTTAGAAAAACTACAAACATCTATTATTGCTTTCATGACTACGATAATCTTGAATGTCATTGTTACAATGCAATCACACCTTTGAATCGCCGCTACTCGACTATTGTTCTTTTTTCTTGTGAATAGGAATTGCAGTTGCTTAATGATTATTTTTTTTGTTTGACTGGACTATGGATGCCGATTGTTGTTTGCCCTGTGCTGTATGTGCTCTTTCTTTAATCAGGATTGTTTTTGTCATGAAGATTTATTTGATTATAATTTGGGGATTTCTTTTGGTTGCTTTTGGGGTTTTGCCTTTCTTTTTTTTTCTCCTTTTCTTTCTAAACGATAGCCTTTAGGTCTCAAGTAACTGAAGTTACATATATATGTTTTGCTTCATTCTGCCATTTAATATGTTATAGGAGCAAACCTTTTCTTCCCTTTTTCTGTTCATTGCCCTCTATTTCATGAGATCACATAGAGCAAATGCTGTGTGTTCTATCTAAAGATGTTGGGAAGAAAGCAGACATACAATATTTTTGTTAAAATTGGTGCCTTTTCCTTTCCCCAGGCTTTAGATGTATTGCTTGAAATGTCAGCTTCTTCAAGAGAACAAGCCAGTGGCTATTTCGAGGCTGCTAGCAGAGAAGATGAGCAACTTGAATCAAATAGCAGTGTATGTTACATTTTATGGTCTTGTATTTTTGCCCATTGTCATGAAATTTACATAAATTTGTTTTTATTTATATTTTTGCTATTGTTATTGAGTTCCTTGTATGCTGCTCTAGCCCACTTCCTTATATATTGCAAGGAGCTTAACAAGCAAATATATGTTTATATATCTTTAACAATGTGAAATATGTTTTGGCTGAAAATCCAAAATGGGAAATACAATAATATTAGCTATGGAGCATTTTTTTTTTTCCAGAAATCAGGTATGCTGGAATTGTAACATTAAAACACAGTATGGCATCACATGCCTTTTGAGCTCTAGTCACATTAGAAGACCTTATTTCTAGGCTGTTAAAAGTTCATATTATTTGATCTTTGAAGTGTCCTTTGGTTCTTATTGTCTTGATTTGAGTATCATTCTTGATGTTTTACCTCGGAATAAGGTCTTTCTTAACTGAACTGTACAATTTTCATGTGATGCTTTTCCGCACACTGGTTGTATGTTTCTTTCCTTCTTATATTAGAGGGTGATGAAACATCTTTCCAAGTTTACATTCGAAGAATGTATTTTTTGCTTTGAAAAGAAAACCGTAAATTATCTTCCATTTCATTTTTATTTGTGTCTAGTCGTGCCAATTATCTGCAAAGTTCGACACAAAAGTGTTACTTAAATTGTTTTTACCTTCATTGCAAGCCTTGATTTTTAGTTTCTTATTCCACCTCATTCCCTCAAACCCCACCAAGTGGTAGGCATTGTTTGGATTTTCTTAAGTTGTGTCTGCTTTTTACTGTGTATTAGTGAAGATTTGGAAGTGATAAGTTGATTGAAGGGTGTGGGAGAGTCAGATTTAAAAGGCTGGGAACCCTCTTTGGTGAATGCAACTCAATTTGGTTAATTTCTTTTGGCACTTTTGTGTTGATTAGTTAGGTTTTGTCACTTGATAAAAGTCTTTCTCATATTTGTATGCGATATAAAAAGGTACTGATGCATTGTGCATTTCTGGATTTCTGCCAATCATTTAGAAGTTCTCCTGATGGTCTATTTATTGTTTTGCACTTGCTTGACATGTAGCTTACCTCCTGATAAAATACTGCGTGTGGTTGTAGTTCCAATATATTAAGTGAACACCTGAACCTTCACCATAAGATGTTAAAGGCATGTACCAGTATCATAGCACTTATAATCAATCTTTTTTCTTTTCTTATTTTAGTTTCAAGGAGTATTTACAGAAATGTCTATTAAAAATTGATTAATTTTGATTTAATCTCACATGTTATTTATTTATTTATTTTATTCGTTTCTTGCAGCTAAGTGATAGAACGGCTGAGATAACTGACAATATTTGGATGACAGGAAATCTTTTCAGGTAATGCAGTTTTCTTGTTGCTGATCTTTCCTATTCTTTCACAGGATGTATGTGTATACCTTTTCTGCAGTGAGTGTGTCACTAATTAGAGGGGCTGTCATCTCTACATATTTTCATTTTATCATAATATAGAAATGTAAAAGGAGGAAGTGAGTTAATTTACAGCACAAGTGAATCTCCCTACCTTGGTTTTCTGGAGGCGAAGCCATGAAAACAGCTTGCCTCGGAATTGGACACAGGTGTCAGACTTTTTTGTTTATAAATTTAGGATATGTAAACACGAGCAATAAAAATCCAAAATTTGGCCGGTAACGTGGACACAATTGACAAATTTAGAATTTTGAAATATACTATTATATATAATATTAGTGCCTATCTTTCGAATATTATATATATATTACGTATATACTAAGATGGTATTAAGTCTATAAGATATAAATTACAAGAAATTCTTTCAAAAAAAGACAATATATATGTCGAGATAACATTGGCAAGATATATTGTTATGGATTATAGATATAAAAAATTGTTAAAGTTATAGGTATCTCTGTTCTAAAAATCGCCCTAAGCGCCCGCCTAGGCGGCGTCTAGGCGTTAGGCGCCACCAATCCGCCTACGATTTTCAAAAATCGGCCAAAGAAATCGCCGGGCGCCCCAGGCGCTGCCTAGGAGTCCCAGGCGGCGCCTAGGCGCTAGACCAGTTTTTTTTTTTTTTTTAGAATTTTTATGACCTGAAACGACGTCATTTTTGGGCCTATTTTTTGATTATTTTGTTTTTGTAATATAAGTTATGATATTTTTATTTGACTAATGAACTTATGGATCTATGTTGTTTTGAACTTTGAATCGAACAATAGCTTTAAACTTGTGAATTATAACTTGTGATTATTACTTTTAGTTTTGAATTTTGTTTTGAACTTTGAATCGAACAATAGCTTTAAACTTGTGAATTGTAACTTGTGATTATTATTTTTAGTTTTGAATTGTCAGACTTTATTGTGTAGCAGGTAGTATGTTGAAATATTAAATGGTTGGATATAATGTTGTAAATTTGGGTATTTATTCACAAATTCTAGGCCCCGCCTAGACCCCGCCTAGGCGTCCTAGGCGCTAGGCGCTGGCCTGACGCCTAGCAACCGCCTAACGATTTTTAGAACACTGATAGGTATACGATGATGATATACAAGGTAAATTTGCAGATTGATATATACATAAGCTAAAGAAAAAAAAAACTGTAGTTTGAAAACTTAATTACAACTGTTGATAGGAGCGAATCTGATGGTCCAAAACGTGTCCTTATCCTTCATGTTTCTAATTTCCGTATCACTCATCATAAACATTAATAGAGTTGTTTCCCCTCCCATTATGCGGCAAAATTGTTCCGTCTCAAAAGTCATGTAAAATCGGGTATTCTGGAGGGATATTGGTGCTGCTGTGCATTAGGGCCGAAAAAAATGTTCTACCTTTTTATTTTATTTTTTACAACCTCAATCTCTCTAAAGTTTGATCATCAATCTAAGCCAATCGCCATGGATGAATGTGAGGGGTTGGATATCCAACTTGGATCGATCTTTGGCCGTGGATGACTTGGAGGGGTGGATCTAATTCTTCTTCAATCTTCACCATAGATGTGGCTGATTCGATCTTTTTCAATCATTGCCATGGATGATTTCGAGGTAGGCTTTCATGAAAGTGGTGTGTTCGAATTTCTTTTGGAGTGTCCAACATGTCCCGTGTCTCAACATGGGTACTTTGACTAGAATGAAGAGTCAATATCTTTTGGTGGACTTAAGAATCAAGGTTGCAGAAATCGCTAGGCGCTAATCGAGTGGTAACTCGGCACCTGGGAAACAAATTTTTTTTTCTTTAATCTACTTCTATGTTAGTTTTGAGTGTTTTTTTTTCTTTTTTATTTGCAATATTTTAGCTATTGAAGACAATAAGAGATTCAAACAAAAAGATATCACATAAGAAGTGTTAAGGGCATGTTAGTCTAGGACTCAAAATTTTTGATTTGGGTTCTGAATCTTAATACCCGTTTATTCTCGGATTCAAATTTTCAGTCCCCACCCAACTTAAATTTCTGACATGATTTGACACTTATCATAAAAATAGTTATCACCATTTTATTTACATTTAATTAACACAACTAAATATAATATAATATAATGACACACAATCGCCACTTTTCAGTCATGATCTAACATCTACTGGAAAAAAGAGAGAATTCTAAATCCTACAACAAACAAGGATTCTTACTATTCACAGAACTTTCAATACCCAAGATTTTGAATCCCAGGATTCAGAATTTCAATGAGGCCTAATCCCAACATCTCCGAATGAACATAACCAGAAAATTGTGTACAACGACTAAGCCGTCAAGGCGGGCGACTAGTCTTTATTTTTGGCCGAACAGAATTGTAATTGGTTTTTTACTTAGATGGCCATGTAGGCTGAATTTTACAGCACTGAAGAATACTACGGCACTCATGACAAATTGTATTTTAACTTGTGAAAGAAATCTAAGCTTGAAGCTTTTATGGTCTGGAGCGAAGCAGAAGTTGCTTAACCATATGAGGAACTATATTGATATGCACTATGTTGCACTATATTGTGCTATAGCATCCAAGTATGACCAAGAGCTAAAATAGATTTATCATTTTTATTGCTTCAGGAATCTTTCAAATGTTCCCGAATCAAATGAAAACCACCATTCAAATGAGATGGGAAACATGGATTTTGAACTTCCTCAGAAGGTGTTGGAATCCTTGTTTAAGATGCCCACTCCCAAGGCTGCAGAACACGAACCTAACACCATGAACTGGAGAAATATAGCTAAGAAAATGACAGCCCTTGGTCAAAGATCTGAACCCGGTGACAGCGAACAACGACGGCTTACCAATGGTACGGAAATAGTCTGATGTTTGTTTGCTGGGGTGATATTCCTTTAAAACAATTCTGGTTATGTTGATTCCTATTTTGGTACATATTACAATTTTTGCCTTTATTTTGAAGATAAGCCGATGAAACATGCATGCGTTGATACAATGTATATTGATTTGTGATTCTGAAGGAAATAGAAATCTACGAAGTTGCCATGCTATATTGACAAAAATTCTTGTTTTCGAACTTGGTTTTATACTTTATATTGTTTGGACCAATTGTGTATGGGCTTGGGTTATGTGATACGTCACATTTTACATCAATATATTCATTGTACTTCTCTTAACTTGTAGGTAAAGGAGATGAGTATCAGGTGCTCAGAGAATCTGCGCAGCTGCACTGGAGTTCAATGAAATCTTATTATCAAAAGGTAGTGTCTACTGCATCCCCTTTAGCTTGTAGTGAATATACTGCTATGTACTTTCGATTTCCCACAGGAGGTCTTTTGTTTTTATGAAGGTTGATTTTGCTGCAGGCTGTGACAGCTTTTACAAATGGGGAGAAGAAATATGCATCATATCTTTCTGACCAGGTATTTAAAGTGGAGATAAGTTCTGGAGTTATGTTCTCTTCTATAGTATGTTTAGTGATGTTCCTATTTCTTTTTAGTATCTCATTATTGCTTATTCAGTGAGATACTGTCATGTAACCTCTTGGGGGGGTTACAAATGGTTCATCTTCTCTATATTTGTGTCTAGGTGTACCCGTGTAAGTAATAATCTTCTCTTGTGTTATCTTTTACGGAAGTGTTTATAGAATTGTATTTAGCAATTATATATCATGATAGAGTTGAAATTTATTATAGCCAAGTCTGCTTTTGGCAACACATCAAATAGTGGATTTTTGCTGCATGCCTCCCTGGTTTTGGTTTTCTTTTTGGTTTTGGTTTTCTTTTTACAGGCATTTTCGTATATATATTTGTGTTCTTGTTGCAGGCATTACTTAAATTACTCATTCATAAAGCTCTCCTTATTTTGGAAACCCTTATTCAATATGTGCTGAAGATAAGACATTTTTTTGTTTACAAATGTGGCACGGCAATACTAACATCTCTCTGGTTACTGCAGGGGAGGTCACAAAATAAAATGGCTCGAGAGGCAGATGAAAAGGCTAGTCAGAATATATTTACTGCGAGGTTGCGCTTTTTTCGTATTGAGAATTATACATACAAGACTAATCTGGTCAACAGTTTATTAGCCCTCACCTATACTTGAACTGCAGAAACAAGACTATAGAAAACGTGGTTACTATTGATCTGCATGGACAGCATGTTAAACAAGCAATGAAACTTTTGAAGCTCCACCTTCTCTTTGGAGCATATGTGCGATGTAAGAATCTGGCTTGTTTTCAACTGGACTAATTTCCATTTCAGAATCTGTAATTTTGAAGAACTCAATCATGTATTTTTCTTCTCTCTAGCTGTGAGGTCATTCAGGGTTATCACTGGATGTGGCAGCCATGGTGTTGGCAAGTCGAAGCTGAAAACCTCGGTAAGGTTGAACATTCTATTAGAATGCATTAATGTGGCCTATATAGATTTCATCTAAATTTAATTGAAAAACTTGCTGGATGCACTTTCATGAAAATTACATTACAAGTTATCTCTCTCTCTCTCTCTCTCTCTAATATTTTCGAAATTAATTGTGATAGAATTATGCTCAAGTAGCCCGTTATTATTTCCTTTCTATTATTACGAATTTGTTAAGGAGGCAAGCTCACAAGGTTTTGCATCAGGGAGAGCATGGTACATAAATTAGGCAATGTTAGGCACAAATAAGCTTATAAGAAACTATATTCCTCCCTCCATCCCACAACCGTCCCACAAAGATAGACCACATTACTATTTCGGGTGTCCTGCAACTTGTTGCTTCATTTAGTATGCAATTAGTTTTTCATTTTCATGTATACTGCTATGTAATTTTCTTGGGATCAAAGTGTGCACAATCCTAAAACAACAAATATTAATGAAAATTGCAATATTTTTAATGATATTACATTTTCTTAATTTGTGTGAATAGCTAACTTTGTTAGTATCATTCTGCTTCCCGCTTGCAGGTCGTTAGTCTTCTCCAGAAAGAAGGCATTGCATGGTCTGAAGAGAACCAAGGAACACTGCTCATAAGGCTCGACGGACAGACAGATTTTAGCTTCCTAGATTCTGGCAGTGACAGTGATTAATCAATTTCAGCCTCTGTAAGAATTTTGTCATCAGCCGGAGAATGTAGCTGTGTAACATCATTAGAGAATGAGCATTTATTCCGTTTCCTGGTTTAGATTTCTAGCTCTGCAGATTGACAAATTAGAGCTGCACATATGTAGCACTGTGATATTGTGTATATTGTGTGCTAGATTATCATCTTTCCAACGTTATGAGATCTATTTATGTACACATTCAACCTATCCTATTTCTACTTGGGTGCTTTGTGTGGTTTTAACTTTCTTGGGAGGGGAAGGTGTGGTTAGAATCGAACCCCAGCGGTCGATTCTGAGAATTTAGGTCTAGCTAGCTGTTTAGCTATTTCCCCCTATACTACTTGCCAATAGTGGCTATTGATGTTGAGAATTGTAATGAATAGAATGAAGCCAATTATGTTGGCTGGGAACTGTTTTATGAATTTGAAATACTTGGGGGTGCTTGGATTTCAATTTCATTTCATTTTTGTTAGAATGTATTTTGTTTAATCTAAAATATTTTTAAATATGGTCTATCTGCTTACTTTTATTCTCCTCACTAATCACATGATTCACCACATCTACGCATTTTTTAAATAAGAACAAGTATTATTTACATGTTTTTATTCAAATTTTACTATTCATCCACACAAGATTTTTAGCTACCAATTTCTTTTTATTAGTTTTATATCACATTGCTTCTTATTATTACATTTTTACCTAATTACTTATCTATTATTTTTATGTCACACTCAAAATGTATGCTTTTCCTTTTAAAAACTATCTAACAATGTCAAAAAAAAAAAAAAAAAAAAAAAAAAAAGAGGCAAACTTATGGTTGGGTTTGGTTAGGGATTTACTGAAATTCAAAATTTTAAATTCCAAACCTTAAATCTTACATATTAATTTACTCAACTTAAATGTGTATATAAAAAAACATTATTTTGTTTGTTTTTTAAATATGAAAATGATAGACAAATAGATAAGAAAAGAAAAAAAGTTATGTTGACATGTTTTAAAGTTTTAACAAAATCTTCTCATAAAAAAATCAAAACAAATTAGAATTTTATTATTTAACAAATTTTCAAATCTGAATCCAATATTCTACAAACCCCAAGGGGTTGTTTGGATTGGATTTCGTTGGGATCATAAATTTTGGAATTCAAAATTCTTTACTTTTTACTGTAGATGTCAAATCATGTTTGGAAAGTGGATGATAATGTATTTTTATATTGTATTTGATGTCAAATCATGTCTGGAAAGTGGATGATAATGTATTAGTATATTGTATTTAGTAATATTTAACTTTTTAAATATTAATGATGATGTGATAAAATAATTGAATGTGGGGTAAAGTATAAGAAATTATTGGTTGTGGGTTGAAGATTTGAGTCATAAAACAAACGAGGATTGAGATTTAAAATCTCAATCCTGGTATTGAGAACCCTAAACCAAACAAGCCCCAAAGGTAACAATTGTTCATAGAGAAGAGGTCATTTTTCATATGCACACAGAATTAAATTAAGTGGATGAACAAATCCACCTACTCAACTGGTAATCATTATTAGATACATTCTAATACACTCAAATCCACCTACTCAACTAGTAATCATTATTAGATACATTCTGATACACTCGTGGAGAGGAGCTATCCCCCATAAATTTACTGAAGCAAAGATGAATATTATCACACTAGGAATAAATTTATCATAATAAAATTTGACATTTATCACAACAAAAATAGAATAAAAATTTTAAAAAACAAAAAAAACGGTTCGAAGAAGGAAACCAAATCCCCGTCTATAAGGGCATCTTTAATGGGGGGAGAGGAAGGGGAGGGAATGGAAAGGGGATGGGGAGGGTTTGAATAAATGAGGAGGGGAGGGGAGGAGAAGAGGGGAGGGAGATAAGGCAACGGAGGGGAAGGAAAAAAGGGAAAGAAAGAAAGAGAGGAGGGGTGGGGCGGCAACTGCCGCACCTGGCCAATCAGATGGGCGCGTGCATTGCATGCGTCGTATGGAGAGTGGGACTATGGGCCCCACCTCTGCAACTTTGACCATTCAATTTTTTTTTTCCTTTTTTCTTTTCTTTCTTCTTTCTTTTTTTCCGCATGCTGCGTTGAATTGATGGCAACTTTATATATATTCGTTTGACAAATAAAAAATTCTGGTGCTTCGTTTGCTTATGTGTCATCCGAGCCTAATATTTAGCTAATTTAATAATTAATGTATCTTACCTAATTTAATTCTTTTATTATATATTTCCTTATTCAATACTTTTCTTTTGATTCTCCTAATATAAAATATAAATAAATTATATATAATTAGTAGATAAGATCTAAATTAGTTATTTTAATTAAAAGACAAACTACATATGAATAATTTTAATTACAAAGAGATATTATTATAAAAATAATTAAATAAGTTTTATTGATAATATAATTTAAAATAATTTTATTTTAGTAGTTTCAAATATTTTATATAGGTAAAACATGAGTTATTTACAATAATTTAAGTATGCAACTAAATATTAGTAATGTATTCAATCTAAACATAAAGTAATTACTAATAATTGATAAATATTGATTAGACACAATTACAATGCGACACAGGTTGAGAGTATGACATCTTTTGAATATCTCAAAATATGTAACTAATAATTATTAACGAGTTTATTCTAAACATTACTATATAAAATTATTTAATAATAATAATTAAGAAAATAGATATTAGACACGGGTTTAGAATGTGACGTCTTTTGAATTTTTATAAGTATGTAACTAAATTACTAATGAATTTAATTTAAACATAAAATACAAAATTATTTAATATTTATAATAATTAATAAATAGATTAGACATGTACAAGGCACAGGTTAAGAATACATTATTTTAATTTTTTATTTTAGATTTAAAATTCAGTAATTATCACAAATATTTTTTATATTTATCTTTTGATAAGTCCCCGTGTAATACACGGGTGTTAAACAAGTATATATTAATGCAAAATCCTCTTAATCTATGTGTGTGCTTCGTATGTTTCGCTTGGATAATAAAAGATTATGGTGCTTCAGTTGCTTATGTATCATTCGAGCTTAATATATACCTAATTTAATATTTTTTATTTATTGTATCTTGCCTAATTGAATATTTTCTTTTATTATATTTAGCCTAACTTAATAGTTTTATTTTATTATATTTTGTCTAATTCAATAATTTTCTTTTATACTCCTAATATAAAAATATAAATAATTTATATATAATTAGTAGAGAAAAATCTAAATTAATTATTTAATTAAAAAAAAATTTACATATGAAGTAGTTTTAACTAAAAAAAACTTATTTATGAAAAATAATTATATAAATATATATATATAATATATTATATATATATTAATTAATTATATTTATAGATAATTGCACAATGCGGGAAGGCTCGAGAGTATGAAACCTTTTGAAATTTTCAAAGTATGTAATTATAATTATTAATAAAATTAATCTAAACATAAAATATAAAATGGGTTAATAATAATTAATTAATATAGATTAAAGACGGGTTGGGAATTGTGACATCTTTTGAATTTTTATAAGTATATAAATATAATTATTAATGAATTTAATCTAAATATTAAAATATAATATTAATTAATAATTATAATAATTAATAAATTGAACAGGGCACGGGTTGAAAACACATACTTTCATTTTTTAATTTAAATCTAAAACTTTGTAATTTTCACAAATATTTTTTATATTTAATTTTTTATAAATCCCGTGTAATACACGGGTGTTAAACTAGTATATATTATATATATATATATATATATATATATATATATATATATATATATATATATATATATATATATATATCTCCCACCTATATACTAAACGAGAAGATTTCTATCCTACGTGTCTGCTTAGGAAACTTCGGGCTGACGTGTAATTTTCTGGTGGTTCGGATGCTTACTTGGCGAATTTTGGAGGTTTGGAGACTTATTAAATATAAGAATTCTAATATTATAAGAATTCTAATATCTACCTAATTTATTATATTTCTTTTATTATATTTTGCCTAACTTAATCTTTTCTTTTTTTTATATATTTTCCTAATTTAATATTTTTCTTTGATTATATTTTATCTAATTCAATATTTTCTTTTATTTTTCTAATATAAATATATAAGAAGTCATATATAATTAGAAAAAAAATCAAATACTTATCTTAATTAAAAAGAAATTACTTATAAGATAATGTTAATTAAAAAAAATTAATTATTTATTAATAATCTAAATACGTTGTGTTTTAGAATAAAAGTTTAAAATATATAATATAACTTAAGTTACGAGTTACTTCAATAATCTAATAATGTAACTAAATATTATTAAAGAATTCAATTTAAATATAAAATATAAATTTATGTAATAATAATTAATAAATATTAATTAGACACCAGTACAATACAATACGAGTTGAGAATATAACATCATTTTGAATTTCTCTAAGTATGTAACTTAAGAATTATTATAGAATTTAATTTAAATATTAAAATATTAATAATAATTAATTAATTAAAATTAGATACGGGTTGAGCATGTAACAAGTTTTGAATTTATTTACGTATGTAAATATGAAATTATTAACGAATTTAATCTAAATATTAAAATAAAAAATTATTTAACAATAAAAATAATAGTTAATAAATAGTAACTAGCCATTTGTAGAAGACACGAGCTGAGGAATACGATATCTTTTGAATTTTTCTTATTTTTAGATTTAGAAACTCTATAATGGTTATAAATATTTTTTATATTTATCTTTTAATAAATCCGTGTACACACGGGTATTAAACTAGTATATATTAAAAAAAGAATTTATTGTAAATAAATAATTTTTTCACACCCAAAAAAATTAAACTTTTTAAAGTACTCCACATAAATATTAATTATAAGTGAAAAAGAATCAAGAATAGATATTATAAATAAAATAAAATATCACATCTTATCTCAAATTTCTTTTTTTATTATTTATCCAAAATCTTCACATCATCCAAGAAATCTCCACACCACCCAGAAAATCTCAAAAAAATCTTATCCGAATGTTTATCTTATCATTAATTATTATTATTATTATCAATGATATATATGATTTTTATATTCATAAAATATTTAAATAGATAATAGATAAATATAATTGTATTGAAATATAAAAAATATAAATGAAAATTAATGGGGAACATGTGGGACCCATAAAATGTAAGTTTGTTGGTAGGGACGAATAAATGAGATAAATGGGGATAGGGGAGGGGAATGATGTGAAGTGTAACTATTGCTGATGTGGTGGGGTGAGAATTGAAAAAGGGGAGGGGATGGGAAGGGGGGATAAAAGATGCTCTAAGTATTGAAGGGAAAAA
>BMAC01000020.1:2070515-2093802 GCA_014905375.1 Phtheirospermum japonicum
ATATATATATATATATATATATATATATATATATATATATATATATATATATCACCCATATATATTAATACAAAATCCTCCTAACCTATGTGTCTGCTTCGTATGCTTCGTTTGACAAATAAAAAATTCTGGTGCTTCGTTTGCTTATGTGTCATCCGAGCCTAATATTTAGCTAATTTAATAAAAAAAAATATGTATCTTACCTAATTTAATTCTTTTATTATATATTTCCTTATTCAATACTTTCTTTTGATTCTCCTAAAAAATATAAATAAATTATATATAATTAGTAGATAAGATCTAAATTAGTTATTTTAATTAAAAGACAAACTACATATGAATAATTTTAATTACAAAGAGATATTATTATAAAAATAATTAAATAAGTTTTATTGATAATATAATTTAAAATAATTTTATTTTAGTAGTTTCAAATATTTTATATAGGTAAAACATGTATATATATATATCTCCCACCTATATACAAAACGAGAAGATTTCTATCCTACGTGTCTGCTTAGGAAACTTCGGGCTGATGTGTAATTTTCTGGTGGTTCGGATGCTTACTGGGCGAATTTTGGAGGTTTGGAGACTTATTAAATATAAGAATTCTAATATTATAAGAATTCTAATATCTACCTAATTTATTATATTTCCTCTTATTATATTTTGCCTAAATTAATTCTTTTCTTTTTTTTTTAATATTTTCCTAATTCAATATTTCTCTTTGATTTATTTTATCTAATTCAATATTTTCTTTTATTTTTCTAATATAAATATATAAAACTATATATAATTAGAAAAAAAATAAAATACTTATCTTAATTAAAAAAAAACTTATAAGATAATGTTAATTAAAAAAACATTAATTATTTATTAATAATCTAAATATGTTGTGTTTAGAATAAAAGTTAAAAATATATAATATAATTAAGTTACGAGTTACTTCAATAATCTCATAATGTAACTAAATATTATTAAAGAATTCGACTTAAATTTAAAAATATATATTTATGTAATAATAATTATAAATATTAATTAGACACCAGTACAATATAATACGGGTTGAGAATATAACATCTTTTGAAATTCTCTAAGTATGTAACTAAGAATTATTATAGAATTTAATAAATATTAAAATAATAATAATAATTAATTAATTAAAATTAGATACGGGTTGAGCATGTAACAAGTTTTGAACTTATTTACAAATGTAAATATAAAATTATTAACGAATTTAATCTAAATATTAAAATAAAAAAATTACTTAATAATAAAAATAATAGTTAATAAATAGTAACTAGCCATTTATAGAAGGCATGGGCTGAGAATACGATATCTTTTGTATTTTTCTTATTTTTAGATTTAGAAACTCTATAATGGTTATAAATTATTTTTATATTTATCTTTTAATAAATCCGTGTAACACACGGGTATTAAACTAGTATATATTAAAAAAAGAATTTATTGTAAAATAAATAATTTTTCACACCCAAAAAAATTAAAATTTTAAAGTACTCACATAAATATTAATTATAAGTGAAAAAGAATCAAGAATAGATATATAAATAAAATAAAATATCACATCTTATCTCAAATTTCTTTTTTTATTATTTATCCAAAATCTTCACATCATCCAAGAAATCTCCACACCACCCAGAAAATCTCAAAAAATCTTATCCGAATGTTTATCTTATCATTAATTATTATTATTATTATCATGATATATATGATTTTTATATTCATAAAATATTTAAATAGATAATAGATAAATATAATTGTATTGGAATATAAAAAATATAAATGAAAATTAATGGGGAACATGTGGGACCCATAAAATGTAAGTTTGTTGGTAGGACGAATAAATGAGATAAATGGGATAGGGGAGGGGAATGATGTGAAGTGTACTATTGCTGATGTGGTGGGGTGAGAATTGAAAAAGGGGGAGGGGATGGGAAGGGGGGGATAAAGATGCTCTAAGTATTGAGGGAAAAGATTTGCTAATCTCGTTAAAAATCTTAACCAAAGAGTTGCTCACACGTGTTAACTATACATCGAGTGTATATTGATCGAAAAATTCTTAGCACTCTAAGAAATCTTCTCCGCAATAGTACGGAGTCGATTGTAGAGCGGTAAACTTTCCCGAGTCGTGTCTCTCGAGGATAGATATAATCGGCGTTAGGTGGTTTTAGTTACTCTCTTGTCAAGTTTAATTACACTAATCTACACTAGGAAAGCATTAAGTCATTGTTTTGGGTTGAGTTTTATGCTAAAACTTGAATTTAAAAGGGGACTTTAATTAAAATAAAGAGAACGAGGGTTAGGGTGTTCGGTTCGTCTCCATGATTAATCGATTTTCGTCGAGCACTTAATCCACGATTCGGGGTTGTCAATCCCGAATGTCGATCAAGTATTGAGGTCGTCAATCCCAATTCTCGACGAGCTCCGATTAATGGTCTTGATCAAGTATACAAATGGCATCGGGTGGTGGCAAAAGAGGCTCAATTACTCCACATCCTCCAAAACCGGCACATCTTCATCATCCTCGCCAAAAGCAAGCGAACTCAACATTCCAAGTGCCGTTGGGGACCCCAAAAGTGACTCCCCCTCAATTTCCACTACAACGTCTTCAAGAAGCACGAGAGGGGTAATGTCAACTTCCGGCCCATTCTCCTCACCCTCTAACTCCACCTCCTTGCACACCTCTTTCAAAAGATCGTCAAAGCTCGAATTGCCGTCAACGTCCGTGGGATCCACCACATCAAAGGTGGGAATCTCGTCAAAACAGGTCTCTTAAGCTCGTCCACTTCGTTGGCAATTCCCTCTACTTGAGTCTCCATGCGAGCAAGGCATTCATCCAATTGTCGAATCACCTCCACAAGCTCGGATGAGAGAGGCTCAAAGTCCGGGAGTTGGGTCATAGACGAATCTTGAAAAAGTGAGGTGTAAGGGTCATCGTTCGGAGTATACGAACTCGAGGTGGGTAGGTCGTAAACGTCGTAGCTCCAAGAATATGAATCATGAATTGGTGGAGCATACGAGTCAAAGCTCGGGTAAGGAGAAGGTGGGGCGAGTTGAGCATATGGATCGTCGAAACCCGGATCATAAGGATCACGAGTCGGTGCATACGGATCCATGCTCGAGTTGTGGGATATGAAATCGGTGGAGAACAAGAAGGGCTTGGCCGGAATAATCGAAAGATGGGGCCCATTCTTCACCGATCAAAGCGTACGGGTCATCGTAAGTCGAGGGGACCCGATAGCTTGGGGGAGTGGTGTACGGATTTGGATACTCGGGAGTTTGGATGTAAGGGATTGGATATTGGAGATTTGGATATTAGGGTCGTCGTATGACAAACTAGCTCAATAGTTTGCCATCCTCGGCCGGATCAATCGAGCGGCGGAGGCATCCTTTGATCGTCGTGAGTGTAGGCGGGCGGCATCGGGCTCCCCGAATGAGTACCTTGCAAACACAACACTCAACAAAGGATTACGAGCATCGAAAGTAAAACAAAAATCTAAATTAACTAACAACTAAGATAACAAGAGAAATAATTAAAAACACCGTTAGCCTTAATCTATCCCCGGCAACGGCGCCAAAATAAAAGCTTGAAAAGAGCATTAATGGAGTTTTTGCAAGAACATGAACAAACTGAAATCTAGAAATGAGAAATTGAAGAACAAGGCAAGAACAACAATACAAACTAAATCTAAAAACCAACACAACAACAAGAAGAATTAATCAAGAACAAAGCATAATAATAAAGGGAAAGAACACTACCAAATTGCATTGAATACAAAAGTTTCAAGTCTTCAAACAACAAGAACAACAATTGAAGGAGGTGTCACCCTCTCCCTCATTTGCTTCAAAAACCAATAACTAACTACTAACTAACAACTAACTAGCTAAGCTAAACTAGATTAACTACTAAGCTAACTACACTAAACTAAGAATTTATAAACTAGGGTTCAAAAGCAAAAGAAAAGCTTGGAAGAAATGGAGCCAAGCCCCAAATTCAACCAAAGAGGGGTTGTGGATAAGGTAGGAGAGCTGGGCTTATTTATACAAAAACGCAGGGGCAAAATCGTCAAAACGGGATAAAATCACGAATCTGGACTGCGTCTCAGTCGATCGACTGCTTTCAAAATTGGCCAACCTCACTGGAATCCAGTCGAAGGTCCAGTCGATCCTGGTTGAGTCAGTCAATCGACTGGACTATCAGTCGATCGACTGCAAGCCAGTCGACCGACTGGCTCGGCTGCTCCGGCTCAATTTTCTCGTTTCGCTCTAATCGTTCGCCGGTTGTCGCTCCTCGTTCACGCTGTGTTTTCTTGCTTTGCCCGTTCCAATCCGAGTCGAATGGGATGCTCCGAGCGTGCGCGGGGACCGCTTGGTCATCCTACGATAAAAAATACGAAAAAGAAAAATGTACGAAAAACGACTAAAAACCGCACAAAGGCTATAAAAATCTAAAACTAACAAAATAGGCTAAAACGACTCTTAATACCCATAAAAGCAAGCAAAACACACGCGAATGCGACACAAAAGGGTAACAAAAATGCGTACAAAAAAGTACAAATCAACCACCCCACCCTTAGAATGATTGCTTGTCCTCAAGCAATTCTAATCTAGAATTACAAAATTACCCCGGATAATCCTAAACTAATGCACAAAACCTAATTCGAGACGTCGTATGCTATAGTGCTCGTTAGCTCGGCTAAAAGGACGACAATGATGAGTTGACAAATAAAGTTTAGATCGACTCCCGAAATCTAAAAGTACTAGGTAACTCTCCAAGTCGGTCCCCTCGTCCTTGTCCCGGCTAAGGTCTATCCACGATCGAACCGTTAATCGGCTCCCTACTAGCCCCGATCGTCTATAACTCTCTTTAACAACCAAAATCTACAAAGAAGGAGAAAGAGAAAATGTGCAAGAGTTGCACGTTTTATTACTTAATGACTACAAGGATTTATAACTTATCCTTGGTTTATTCATCATCATTTTTTTTTCTTTTTTTTCGGATTTTCTTTCTTCTCTTTTTTATTTTTATTTTTTTTGGTACCCAAGGAAATAAGGTACTTAAATACAAGATATATACAGAGAAATCAACGGCTCAGACCACTCGTTGCTACTAGCAACTTACAATGTTTTCGATCGAGCACATGGAGTAATTGACGACTCCAAAATGCAAAACAAAAATCCTATAGAGAGTGTTCGACGACGAGGCTAGTTGAGGCACTAGTTCTATATGAGCTCAAGGATAGCACGAAGCTAAAGCCGAACAAAGTTCCCAACGAGTCAAATTACCTAAGTACACTAAATCCGATCGAAAATCTAAACTCCTAAGCAATTCATCAAAACAGCGTCACTTCTCCAAGGTTCCAAGCAAAAATAACACACACGCTACTCAAATTAACACAAGCAAGCATGCATCAACTTAAAAATCCTAAGACGAACCCTAACCACCACCCCACACTTAAAACCTAGCAATGTCCTCATTGCATATTAAGCTAGAAAAATGCGGTAAAAAGTGTAAGGGAAAAGGAAACGCCGCTATCTCCGAGCTTGTGGTGACGTGGTCGTGCATAAGTCCTCTCTGGGAGTTGAGGCAAGCAACCTACAAGAAACAAACCAAACGGGGGGTTGCAAAAACAAAATACGAATAAAAAGTTTTTCTTTTAATTTTCTATTTTTTTTATTTTCTTTTTCTTTCTTTTTTTTTTTACAAATTGGGTTGCCTCCCAATAAGCGCTACTTTAACGTCTATAGCTCGACGGTTATACAAAGACGCTATCTGGGATCCAAGAAGAGGTGGCGATCGTGCCACGCCTTGGAGTTCTCGAGTAGACACACCGGGTGATAAAAATCACCAAGGCGGGCATGTCGGGCAAGCCAGAATGTAAAACCAATAAAAGAGCGGGCTTGCTTCGGGGGTCGGAAGAGTGAGTAGTCGATCACCCAAACGTGATCGTCCCAAAACGGGTCGACGTACTCCTTCGTCTCCCCGACCGTAATCTCCTCTCTCTCGACTTTAAAAGTAGTCGTAGTCGGGCACGAGAGAGTAGGATCCAACACATCCCCCACTACCTCTTCCACCTCCACTTGGTCAAGTAGCAATAAAGCCTCGGGTGGTGGCAAAAGAGGCTCTAGTATCTTCACATCCTCCACAACCGGCACAACTTCCTCATCCTCGCCAAAAGCAAGTAAGCTTGACATTTCGAGTGCCGTTGGAGACCCCAAAAGTGACCCCCCCTCAATTTTCACTTCAACATCTTCACAAAACACGAGAGGGGTGACGCCAACCTCCGACCCTTTCTCCTCGCCTTCTAACTCCACCTCCTTGTAAACCTCTTTCACAAGACCGTCAAAAATCGAATTGCCGTCAACGACCGTGGGAACCACCACATCAAAGATGGGCATCTCGTCAAGACACGGTCTCTTAAGATCGTCCACATCATTAGAAATTTGCATTGCTTGAGTCTCCATGCGAGCGAGGCGTCCCATGAGCTCGGCTAAGAGAGACTCTACGTCCGGGAGTTGGGGCATAGACAAGTCTTGAGAGAAAGTGGTGTAAGGATCATCGCTCGGAGTATACGAGCTCGAGGTGGGTGGATTGTAATAATCGTAGCTCGAAAAATAAGAATCATAGTTTGATGGAGCATACGAGTCAAAGTGCGGGTAAGAAGAAGGCGGAGCGAGTTGAGCATATGGATCGTCAAAGCCCGGATCATAAGGATCAGGGGTCGGTGCATACGGGTTCATGCTCGGGTTATGGGGATATGAAATCGGGGGAGAATATGTAGGGTTTGGGCAGGAATAATCGAAAGAGGGGGCCCATTCTCGCCCGATCGAAGCGTACGGGTCATCGTAAGTCGAGGGGACCCGATAGCTTGGGGGAGTGGTGTACGGATTTGGATACTCGGGAGTTTGGATGTAAGGGATTGGATTGAAGATTTGGATATTAGGGTCCTCGTATGACAAACTAGCCCAATAGTTTGCCATCCTCGGCCGGATCAATCGAGCAACGGAGGAATCCTTTGATCGTTGTGAGTGTAGGCGGGCGGCATCGGGCTCTCCGAATAAGTACCTTGCAAACACAACATTCAACAAAGGGTTACGAGCATCGAAAGTAAAACTAAAAAATAAATTAACTAACAACTAAGATAACAAGAGATATAATTAAAAACACTGTTAGCCTTAATCTATCCCCGGCAACGGCGCCAAAATTTGATCGAAGAATTCTTAGCACTCTAAGAAATCTTCTCCGCAATAGTACGGAGTCGATTGTAGAGCGGTAAGCTTTCCCGAGTCGTGTCTCTCGAGGATAGATATAATCGGCGTTAGGTGGTTTTTGTTACTCTCTTGTCAAGCTTAATTACACTAATCTACACTAGGAAAGCATTAAGTCATTGTTTTGGGTTGAGTTTTATGCTAAAACTTGGATTTAAAAGGGGACTTTAATTAAAATAAAGAGAATGAGGGTTTAGGGTGTTCGGTTCGTCTCCACGATTAATCGGTTTTCGCCGAGCACTTAATCCACGATTCGGGGTTGTCAATCCCGAATGTCGATCAAGTATTGAGGTCGTCAATCCCAATTCTCGACAAGCTCCGATTAATGGTTCTAAACGAACCTAAACCCTAAACCCGTAATTACTAAACTAATTGCATCAAGTTAAAGCTTACAATTAAAAGAGGATTCATGGAGGGAAAATCAAAAGCATTTGAATTTGAGAAAGTCAAAGGCTTTAAAATTGAACAAGACAAATTACCAAAGAAGAAAAACTCATACATCTTTCAAGAGCTAAAAGTTTGTCTAACTAAAAGAGGTAAAAAGCTTGAAAAGAGCATTAATGGAGTTTTTGCAAGAACATGAACAAACTGAAATCTAGAAATGAGAAATTGAAGAACAAGGCAAGAACAACAACACAAACTAAATCTAAAAACKAACACAACAACAAGAACAATTAATCAAGAACAAAGCATAATAATAAAGGGAAAGAACACTACCAAATTGCATTGAACACAAAAGCTTCAAGTCTTCAAACAACAAGAACAACAATTGAAGGAGGTGTCACCCTCTCCCTCATTTGCTTCAAAAACCACTAACTAACTACTAACTAACAACTAAATAGCTAAGCTAAACTAGATTAACTACTAAGCTAACTACACTAAACTAAGGATTTATAAACTAGGGTTCAAAAGCAAAAGAAAAGCTTGGAAGAAATGGAGCCAAGCCCCAAATTCAACCAAGGAGGGGTTGTGGATATGTTAGGAGAGCTGGGCTTATTTATACAAAAATGCAGGGGCAAAATCATCAAAACGGGATAAAATCACGAATCTGGACTGCGTCTCAGTCGATCGACTAAGGTCCAGTCGATCGACTACTTTCAAAATCGGCCAACCTCACTGGAATCCAGTTGAAGGTCCAGTCGATCCTGGCTGAGTCAGTCGATCGACTGCAAGCCAGTCGACCGACTGGCTCGGCTGCTCCGGCTCAATTTTCTCGTTTCGTTCTAATCATTCGCCGGTTGTCGCTCCTCGTTCACGCTGTGTTTTCTTACTTTGCCCGTTCCAATCCGAGTCGAATGGGATGCTCCGAGCGTGCGCGGGGACCGCTTGGTCATCCTACGGCTAAAAATACGAAAAAGGGTAAAAATGTACGAAAAATGACTAAAAATCGCACAAAGTCTATAAAAACCTAAAACTAACAAAATAGGCTAAAACGACTCTTAATACTCATAAAAGCAAGCAAAACACACGCGAATGCGACACAAAAGGGTAACAAAAATGCGTACAAAAAAGTACAAATCATATATTCAGGGGTCTATCTAATAATTTGCAATCAACTATTGATTGGGATTTATGAGCTTGATATCACACCATTTATTATTAAATCTTCCCTATTATTTTGTTGAGTTAAGTACAAGAATAATCCATTTTTTTATGGAAAAATATATTTTTATCTTTATTCTAAACATACCTAAAATTTTCATTTTCCCCAAAAGTACGTTGTGTTTCTACATGGTTTCTAGTTGGTTTTTAATTGGTTTCTCTGCCAAAATAATTGAAAAAAATGAACACTTCCAATTGAATGAATGCTAATGTCACCTTTTCCCTAAATGATTTTAAGGTGACGGACCATCAGATGGGGGCCCTTCTACTTCGCGACAAACATAAAGATGGAGTCTATCAATGACCGGTGGGTGTGGGTGTCAATCCTTACCATCGGGACTGGTATCTGTTAAATCCTCCCTTTCTTTGTGGCATTCACGTTTTAGTCACTCGTCACACAAACTTATGAGTCACTTAGCATCTTTGAAATTATTTACCATGTCCTCAAATAAGTTATCTCAAGTTATGTGTAGTTCGTGCAAATTGCACATGAGTCATAAACTTCCTTTTCGTGAGTCATCCTTAGTTTCATCAAGGCCTCTTGAATTGATTGTTTTGGATGTTTGGTCTTCACCAGTGGCCTCAATGGATGGTTTTATATATTATGTCATGTTTGTTGATCACTTCACAAAATATATATAGCTTTACCCATTAAAACGAAAATCTGATGTTCTGCACACCTTCATTAAGTTTAAACTACTTGTTGAAAACTTTTTCAACCATCGTATATGGGGGGGTGGTGGTGGTGGGGAATATGAGGACCATTTCTCTCGTCCTATGGGATTAGTCATCTCACCACACCGCCTCACACGCTCAAACATAATGGTTTTTCTGAACGTCTTCATCGACATATTATAGAGACTGTCTTAACTCTTCTCCACCAAGCATCACTCCCTCTCTCGTTTTGGCCATTTGCCTTTGCCAATGCCACTTATATCATCAATAGGATGCCAAAGAAAAATCTTGACAATGTCACATCCTTTGAACGTCTATATTGTCGCCCACCTAACCTCACCAAACATTGAGTTTTTGGATGTCAATGCTTCCCATGGATCCATCCATACACTTCCCATAAACTTGAGCCTCGCCTCAAAAGGCGTGTGTTTTTCTAGGATACTCATTAACAACAAAGTGCCTATATTTTTTATGATCCCGTCTCCTCAAAGTCTTATGTGTCTCGTCATGTTGAGTTCATGGAAAATGTCTTTCCATTTGCTCATTTCCATCCACCACCTCGTTGTCTTCTAACTCGGTTCTAGTCTCGCTCCCGCTTCTGACACCACCACTGGTCATCACCACCACGCCTGTCGAGCCGCCTATGTCGCCCCCTCTCCCTCTGACGAGTCGTCACCAACGCTGCCATTGGCACCCCTACCGAACCTCAGTCCCGTCACTTGAATCTCCCACCATCCACTACGCCATCACTCATGCCATCAACTCAGCCCACCCTACCTAGAAAACCAAAACAATCACCATATGCAAACCCGCGGTAAAAACCGGCATACACAAACCCAACCCTAAACAATGGCATATCCACCCAACTTCCTAACCTTGAGCCCACGAGTGTTACGAAAGCTCTAACCGACTCCCGTTGGCACTCAGCAATGTCCTCAGAATTTAATGCTCTTCTATCAGAATATCATTAGTTTTAAGTGGGTCTTTCGTGTCAAACAAAAACCTGATGGACTCTTGACAAGTTCAAAGGCACGTTTAGTGGCTAAAGGTTTCCATCAGCATCCAGGTGTGGATTACTTTGAAACCTTTAGTCCGATAATCAAACTTACCACCATATGAGTTGTTTTGAGTTTAGCGATTTCTCGAGGGTGGCAACTCCTCCAACTTGATGTTAACAATGCGTTCCTGCATAGACATCTCGAAGAAAAAGTATTTATGGTTCAACCTCCAGGATCTATTAACAAGAATTATACTACTTATATCAGTCGTTTGAAGAAGGCCATTTATGGTCTTAAACAGGCCCCCGATCCTGGTATTATGAACTTCGTCGTTGCATACTCCATATTGGGTTTGTCAACGCCAAATTAGATACCTCCTTATTTGTTTATCATCGAGACGATTTCATGGCTTACTTTCTTGTTTATGTGGATGACTTAATTGTCCCATGGAATGCCCCTGACTTTATCTCTCGGGTTGTTGACACGCTTGCGCACCAGTTCTTTATCAAAGACCTTGTCTCTCTATCTTACTTCCTTGGCATCGAGGTCTGTCGCACAACTTCCCCGTGCCAACTTTCACAACACAAGTACGTAGTTGAACTCCTCCACCGCTGCAACATGTTGTCCTCAAAGTCTGTACAAACACCCCTCTCTGTTGGTACAGTCCTATCCCTCCACGATGGCGCAGCCCCTCCTAACGCAACTGCATATCGACAACTCATCGGTGGCTTACAGTACTTATTGATCACTTGCTCGAATATCAATTTTGCTATTAATAAACTTTCTCAATCCATGCATGCTCCTTCGAAACTCCATTGGGCCATCGCAAAACGCCTCTTGCGCTATCTTAATGGCACTCGTGACATTGGAATATGTCTTCAGCGTAATTCATCACTTTCACCTCACTATTTCTCTTATGCTCATTGGGCCGGTGATTGTGATGATCGCACATCCATGGGGTCTTTTGTACTATTTCTTGGCCCCAACCTTTTCTCTTGGAGATTTAAGAAACAATGATCAGTTGCTCGATCTTCAACTGAGGCCCAATATCGAGCAATTGCTTCTGCGGCTTCGAACATCTTATGGGTCCAGTCCTTACTTGCTGAGCTCCATGTGTCGCTTCCCACTTCTCCCATCATCTATTGTGACAACATTGAGGTGACACACTTATATGCCAACCCTGTTTTCCACTCAAGGATGAAGCATATAGAGATCGACTATCACTTCATTCGTGATCTCGTCTAGCATTCTCAGTTGTGCATCTCATATGTCTCGTTTGCTAATCAGCTTGCCGACGAGCTCACAAAGCCGCTCTCTCTCCATCGGCTTCATCTTCTAATGTTCAAGATTAGTGTCTCCGAGATATCACCATCTTGAGGGGGCATACTAGAATATCTTGAAAATCATTGTTATGATTTGTTGATATTGTATATCATTGTGATTTAATTTTTATTCTTTGTATCTTTTCCTTTTCTCGTTACTTACAATTGTATAAATACCTCACAATTGTGTTAATAAAAATCACTCATTCCTCCATACTTTTCAATAAGAACCATAATCGATTGAAGAAGGTAACTTTGCATGTTACTAAGGTTTTCTTTTTTTTTTAATTGCCATTTTGTATCCGACCTAGCTTGTGTTCTTTATAGCCAGAGTGTTGTATGGCCATTTTTAGATCTCAGAACCTAAAAGCTTGGACATGTAAGTTTCTGGTTTGAAAGTACATTTACGAACTTAAAAGTTTGGAAATGAATGTAATTCGAGATAATTTTTTAACAACATATATTTGTGCAGAGATTTTCTAATATGCTAAAATAATTTTATTTCTTGTTTGAAAAAAATTATTTCTTATTATGAATTGGAGAGAATACATAATGAGTATATAAATAATAAATTATCAGGTATATTTTTTATTATAATTGAAACAATATTTATAGGAAAATTTATGATGGTTCAATTGTAATTATATAATCTCATCAGGGTAAAATAACCATTCACACATAAGAATAATAGATACATATACTATTCAAAAATAGTAGATTGGTTGAGAATTTATAACACTTCTCCTTCAATAACTATTTACATAAATATTTCGTGAACTAGTTTGAAAAAAAAAACATTAGGAGAAATCTTTCAAACTGTTTGTAGTATAGCTTGTGCATTAATATATTATTGTACCATGGCATTGTTAGGAAAACCCTGTGGGACAAAAACCTGAGTAATATGAAAGTGTGAGGTCATTCCCCCTCATTTTGATTACTCTTGTGGGAGTATCCATGAGTTATTTCATGAAAACCTTGTCAAAAAAACCATGTGGGAAAAAATTGGTCGAAGAAAAAATAGTACAATTACTCCTTCTGATTTCATATATTTGAGGAATTATATTGATTTACCTTGCAATCCTTTATACATTGAATATGCCTTGTTAAGACCTTATTAGGAATGACACAGTGTGAAAAAATTCTAATGAAAGAAAAAGAGTGCATTATCCATGTTAATATGCCTTAAAAGTTATCTCGTTAAAAACCTTATTAGAGAAACCCAATGGGACAAAATCTTAGTCAAAGGAAATGGTGTGTAACGCGTATATTACACTTATGTTGCGGGCGTCTCAAAATCCCTGCAGGGTTTATACAAGTATCTTATATATTTATTTGATACTCTTCTTTAATTTCTCATGAAACGGGATTTTCAGATATCTCATATTCATCACGAAAGATAATAGTGCATCATATTCAGTGTTTACATACAATTAATCTTTCATACTTATATCTGCATTTCATCAAAAGACATGTAAAATTTTTTTATGTAGATTTTATATAAATTGTGATCAGGTTGACTCGTCAAAAATCTTATTTGGAAAAACCATTTAGGATTAAAAACCACAATCAAGGAAAAGGTCACAACATATGAATATATTTCACAACAATATCCCTTTTTTTTTAGTCGATGCATGCACCAGTAGTATATTCGAATCCCTTTGATAGTTCCAATATCATTTTTTATCAAACCCACACATTACGACGTTCATTATAAGGGCATATATATATCAACATCTATATTTTTCGATGGATTTTAATATTCTCATTATCAATAATCATTTGTTGCGTTATTCCTTTATAGTGTGTTGACACTTTTCATTTCCATTTCATTCCCCATAACGACGTAACTTATCGATATATCTCATTACCAATCCTCTCCAATAATTTATGCATAATAGTTATGTCTATATACACTTTGAAAGTATGTGCCTCCTATATCATACATTTTGATATCTATATTAGGGAAAATATTCTTTGAATAATATCAATGCTTACAGAGCTATTTAATTTATTGAAGCATGTGTAGTTGGTTTATAAGATCATTATCAATCTTTCTTATATCTTTTAACTCCCAAGTTCTTTCTTCGGTTGTGATGATATAACACTCTGCATTACATAGTTATTTCAAACTATTTGCTTGATTTATCTAATCATGTGTAGTTGGTATATGAGATCATTATCAATCTTATATGTTTTAACTTCTAAGGTCTTACTTCAATTTTGAGGATATAACATTTTGGATTTCATAATTATTTCCAACTATCAATACTCCCCTCATGCTCAAAAAAATCTAAAACCTAACTTATACAAATGTCATGACATTAATTATATATATTATAAGCATTTAATTTCAAAAAGGGAGTTCATATTATTTTTCACTTTGTTCTCATTATCAACAATGAAGTGGATGAATTTTAATAGTTTATCAATTTATATACCACTTATATGCGCATATCAGACTATTTCATGATCTATTCAAGTTATTGGGAAGGGTTACTAACTTTGTCATTTGATTTGAATACCGTGCTCATACTGTGAGAAAATCACCTCGTAAACTTTCAATTGCAACTCATATACTCATGTGACTAGCTAGTGGATCTATGAAATCTAGTAGCACACATGGAGAGAGAGTGGGCCTATATATATCTCACCCCCTACATTACAAGTTTATTAGGAACTCATTCCCAACTTTTGCTAGTAATGAATCCTTATTAATCAAGAACAGTTATTGAAGAGTTCTTATGTTTCTTCAATTGAAATATCGATGCTAATAATTCTATTATTAGTTAAATTGATATGATTCGATTATATAAATTGATATTATTGAATACTTGTACCTGAAAGATTCTTATATTTATTACAAAAACTAATTGTGCCGACATGATGTATTTATTTCAACATAGAGACAATTTACAAATATATCACATCATCTTTCGGTGTTATTTCTATAAACCACTATTCAAATACAATGTTCAAACATGAAGGTGTATATCGTAAGCTTCATGGTACAGTTTAAATGCGACAGTGTATCTCATACGCTTCATAGCATTCTATAAATAAATTATCGAGGAATCAAAAAACTCACATCAACAAAGGTTTGAATTTCTTAATGGATTTATTGCTCTTAAATCTTCATAATACTACCCATTCCTTCGATTAATATCTTAAAAATAATATATAAATCTTGACTTGAAAGATTGAGGGTGCTAATGAGCTATAACATCCCAGAAGATATACGATGGTTAATTAAATTACAAGCTCGACTATTTAGTGTATTCCCAAACTCATTCATGTACATACCAGGTATGGGTAGAAGTAATTTTAAAAAAAAAACATAGAGCAAAAAAATTAGGTGGGATCTATAAACATGCTCGATAGACTAGTGATATACGATGCAAAATTTGTGGGGTTCGTGTCCAAAAACCGATGGTCAAAAAGAAAATAGTGATATAATTTATTAGCTTGTGAATATCTTTCACCATTGTCAAAAAGTTGATAGTAATTTATGGTCTTATGAAAACTTCTCTTAAAATACGGTGCCACAGATCATACAGTTGTATATTGTATAAATATTTGAGAATTTAGTATAGAAAAAGATAGATGAAAGTTTAAAAATCCATGCAAAGAGATAAATCTTTTTCATCCACCCAAAATCATATGTGCTCTTGATGGGTCTAAACTAACAGATCATATTCCATATATATACATAACTATCTAATTTGTGAGAGAAGTAGGAAAAAGTAAACGGTCAATATATTATATTGAGGAACCAACTATAGACATTACATCAGTCTGCATCATTTGTATATTACTAATGAATAGAGGTGAGTATCTTACCTTTTCATAGAGTTAAGACTAGCACTTTCATGAGTTTAACTAGATCAAAACTTCAAACACAGTCTTTTCATGACTGTATGATGTGCATGGTGAAAAATAGTGATGTTTTCATCGTCCTTCCAGGTGGTTATGACACATTAAATGAAATATTTAATATTACGTCATAGAATGAGTGTAATTTCCATACCAAACCTATATGCTTGTTAAAGAAATAGTAATTTTCTAATGGTTTGCTCATTTTTCTAGATCAATGAGTAGATCATATCTCTCATTAAGTAAGGAAAATACTTATATCTGTCAGCACAATTGTTGAGCTACTTACAAAGTTTCAAGCAACATTTTAGTTTAAGATTATGTGCAAGTTAAAACTTGTGAGTCGCATACTATTTGTAAGTGAAAAAATGAGCTCATATCCTTTAGATCTATCATTGAAAAACCCACATGCTTAGTTAGGGGTGGCTAAGTTACAGAGTTAAATACTTTCGAGACGCACCACACCTTTAATATATATTTATGTATTTCAATTGTTTCTAGCTTTAATCTAATTTCAATATCTTCACTTTGACTGTTTTGTACTTCTTTCAAAGTAATAATAATATCATTTTGACTTTATGAAAATATAGGGGTTTAGTACTTCATGAGTATAATGTCAGTGATATATGCTTCTTCGAGAGCATTTCATTATCATGTCAATAATCTCGTATGATTCTTTCAAGTGATATGTTCTTTTAACAACATGAATTTTTTTGGTATTGTTTGGTTTCACTCACAAATAAATGTTTCATTCTCAGAATGAGTTGAGATTGATCTACACGAGCTCTTACTTATATGTATTATATACATTTAAGTGGCCCTTATATTCTTCTCTGTGTTTATAGGGAGATTCTACTGTATCGTAACTATATCATTTTTCACTTAATTATAACCATTAGATCATTTAATAGATAAGTAGTGGGATAGATCAAGGGAAGTAAATGCAGGGGGTGGGAGCATGGTGTTTTCACAGCACCGTAGTCATTACCATGTTTATATATATATAAAGTTGAAGGATGGTGTGAAGCAAGAAGAAAATATATAACTAAGGTGGAGAATACTACTCATGGAAATTATTCGTAATAATCCGATTATTGATACAGATGATCATCTATAAAATGCAACTCTATAGCATATTTTCATCATATTATTCATATGGCTAGAAACTCATGTTGATAACATGTTATAAATCAGAGAGAAAATATAGAGAGTATATAAAGAATGATTTATCAGGTATGATATTTATTATAAATGGAAATTAATAGAAAATCTTCCAATTGTAAAAGTGTAATTACATAATCTCATTAATTAATACATACACGATAATAAAATAAACATATATACTATTCACAAATAATAGATTGTTTGAATATTGATTCTGTTATATGTGCTTGGAGTTTGACCAGTTAACCAACTATATTTTGGAACAGATCCACCCTATCTTACTAATTCAATGAACACTTGCAATTCTATGCAGCCATGTGTCACCCTAATTATTTTTCTTCGTGTATGTGTCCGACGCAATTTTCATTTTATTAAATTTTCTCTGTCCTCATCAATATTCCGAGCTTTCATGTTTTTTTTCATCTTTCTCACTTTTTATTATTTTTTAAAAATCTTAATTGGAATTCTCATTTTTAGGCCCAATTTTTTCTTTTTTATCGATACCCAATTTTTTCATCCGGTAATTGTTTTGTGTTGAATTCATGGAATTCACTGTTGTGTCTAATATTTTGGGAGCCAATTTTTTTTTTGGATCGACTCCAAATTTTTTTATTTGGTTATTGTTTTGGGTTGAATTTAGGGAATTCATTGTTGTATCTAGTATTTGGGTTTCTCCTTTTGATCGACTCCAAACTTTTTCATCTATTTATGACTTTGGGCTGAATTTAGGGAATTTCTTGTTGTATCTAAGTATTCTGGGACAATTTTTTTTCCTTTTCATCGATCCCAAATTTTTGGGTTCGGTTATTATTTTGGGTTGAGTTCAGAGAATTATTGTTGTATTTGGTATTTTTTGGGAGTCGTGTTTTTTCCTTTTGATCAATTCCAAATTTTGGGTCTGGTTATTGTTTTAGGTTGGGTTCAGGGAACTCATTATTCTATGACAAAGACTCAAATGTGACGGCCACACGAATCTTCTGTCATGCGACGGAGCCCCAAATCTAATAAATATGCCTAGTCCGACCCAATTTGATGGACTAAATTCGGGTCTGAATAGATATAGAGCTCCGTCACATGATATACCCGCTTTTCCTGAGCGAAAGCCGATGGCTGCTAAATGATGCATGTGACCGTCACACAGGAGACTTGCTCTTATTCTATCTGGTATTTTGGGATGGTTTTTTTTTCTTTTGATCGACTCCAAATTTTCCATTCGGTTATTATTTTGGGTTGAGTTTAAAAAATTCAATATTTTGTTTTCCCCTCCAAAAATAATTCGTACAACTTATTGTTTTTGATACAAATGATTTATAAACATTGGCTTTCAAATATTGACATCAGATATTTTCTATATTTAATAGCGAGTAATTGCGATTGAAGTTTTGTGTATTAGTTTATGAGAAATTTTGTTGAATAATTTGGCTTATTGTTAGTTATTTTCAAACTTATGCTTCTTGATGGGATCATCTTGGATTTTCAAAAATTATTTTCAAATTTAGGACTTTTTAAATACATTATTCATTGTTTTTTGGTCGGACCTTCTTATTTCATAACAATGATCGATTTATCTTGTTCTTTATAGACATGGGATCGTCTGCTGGTAATGGATAGGATTGTTCGCATATTTTAGTTTCTTACTGCGGGTGATATTGATTCTAAAGATTGTGGTATCAGTCATATTACTTTTGTTAAGATGAAACCCTTGCCTTTTGATTTATCTGTTATTAATTGGATGATATCACATAAAGTGCCTTTTGATTTGGTCGCTTAAATATGACATTTGTTTATTGCGCATAGGGTAATTTTTTTTTTTTGGTATATATATCTGTTTGTGCAACTGTGCATATATCAAAAAGATTTATTTTTAAAAGTATATTCATGAAGTTATACTCTGTTACATTTGTGTATTATACTTTTGATATATTTTATAATGGTCTAACTAATTTACATTGTCTAAGTTGAAGTAATTTGTAAAATGACTTGTGCTACTATTATATCCGCAACACTCTCGATTCTCGACTCTTCATTCGCAGTGCTGAAAATGATACACATTCATCGTGGCCAAATTACAATATTTGTTGATTCTTTGAGTATTATTATTCTACTAAATTCATTGTCCGATTTCAAGTCGTATGAAAGTGGATTTATTCTTGAGTATTTGATTGTTTGATAATGAATTTACTCTTTTTTTTTTGTCTAAGAAGGATATGTTTGGAGATCTACATATGAAATTTTTGTCTAAGAATTTACTCCTTTTCTCATTACTGGTTCTCCATATTTCTTTTTCATTTCCACATTTTCTTGTCACTACACGAGTTTCTAAGGAAAACATTGTGGTTGTTTATAATATATTTTTGCCAAAGAAAAAGATTTAATTATAAATTAGACTTAATTGTGAAGTGCATAATTCAATTTCCTGAAATTTGCAGAATATGTAGCTAAACATGAATTAAGAACGTAAGTGTTTATCACGATTCATTTGGTGTTAGCCATAGATCTGGTAATAGATGAGGATTGTGAAGCATGCCTTGGATTAATCTTTATATAACTGAGATGAAGTAAAAAAATCAGAGTTATTAATTTTTCATGTTATTCATTGTGTTTTTATTATTTGGAATTATTATTATCTTCATGTGGTCATAGAAGTTAGAAATAATATATACTATACACGGGTATGGTAAAGTAAAGGTACCTTAGAATTTTCCAATAATATAAGGAGATAACAAATTAAAATAGATATCTTTTCGGCACGAAGGGTGACAAGACTTCGACATTGTTCATATGTGTGATGATTTTAAGTGTAAATTGTTCCGTTTGTAATAGATCTTTAATAATATTGTACCGTTTGTAACATGTCTTTAATAATATTGTTCCATTTTGTACCTCTGACGCATGGTTAGTGCAAGAATGTTATTGGTCATTCCTTTTTATGGATATGGCAGATACCTTAAAAGAGATAGCCTTGTGATGAGTCCAAAAAGTTGAACTACCAAATATAGGGGGTACTAACCTCAGAATAGAAATCAGTGACCTAGATGGAACTTCAAATATACCACAGCGACCTTCAAAGTCTCCCGCGATCCTCCAAGCGACCTCACCGTTCCTGCAAAACAACACCTAGAACGGGCCGGATTTCGAGCCCGTTAAGACCCTCCGACGCTTAAGTTAATAAGCGAAAGTAACACTTCTTCTCTCTCAATCAATAATGTCAATATGCAAAGATAGTAAAATGCGTAATAAGCCTTAACCTTCAAAAGAGAAGCCGAAGGCTCCTTTTATAGGGATAGGAGAAGATCCCCAATATCTAGGGTTACCTTTCATAATAAGAATTTCATTCACACTAGGATTCCACAATCGACTCTCAATTGGGACTCCTCATACATGGTAAGTTCCCATAAACAACAAACTTCTCTATCAATATCACAACGAGCCGGGGCATGCAGCCCACCAGGCCCATAACAATTTACGTATATCAAATCCACAAACGGGCTCAAGTACTCAGCCCATATTACAAGAGATCGCGACCCTATATGAAAAGTCATCCCCATATTACAGGTCGCTACTCTTCATAAACAGCCCACTCAAATTATCACAGCTCGCCCATCTCCCAGAGGCACACCCTCCCTAGGAAATGAGGTCGCTTTCCACAAATACTCACATCTATCACATAATTTCACGTATGAACATTTTAGTCCATATCAGCTAGTCCCCCATGTTCTAGCTGATTGAGGTATGAAATCAGGTAGGACATGTAAACACAGAATTTCAAAAGTATTAACAAAACACACGAGCAAAACATCAATATATTTTACTAAACCTCGCATCAGAATCARCCGARTTCAACAAACCGAGRTATAACAGGTCGCAACACGTTCACGCGACCTGAAAGATACCGAGCTCTCTTCTTAAGAAATAATCATAAGTCCCCAAGTATATCAACTTAGGTTACACACGAGATGAGTCATTATGAGCTCAATATACTTTTTCATAAAGCGACCTGGAAATACCACTGTACCAGCCGACCTCAAAAATGCAAGACCATAATCATAATAAAACCGTAAAGTCAAAACACTCTTTCCTCTCTCTATCCCATCTTACTGACACTTCTTTAAATGCGGCCTGCCACGCGTCACCATCTTAAAATCTCGGCATATAATAAGTTCAGTGGGCCCAAGAATTAATGGCCCAAAACATTCCCTTTGCAAACCCTAATTAATCCCGCTCCTATCTGTCACATCATCTTTTCCGTCTCCCCATACAAAACCTTTTCGCCTCTCCAACTCACCATTTTACGCTATCTCAATTAAAATTTTCACCATTGTCGCTCTGCAAAAAAGCTCGCCAAATCGCAATTACTCAAGGATCCACCGTTAATTCGCCGCTTACCAGCGATCTATAAGCTCGTCAATATGTGTAAGTCCCCAAATTCTCTTTCAAATTTAATTATACTATCAAAATTTCAACCGCATCTGCTGAGTTATGCTTATTTACTGTGTTATCCCTCCCCCTGGATATATCTAATATGAAATAATCATTAGCAACATCCGACAATAACCCCTTAATCCAATCTCTTTCTCCCGACTCCGATCTCGCTGAAAATCCCTTCATTATTGAATAAAGGCCAAAACCCTTAGCATTACCCTCCTCTGGCCTACGCGACGAGCCAGAGGGTGATGTTTCATGGGAAGAACTTCAAGCCCAAACCGTAACCAATAATCCCTCTGGCGGCCTCCCCCTTCTTACTCTTGAGGCTCCCCTTATCCCAGAAGGCATTTCCCTTCGCGAATCGAGGAATCCCGCATCCTCCGAACACTTCCGAGAGAATCCTGTAACTGTAGATACATCCCTTTCCTTCGACAACCTGCCCTCATTATCCCTAACAATCAAGGAAGTGAAACATAACTATTGGCTACTTCCTGACACTAAAAAACTGGAACATTTTAAACGTATCATCAACCTTCCTCCTACTGCCAAAATGGTTTTACCCGACAGCCCGCATGCCGACCCCATGCGACCTTCTCCTAACCATATTACTTTATTTGATTCACTATTGGTAGCAGGATTTAGGTTCCCAGCTCATCCATTCTATGTTGAAATCTCTAATATGTATAATATATCACTTCTTCAACTAACTCCCAATTCCATGAAGTACCTAGCCGGATACCTCTTACTCTGTAAATATTACAATGCCCGTGCCGACCCGGGTTTCTTTCATTTTTGTTTCCAAATAAAATACCAACAAAATTCCTTTTATCTCTCCTATCGTTTAGGGCGACCTAAATTCCTCACTAGTCCCCTTAACAAAGTCCACGAATGGAAGAAAAACTTTTTCTTCATTCATAATACTGAAACTTGGCCTTTTATAACCGAGCTGAAAGATCGTACTCCCCCACAAATCAAACCAACAACCTCCAAGGAAAGCCCCCTGTTATATCAGAAATACTTTGACCAGCTCGTGGAATGGAGCCGACATCTCTTCGACCTGGCTCTCATCACCAGCTGCTCTGCCATATTTCCTTATGCGGGCATCGATTCTCGCTCGGTGGAGCCGGATCTTGCCATTTCTAACTCTGAATTCGGTGGGTATTGTAAGTTTTGCAATTATATTCATCCGTGTGTATTAAAATGAAAATATAACATAATCTCCTTATTTTTCAGTTTCCTTCATCAATTCCTGCGCAGCTGCTCTCCCCGAAGAAAAGAAYAAGCAAGCTACCTCTTCCACAGCTCGCACCGTCCCTACCTCCAGCAATACCGATAAGATCACTCGACCAACACCTGAACCGGTCGACGACGAAGAGGAGGTACAGCTGATCCGTCGAGCTAAGAAGGGCAAGCGACCTCTATCAGATGCCCCCAACAGTCCAAAAGCCCGAGGTCCAAAGGCCCGAAGTCCAAGCCCTCCAAAAGAAAAAAAACTTCGTCTCCAGAAAGGACTGCCGACAGCCTCTGCTAGCACTGCGGATTTTAGTAAGGTGCTAGCAAAGCTGGATACAACCACCGACGTTGAAACTCTCCTCAGCGAGCAATTGCTTAAGCAGGTAAACCCATTGAATTCTCATCCTTAATCAATTTCACAAATACTAAACACTTACAAAATACCTTAATACAGATGAAACCTGTACTTGGCAAGTTCGCGGAGGAATTTATAGCTCGCTCAACAGGACCCGATCTGCAGCAAACTATTGACGAGCTAACAACCCGAGCTGAACAGCAGACCAAGTAGCTATCTTTGACACAGGGGGAGCTAGACAAAGCACTCCAAAGGGTGAAGGCGCGTGACGAAAGGCTAGCCGTTTCCATCAGCCAGATCAACAGTCTGAAGGATGAGACGGCGCGCCTGAACGGCGAGCTGACGAAAAAGGC
>BMAC01000020.1:2115687-2137564 GCA_014905375.1 Phtheirospermum japonicum
TTTTATTCTTCTAATATAAATATATAAATAAGTCATATTTAATTAGAGAAAATATATATATATATATATATATATATATATATATATATAAGTTAAACTAATTTTATTTATAATAAGAAATAATTTTATTTTTAGAATTTCAAATACTCTATTTTAGAAATTTAGAAAAACATGAGTTATATAAAATTATTACAAAAGAAAAATAAACATAAAAAATATAAAATTGAATCTAATCCTAATATAATTAATTTGGAATAATATTAAAAATCTATATAAAAACTATTGTTACCCAAAAAAAAGGGAAAAATAAAAATAAAATAATAATAATAATAATAATAATAATAATAAATTATTACACCCAGAAAATAAATATTAATATATTTTAATCTTCTTATCTAATCTCAATATAATGCTTTGTACACAAATTGTATATCTACATGAACAGGTTAGGGTCTTAAGAAGAAGAAAAAAAAGGAAACAATAAATAATAATAAAATAATATTACATATACCATAAATTAGATATACGACCTTTTTTCTAATAAAATTATCAGTGTCTTATATATTTTAATTTTTTATATCACGTATTTACATATGACAAGCGGTAATATATGTTTTATTTTTTCCAAACTCAACTGCATACGTGTTTCCCCGTCAAGTTTAGTGTATATTGTTATACCTTACAACTAACTTCGTAAAATACTTTTAAAAAAACATTGTAAAACCCATATTTATAATAATTAGAACAAATATTATTGCGAATTGTATGCAAAAGTTATTTATTGTGAAAAACAATCTTCGTGTAAATAAAAGAAATAATGTTATTATTTGTGTGAACCATTTTTAAAATATAATTCTTTTAGTATTTTTTTTTTAATAAATGTTACTTTTTTTTCAAATCCCACATATTATTAAACTAGTTTTTATTAAATGAAAGTACATCTTGAGAAGATGATCAGAAATTTCCTGATTAAACATAACATATTTTGTATAAAATCCTAGACGATATTCTAATTTATACTAAACGACCAGAATAATCATCTCTGTTCGACGCATTTGGTGTATTTAATCCGTATGATACTAGAGACTTTTCCAAACTGGAATCACCTGTCACTATATACATTCACACAATACAATATTTTAATGATTAATAAAGAACCTAAATTCAATTTTAAGGTATATCCGTGTAAATATTCAAAATATCTAGGAGATAGATAGGTAACAAGGATAGTTGAAAATTTTAATTAGGGGTAATTGAAAAATGAAGCAATGGCAAAAACAACAAGGGATTTTGTCCCACTGGAAACTCAATATGAAATTCTGACAAAAAACACGGCCAATGTTCAACAGGTGCAAATGACTCCAACAGTTAAGCTCACTATAATTGAGCCAAAATGGGACGGAATGTCACTTTATAAGTCTAGGTTCGTAAATATCTAGGAAATAGATAGGTAAAAATGGTAGTTTATTACAAGGGGAGCTCACCACTATCCACAATCACAACTTTGCTTTTTGGTGTTCCGTTCTGCTTACCCTCAGCTTCAATCTTGTACACAACGTCCATTCCAGACAACACCTTTCCAAATACAACATGACGCCCATCCAGCCAGCTGGTTGTCACGGTTGTGATGAAAAACTGGGAACCATTGGTGTCGGACCCAGCATTTGCCATTGACAAAAGGCCTGAAATAGTGAAATGTACACAAATAAATAGCAACTCGAATTTAGATTTGTGTAACTCAGAATTTGGATCTTAATTGATTGGGAGTATAATACTCCTTTTCTTTTCATTATCATTCCATTCTTGGGTGGGAGAAAATAGGCGATTATTAGCCTTACCAGGTCCGGTATGTTTGATCTTGAAATTCTCATCAGCAAACTTCTCCCCGTAAATTGATTCTCCTCCTCTTCCATCAAACAGAGTAAAATCACCTCCTTGAATCATGAAACTTGGTATAATTCTGTGGAATATGCTACTCTTGAAATGCAGAGGCTTCCCTTGTTTCCCAACACCTTTCTCCCCTAAAATTGCAGAATACGAAAAATTAGCAATTACCAGACACAAAAAGAAGTCAACGGGGCATCGAGTTAAGACATCAGAATGGTGGCAGAATAAGAGATATGGAAAATGTGTTTGGTACCTGTGCACAGAGCTCTGAAATTTTCTGCAGGAAAAGAGAAGTGAAAATAAGTTAGAAAAAGAATCGGTAGTTTTAAGGAGCTCCGGGGCTTCAATCCAATCAAATCATACCTGCTGTCTTGGGAACAGTTTTTCCAAAGAGACCCATGGTAATGCGTCCTAAACCATGTAAACTTCGTTTTAGGATAAATGACAGAACAATTAAAATATTAAAATGTCCTGCATGTATTTGTAAGTGAATGTGTGGGTATGTGGAGTTTGTGCATGGGGTGAGCATGACTTTATAGAATAAATAAGATATCGACATAGTTAAGAATCATACAAACAATATGCTATGTTTTCACCATGATACATTTGTTGGCAATTAATGATAGTAACTACATGAAGATCAAGTTTTTTTTTTTCCTACTCTTTATATCACTCCTAAAGTCATACCCTTTAGTAACAGCATTTAAATTTAATAACCTCCCTTTCTTTCTTCCTTCTTTTCTTCATTATAATAAAAAATTTGTTTATTACTTGTTGGATTTCTTTGTTAAGAATCTTGAACCTGCACTAGATGTTAACAGTAATTCTATAGACCGGTTTGGGCAGCATGATTTACTAGACGAAGTTCAAGAACATGACCCATGCCAATCCAAAAATACCCGAAGAGCACCCACCCCTAATTCCAACAAGGCACCCAAAATCTATCGAAACATTCTAATGATCTTCACAAGTTCCCATGCTTCAGTTAGTTTTAGTACTAAAAATAGCCATAGTTTTTGTGCTGGTATCATAACCATAATCTCTACCTTAAAATTTTATTGAGACTATAACGAAAAAAAACCAATTCTAGAATTAACAATGCCATACTTTTGATCAGATATGTATGATGACGCAAATCCCACCATATCCAGTAAGAAAGACAGCAGAACCATTTTTCATAATTTCTCAACAATTTTCTACCAATCCTTGTCAAAAATTAACATCACATTTACTCCCATTTGCTAATAAAATGCCCATTTGGGGAATTAGAACATACCGGCAGGTTTTCCATCAATTTCGACATCAAAGTATACTTTATGGGTCACTTCCTGTAGATTTTCCTTTTTCTTAGCCTGCGGTAGAAAGAATAGCATTTTGTACTTCAGCACATCAAATTCATGGAACCAGCTATTACAAAATCAAAACGGTAAGACTATAAAAAAGAACGTCTAGATCTATTGTTATCAGATCAGACATAATATATACAGCTTCAGATTTGAAAATAAATAAATCGATTGATTATTAGGGTTAGAGATAGTAAATCGAACTGATGCTACGACCGGATATCAAAAGGGAATGCGCAACAAAATGCCACAAATATGAAGGGCGATTAAGGTGAAAATAAACAAATGATGAGGAAAGATAAATAAATAAATAAACAAATAATACAATTAAACAAAAAGTGTAGTGGAAAGGAAAAGCATTCGGTTGAAGAAGAACCTGGTTGGGAACCAAGATCAGGAAGACTAGTAGAGCGAAAAAGAGATGCAGTCTCCCACATGTCGCCATTTTCTTCTTCGATCGGTGATTGATTAATCTTTGGAGTTCAGTTGGAGTTCTGATGAGTAGCAAGGGTTTGGTTGTTCTGTTCCCTTTTATGCTTCCTTTATGTTGATGGCCAATGGGGACCTGACACGTATGCATGTCGACGTGTGAGAATTCATGCGATGCGAGGCATATATTTTAATAAATAAATAAATAATTCATGCAATAAACAATGAATATTAGCAGTAAAATTTAAATCAATTTACATTGTATTAGATAATTTGAATGTGATCTTGTAGTTGATGTGTGATGGTAGGCTGATAATGGGATAACTCGTAGTCAGGTAATTGATAGATATTTATAAATTAATACTTAATAAATTAATTGATTTAAGGTTAATTTATAAATATATATATATGAATAGGAGATATAAAAAAATAGTATATATATAGATAGGGTACCCCAATGAATAAGAAAAAATATAAAAATAATAAAAAAGTAAATTTAGAATAATAAATAAATATTTTTCAAAAAAGTATTTTAAAAAATTAAGGAGAAAATATAAACAATGATACCAAAATAATTATAAAATAAAAGAATTCCTTATGTATAAAAATAATGATTATATAGAACTATAAAATAATATGTTAGTATATAAAATATATTTATTTATTTATTTTGTATATTTATAGTAATAAATAAAAAATTCCTTAAAAAATATAAACAATGATACCAAAATAATTATTTGATAAAAAAATATTTCATTAGTCTAAGAATAGTATTTATGTAGTAATATAAAACAACTAGTTTGACACTCGTGTATTACACTGGATTTTTAAAAAACTAAATATAAGAAATATTTGTGAAAATTACAAAGTTTTCTCGTATAGGCCTTTATGATCATGGCCTGTAAATTTTAAAATAAAAAATTGAAAGAATGTGTTCTCAACCTATAACTTGTTCAATTTATTAATTATTATAATTATTACTCCCTATGTCCCATTTTATCTTTACTTTACTTTACTACTTTTACCCCTACTTTTATTATTCTACACTTTTAATTATTTTAAACAAGAAAATATTATGGTCATGTGATACCTATAATTATAACACCACTCATATTTCTTAATCTCCATGAAATGGTTAACTGCGACAGATAAAACGGGACGGAGAGAGTAATTAATATTATATTTTAATATTTAAATTAAATTCATTAATAATTATATTTACACACTTATAAAAATTCAAAAGATGTCACATTTTCAACCCGTCTCTAGTCTATATTAATTAATTATTACTAACTCATTTTATATTTTTATATTTAGCTTAATTTTGTTAATAATTATAGTTAAATATTTTGAAAAATTCAAAAGGTGTCATACGCTCAAGCCTTCTCGCATTTTGTCGTTGTCTAATAAATATTAATTAATTATTATAATATAATTTTATTTTTTAAATATTTAGATTGAGTTCATTACTAAATATTTAGTTACATACTCCAATTATCGCAAACATATCATAATTTACCTATAAAAAATATTTAGAATTTCAAAAATAAATTATTTCAACTTTAATTATAAATATAATTTGTTTAATTATTTTTCATAAATAAGTTTTTTTGTAATTAAAATCATTTCATATGTAATTTGTCTTTTAATTAAAATAATTAATTTAGATTTTTTCTACTAATTATATATAATTTTTTTATATTTTTATTTAGGAGTATAAAAGAAAATTATTGAATTAGGAAAAATATAATAAAAGAAAATATTGAATTAGGCAAATATAATAATAGAAAAATATTAAATTAGGCAAGACACAATAAAACAAAAACATGAAATTAGGTATATATTAGGCCTAGATGACACATAAGCAAACGAAACACCAAATTTTTTTATTATCTAAGCGAAGCATACGAAGCAGACACATAGATTATGAGGATTTTGCATTAATATATACTTATTTAATATCCGTGTATTACACGAGACTTTTCAAAAATAAATATAAAAAATATTTGTGATAATGTCAAAATTTTAAATCTAAAATAAGAAATTAAATTAATTTATTCTCAATCTATGCTTGTACATGTATAATCTAATTATTAATTATTATAAATATTAAATAATTTTGTATTTGATGTTTAAATAAATTCATTAATAATCTTAATTACATACTTACAAAAATTCAAAAGGCGTCACATTCTAAACCCGTGTCTAACATCTATTTTATTAATTATTATTATTAAATTATTTTATATATTAATGTTTAGAAGAAATTCGTTAATAAATATTAGTTATATATTTTGAGATATTTAAAAGATGTCATACTATCAACCCGTGTCGCATTGTACTGGTGTCTACTCAATGTTAATTAATTATTAGTATATAATTTAATATTTTTATTTTTAGATTGAATACATTACTAATATTTAGTTACATACTTAGATTATTGTAAATGATAACTCCTATTTTACATATATGAGATATTTGAGATTCCAAAAATAAAATTATTTTAAATTCTATTATCAATAAACTTATTTAATTAATTTCATAATAAAAAAAATTTTGTAATTAAAATTATTTCATATATAGTTTGTCTTTTAATTAAAACAACTAATTTAGATCTTATCTATTAACTATATTTGACTTATTTATATTTTCATATTAGGAGAATCAAAACAAAGTATTGAATAAGAAAAAATATAATAAAATAATTAAATTAGGTAAGATACAATAAAAATAGAAGTATTAAATTAGTTAAATATTAGGCTCGGATGACACATAAGCAAACGAAGCACCAAAATTTTTTATTTGTCAAACGAAACATACGAAACAGACACATAGGTTAGGAGGATTTTACATTAATATATAAGGGTGATATGTTAGTATATTAAAAAACGAGATTCATAAAGAAAATTGATACAAATAAATTTGACTGATTAAGAAAATCTACGAGTTCTAACTTTTTTTTTCAAAATGAGGCTTTTTAGGCCTAGTCAACTATGAGGAGTTGATTATAAACATTTACCAATCGGTATAAAAGAGCGGATTGAGGTTGAATAAGCTATGATGCATAATATATTTTTTTATATACGAACGAGTTAAAATTAGAGACAAAATATCTTGAAAAGAACCAAAAATATACAAGATTATTAATTTATAATAATTACATACATTCTTACAAGATAAAAATATTAAATATCAAAATATAAGAGAACTATTTTTTAAATGACTGTATTAATTAGAATAATAAAGAAAAAAAATATTATATTTTTTGAACACATACTCAAACAAACATTGGATTATTTTAATCATTAATAGTTTATATATTTATTTAGTTGATTATATAACCGTTATTGGCCTCATCATTTGTGCGGTTGACCAGGCGACGCACAACTCGAACCATTTACCTAATTGGTTGAGACTTTTTGAGCCGATGTTTATTGTTCTTATTTTTCATATTCACATTTTACATTTACTTAATTTTATTTAGTTTATGAGAGACAAAAGTATATGGATAATAACAACAATTTCATTTTCTTCTATTTGTTTGTGTTTTTCCTTTTCTTTTTTTGGGCTTTTTTTCATTTGTTTATATTTTTATGAAATCTAATAATTTAGTATACAAGTTAATGTTTCTGAATTATGTTTTATATATATTTATGAATATGAATGTTTATGAATTTTAAATATGATATTTATAAATAGATTATTCGATTTACTTATTTTCAATTTATAATAATAATATATGTTATATTATTTGTTTAGACCGTTACCTGACCCGAATATTTGACCCTTAGGTTATATTATTTTTAAGACACTTGCTTAATGTTTTGAATAATTGTTATAATCCCTTTTTATATCTTTATTTGTCCTATACACTGCAATTATATAGTTTAATGTTTAAATAAATTGCTTTTCTTATTTCTTCATATAGTTGAATGAATAAGAATGAGGTATTAAAACTCGATCATATGGTTAAATAAATTTAGATTTGCATTTTTTATTTCAAATGAAATTCATTTTACATGTTTAAAAAAATGTATTGCATTTATATACTATGTTTTATAACCAATGTAATGTATTATAAAAATGCATAATGATTTGAATGCAAATGAGTAAAAATAATAATGCAAAGTGCATTTGATTTGCGAGACCATCTTATTTTTGAACAACAACAAAATAAAAAATCCAATGTCTTGTCACGAGATAAATCAATTGGGCGAAACCGTCAAATCACACGAAATCTTTCAAAATCGCATACTTAAATTTATTCAAAAAACCACAATTAAAAACTAAACTCTTAACCGAACCACGATAAACAATTTGGTTAATAGTAAACGAAAAATCGTTCAAACCACACCATACCCACCCTTGATTTTATGTATCAGGATCGTACATTGATCTATTTGATTGCACTTTGACCAATTATTTACTGCAGTTGTTTATATGTTTTATGGTGATACAAATCTTGTCAGAATGACGGAAAACCTTAAATCTTTCTCTCTTGGCAAACACTTGTGTTAGGCCAAATTGACGGGTTATGACATGTTAAGCCATCTGACCCGATACTATAATTTATTTATTTTTGTACTATGATTTATTGGTTTTTGTACTCGAAAGTATTGATATTTCATTAATCTTTGACTTATGTTATGATGCATTGATTATTATACTATGATGTATTATTTTCTACTATAACATATTGTGTTTTTTTTTTTTACTATAATGTATTGATATAAAATTTTGGTCTAACGGATGATCCATTAGTCCGACCTAATAAGAGTGTTGTCATTCTCTCTTTGTCTCATTTGAAAATTCACCATTATCTATCATGGGAATAGTATAAATCAAAGTGTTATTCAAATGAAGCCTGTAGATGAGCCATTCGAGATCATTGTTGATTCCCGTATAGAATTAAAGTACATAAAATAATTAAAAATATATATTTTGTTATAAATGCACACAACAACTTTACTATGTGTGCATAGTAAATGTATTTATTATTGTTAGTGTGAATTACTATTTTGCCCCTGCTGAGATTATGTAATTACAATTATACCATTGGAAGTTTTCCTATAAACAAGGTCTCAGTTATAATGAAAATCATACTTGCGAATTCATTGTATATATATTTCATATGTTTTCTCTCTATTTTTTAACACGTTATCATCACGAGTCTCTACCAATCGGAGTAATATGAAGAAAGTATGTTATACAGTTGCATCCTATGGATGATTATCTGTATCCGAAATCGAATTATTACGTATTATATTCCATGACTATAGTTATCGATCTCGATCTGTATATTCATCTGGCTTGATTCACAACATCCCTCACATATACATGTTTATATACNAGTTATATACGAATCCTCATATGAAAATATAGATACAACTCCTCATATGAAAATATAGATATAGTTCCTCATTTGTTCTTATTTTTCCTTGTATAGCACCTTCGTCTTTATTGAGTTTCTATTTGATTTCTTATTTTTTAAGTATTTTTGGGGCCACAATTATGGTAGTCCTGGTGATAGCACCACATCCTAATACCACCTTTAAAATCGCGGATCACATCCTCAACCCCATCATTATTCGCCGCCACTCAGTAGTGCAAGAGATAATTGTGTCAATACATGTGAGTATGTATAAGTGTATTTTTTCCAGTAAAAGAAAGAGGAAAAAGGTATAAAGAAAGGAAGGAAACAAGAAGCTGCAGGGAAAAAAAAGAGGAGAAGATATAAAGAGGTGAAGGAACTAATGCATTGAACACATTAGAAGTGGTGGTGTATGTGACAAAGTAAGAAGAGGAAAGAAATATGGGAAATGCATTCAATGACATTTGACCAGCAAAGAAAGAAATAAAAACAAAGGTAAGAAATAAAATATTATTTATTTATATTTATTAAATTACAAGTTTCATTCTTCTTAAATATAAAAGTCATAAATTATCGAAATCAATTTCTCTCGACACCATATTATTAAGTTTAATGAGAGCTTCAGTTAGAGATAAATATTCATAATTAAATAATTACTCATTTAAAGATATGATATTTTAAAATTTTAATAGTTAAATTATAAATTGGTACCCTGACTATGGAGAATTGCACGATGATACTTGGACTTGTAGATATTTATTCTTGAAATATTGACACTCTACAAAATGTATGTGTGGCACCACGCGCCTGCCAGGCGGCTCGACCGCCAGCGACTGGCAGCGATTGGTGGCAGCCGATAGCTTGACGTACAATCATCCAGTCAATGATAATTTTATAAAGTGATATGGATGTCGTCTCACGGTGGCCAGGCGGCACTGCCACCGGAAACCGCTAGCGACTGATGACAATTGATAGTTTGATGTACGAACCACTTACTTGGTGATGGTTGTATATTTAGAAAATGATTGGACAACTTTAGAATCATTAAATCGAAGTATCATTGGTATTTGGACCGAATCTCGATTGCCCATGGATAACTTGACCATTTAATAATTCATGATCATGGATCAGTATAATGTGGATGACTCTGCTCCTAAAGAAGCAATTATCTATTTGGTATTAAATTCTTTCATTTTATTTTCTGTAATAATGTCCGAGTGGTGGGTTTATACCACTATTTATTAATTTTAATTTTTGTTATTTAAATATCACAATACCTCCTATGTGATGAATTCAATTATCACAAAATGGATGGTATTATATCTTTATGCACTTAATATACCAAGTGATGGATGACACCATCTATTAAGTAGATTCTACTTTCGAAGAAGTAGTTATTGATTACGCAATTTAATTATCATAACTTAATTTATGCTGTGTACTTTAAATATTACAATATCGCCAATATGTTGGGTCAAACCATGAGATTGGCTAAATCATACTCTAAAGAAATAATTGAACAAACATATGAATCATGCTCCCAAAGTAGCATTCAATATAAATGAAATTCATTATCCACGTTTGTTGGATATTAATGGAGAAAACTGAGCAAGTGGTAGTAGAAGCTACCAACAAATAATATAAGAAAACAATTGCTCAATAAATCTCATGTTGATAAAATAAATATACAACTTGAAAGAATCACACGAGATCACATTGACGTGATAATAAAATGCTCTCGAAGAAGCATATATCGCTGATATTATAGTCATGAAGCACTAAACCCCTATATCTACATAAAAGCAAAATGTAGTTATTATTACTCCAAAGAAGTACAAAACAGTCAAAGTGAAGATATTAAAATTAGCTTAAAAGCAGTAAGCACTCGACATTAAAATACGACAACATATATTAAACGCATGAAGGTGGTGGGGTGCATCTCGAGAGTATTTAACTCCGTAACTCTATCACCCCTTACTAATCATGAGAGTTTAAAATGAAAGATCTAAATGATATGGGCTTCTTTTCCGCTTAACACAGATAATATGTGTCTGACAAGTTTTAACTTCCACAGAATCTCGAACTATAATATATGATTGAAGTTTTGTAAGTAGCTCAAAATTTGTATTGGTAGATATAAGTATTTCCCTCGATGAATCAAAGCCAAACTTATGATCTACACATCGATCTAGAAAATTAAGCAAACCATTCAAGAAATTATCAATATTCAACAAACATATAGGTTTGGTATGGAAGTTACACTCTACCTATGACGTGACATTAAATATTTCATTCAATGTGTCATAACCAACTGGAAGGACGATGAAAGCATCACTGTTGTTCACCATATACATCATACAATCATGAAAAGATTATTTTTTAAGCTTCAATCCAGCTGGACCCATGATAGTATTGGTTTTAACTATATAAAAAGGTATGATACTCACATCTATTCCCCAATAATGTGCAGATGGTGTAAGGTTATTATAAAGCCTGTAGTTGATTCCTTCATATAATATATCAATCTTTTGGTTCCCTAATTCTCTAACAAGTTGAATTGTCATATATATATATATATAGGAGATATGGCCTATCAATTTAGACCCGCCAAGAAAACATATGGGGTTTGAGTGGATGAGAAAAGGATATGCCTCTTTGTGAGGATTCTGAAACTTCCCTCTATCTTTTTCTATACTAAATTTTAAATATTTGTGAAAGATACATCTTTATGATTTGTGACCCCATATTTAAAGAAAAATCTTCATAAGATCATAAATGATTTCACTATCTACTTTATGACAATGGTGAAAGATATTCACGAGCTAATAAATGATATCACTTTTTTCTTTTTGACTATCACAAAAGATAAATGATAGATAAGATATTACCTATTTAAAAACATAACACTTATCTATCAACAAATAAAAAAAACATCTTTACAAAATAATAAAAACACATTAATTTGTATATTTTGCTATACCTTATAACAATTTTGGTAAACTAGATTTACAGATGAGATCTTTTAAAATAATTTTTTCGAAACTATATCGTTATCGTTCATCCTTGAAATGAACCCCACAGATTTGCATCGTGTGTCATAACTCCATCAAGCACATTTACAACATTCACCTAATCTTTTTTCTCTACATTTCTTTGCAAAATTACTTCTACCCATACCTGGCATATAGTTAAATGAGTTTGGGAATTCACCAGCTAGTCGAACTTGTGATTCGATTAAAAATCGAATATCTTATAGGATGTCATAACTCATTATCATTCTCAATCTTTTGAGTCGATATTTATACATTCTTTTTAAAGATATAGATAGTATTTATGAAATTTTAAGTGCATTGAACTCATTAAGAAATTTGGACCTTCGGTGATTTTAATTTTGTGATTATCTCGATGATTTTTAGACTCATATGAAGCATATGAAATACGTCGTTGCATTTGAACTATAAACAATACTATGAAGCATACGATCTATATTACTATGTTTGAACAAGGTATTTGAATGACAGTTTAATTGAAATATCACCAAAAGTTGATGTGATATGTTGGCAAATTATCTTTATGTTAATATAAATACCTCATGCAAGACATAACTAGTTTTCATAATAGATATAAGAATCTTCCAGGTACAAGTGTTCAATAATATCAATTTACATAACCGTATCATATCGGTTTAACTAATAATAAAATTATTAAAATGATATTTCATTTGAAGAAACAAACGAGGTTCTCTACCAACTGAGCTATAACCCTTAGTGCTTGTGATGCATATTTTAGCATGTATATCATTTGTTGTCAGGATGAATATTCTATGATCTAACATTCTAATTTTTTTAGTGATATTGCTTAGATTATATTGCTTATAAGGAATATGGTATTTATAATCTATCGACGGGATGGGTTCCCTTTGGTTCTTTTGGGGATGATAAATGACCTACTTAACTAAGTGGTTAGAGTATTGCTTTCATGAGATGAATTGTTCGTTAACTATTCTCAATTAATGGATATTTATTACTAGCAAAAGTTATGAATGAATCGCTAATAATTTTGGAATGTACGGGGATGGGATATTAATATATAAACACACTCTCCCTCCATGTGTGCTACTAGATTTTATGGATCCACTAGATAGTGACATGAGTATATGACTCGTAACTAGAAGTTTACGAGGTGACTTGCCCAAAAAATGAGCACGATTCCCAAATCAAATGATAAATCTAGTATCCCAATAACTTGAATAGATCACGGAATGATCGGATATACGCATACAAGTGGGATATCAATTGATAAAATATTAAAAGTCCTCAAGTTCATTGTCAATAACGAGAATAGAGTGCAAAATAATATGAACTCCCTTATTGAAGTTAAATGCTTATTATATATATATATAAATATATATTTATGTTGATATATATATATATAGGCCGTAAGCAAATTGCTGACTGCCTATACCCGTCAACAATATTTAAAAAAAAAATGCTGACAGCTATACCCGTCAGCAATATATATTTATATTAATCATTAATAAATAATATATATAATTATTTATAAAGATATATAATAAATATAAAAATATAATACATAATAAGTCTCAGTATATACTTGTAATAAATATTTTTTTATAATATACTTTTTAATAATAATATATAATCATTTTAATTATTTATAAATGTGATGTATATATATAACTATTTAAAGGGATATAAAATAAATATAAAAATATAAATTTATAATAAATATTTTCTTAATAAAAATATAAAACTTTGTAATTTTATTCTACTTATATACAATAGTATTATATATTTATAATATCATTATTCATGAGTATAATATATAAATAACAATACTAATTAATATAAGTTTATTTTAATATTTTATTTATTATTATATAATATATTATTATTATTTTAACTTTATATATGTAACACAACTTTCAATAAATATTACTTAATTATAATAAATTTCAAAATAATATTATATATTTATAATTAATAATATATATTTATAAATAATAATAATATATAATTATAAATAATTATATTTATAATATATATATATATACTTATAGATAATAAGATTATATATTTATAATATCATTATTCATAAATATAATCTATATTTATAAATATAATATAATATAATTAATTATAGATATAATTTATAACCTCATTTAGATATCTAATATATATTAAAGATATAGAAACTCTCACATGTAATCGCCTTGACGAGATGGTAACACCGCTCCTCTATTTACAAGAGGTTGCGGGCTTGGCTGGGTTGGGCTGGACTGGGTTGAGGGTTGTGGGTCAGGCTGGGGGCGAGTTGGGGGCCGGACCTGCCCAAATAAGTTAATATTTTTTATAATATTTTATAAATGTTGACGGGCCCAAGCACGTCAACAAGTTCATCAGTAATGCTGACGAGCCCAATCCGTCAGTAAATGTCGACGGGTGTCGTATGGTGTCCATGGGCTGTACTGACGAGTATGCTGACGGGTAGGATAATCCCATCAATACACACTTACTGACGCCAAAAATATTGACGGTAGCGCCCATCAGCAAACTCGTTAGTAAACACGATACTGATGGATTTGCTGGCGGTTTTGCCCATCAGTATTCGACAATTTTTTGTAGCGGCAACTGTATGAGTTTGGTTTCAGATTTTTCTCAACATGAGGGGGAGTATTGATATTTTAAAATAATTATGAAAGGTATAATATTATAGGGAACTTCTACAGTGCCGTGAGAGCACCGTTATTCACTTAATCACAACAATTGGATCAAAAGTTGGTTACTCATAATCGAAGTAAGAACTTGAAAGTTAAAAGATATAATAAAGATTGATAATAATCTTATATACCAACTATACATGCTTTGATAAATCAAACAACGCCGTAAGCGTTGAATATTTCCCCGAATATAAATATCAAATGAATGATATAGGAGGCATATACTCTCAAAGTGTATATAGACATAACTATTCTTGGTGAGGATTATGAGATATCTCGATAAGTTATGTATTATAGGGAATGATATGAAATTGAAAGTGTCGACACACTATAAAAGAATAGCGTTACGAATGATTATTGATAATGAGGGTATTAAAATCTATCGAAAAATATCGATGTTGATATGTATGCCCATATAATGAAAGTGGTAATGTGTGGGCTTGATGAAATACGAGACTGGAACTCCTTAAGAGGTTTTGAATATATTACTAATACATGCAACCACTTAAAACAATGATATTGTTGTGAAATAAATTCATACGTTGTACTATTTTCCTTAGTTATGGTGTTTATCCCAAAAGGTTTTTCTAAACAAGTATTTAACGAGGCAGTTTAATCACATCTAATATAAAAGCTACATAAGTTATTTTTACATGTATTTTGATGAAATAAAGATATGAGTTTGAATGTATCAACTGTATGTAAGCACTGAATATGATACACTACTATCTTACGTGATGAATGCGAGATATCAGAATATCCATATTCATGAGAAACTAAATGAAAACTATTTCTATATGGTATACTCGTAAACCCCCCGAAAGGGTTTTAAGATGTCGGAAGCATACTTATAAAATACGTGTTACACTCTTTTTCCCTAAACTGAGGTTTTATCCCGCTGGGTCTTCCTAACAAGGTTTTAACGAGGTAACTTAAAGGCGTATATGAACATGATGTACTCTTTTTCCTCTATTAGGATTTTTTCCCACTTGGTTTTTCCTAATAAGGTTTTAACGAGGCATAAACATGATATAACGAGGACTAAATAAGAAATTAGTACAATTCCTTAAATATATGAAATAAGACGGAGTAGTTGTACTCTTTTTCATTCGATCAAGTTTTTCCCACAGGGTTTTCTTAACAAGGTTTTAATGAGGCAAGACATGATTCCTCCTACAAGAATGATCAATACGGGGGGGGGCGACTTTACGCTTCCACATTGCTCAAGTTTTGTCCCACAAGATTTTTCTAGCAACGTCGTGGTACAATATTATATTATTGACACAAGCTCTACTGCAAATAGTTTGTTTTTTGCACATTTGATTTTTCTTCAATTAGTTTATGAAATATTTATGTAAATAGTCATTCAAGGGGGAGTTTTATAAATGCACACAATAACTTTACTACGTGTGCATAGTAAAGGTATTTATTATTGTTAGTGTGAATGACTATTTTGCCCACGGTGAGATTATGTAATTACGATTCTACCATTGGAAGATTTCTTATAAATATGATTTCAGTTATAATGAAAATCATATCTGCGAATCATTCTCTATATATTTTCCCCGTTTTCACTCTATTCTACAACATGTTTAAATATTATTCATTATTTAAATCCATTCAACAAAAAAACAAGAAAAATAGAAAATAAAAAACAGTGGTATTTTTTTTAGGTATTACAATAGCAACAACTATTATTCTATCTCACAATTTGAATTATATAAACTGTGTTTGGTGTTGGGGAAGGTTTTTAGGAGAATGGTGATTCATATTTTTTTTTAATGTGTGTATTAAGAGAAATGCATCGAAAAACGTATATTTAAAAAAAAAAATGTGTGTATTAAAAGAAATGCATCGAAAAACGTAAAAATAATGTTTGAAATGTAATTGAGAAAGTTTAGAGTTGACAATGGGGCAGGATTGGGACAGGTAGTTGAATACACAGACCCACCTCTTGCTCACACCCGCCTGGCCTGGCCCGTGCCTCGTCACGAATCCAGCACAACTGCCCCATGCCCCGGCCCGACTGTGAAAAAAATAAAAAATTACACAACACAACAAGCCTCTCCTCTATGCAATAAGGGGATCCAAACGGCTAACAACAAACAACTACTCAAAAAACCAACAATAATTATCGGTTGTATCATAAACAAATAGAAGAAAAAAAGATTTAAAAAAATCTGAATCTAAAAACCACCCCAATTGCCAACCGCACTTTTTAAGATCCCATCTCTCAAATTTGATCTTAACATCGCTATTAACTAAATAGAGGAATATATAGAGGTATGAGCAGAGGAGGCAAAATGCTGGTTTATGTTGGCGTTATTGATTGGTTATTACACTTCTATCTTTGGGCAGCAATGTCACAAAAAGAGACGGGAAATGCTTATGTCTTAAGGAAGAGGAGTAGGAGGAGGATTACGAGGAGAGAAAGATTATTATGATTTTGAGTTATTAGTTACTGGGCTCCATGAACTCGTGTAGGCGGAGCGAAACTGGGGGCCATGCGACGGTCGAAGAGCCCTTGGGGAACCATAGAAAACGAGAGATAATAAGGGGATTAAAAATGAATTACGAAGACATTTCTTAATAAGGGCGGATATTGCCACCAAAATTTTTTATGAGTTCACTCAATGTTTTAAACTTCAGGGTGTTCACATGAAATTTTCTGAAGGAAATGCTTTTCGTGCCTTTCTCATTGCCAAGTACAGTAAATATATACAATTACATACGCCTATCACTAGCTACTAATTAGGCAAAGGCTAAATACAAGACTAATTGTACGCTATAAGTTAGGTAACAGAATATTTGCAAGACTAAAGATATATTATGCTAATATATCTTAACACACCCCCTTAGTCAAAGCGGGAGGAGGACGAACGTTTAGACTATCCCGAAAATCTTCAAATAACACCCGTGGTAGTCCTTTGGTAAAGATGTCCGCAATTTGGTGCCTAGATGGAACATGGAGGACTCGAACTTCACCCCTAGCCACCTTTTCACGAACGAATAGAATGTCCATCTCAATATTCTTGGTACGTTGATGGTGCACCGGATTACCCGAAAGGTAAATAGCACTCACATTATCACAATATACCAAGGTTGCCTTCTTAATTAGACAATGTAACTCCAATAATAAATTACGAAGCCAACATGACTCAGAAACCACATTGGCCACACCCCTGTACTCTGCCTTGGCACTAGACTTGGAAAGAGTAGGTTGGCGTTTTGACGACCAAGATATCAAGTTATCACCCAAAAATACACAATATCCGGACGTGGAACGTCTCGTGTCGGGACAACCACCCCAATCAGCATCTGTATAGGATATAAGTGTAGAAATAGATGAAGGATATAGATGCAAGCCATGCTCAAGTGTACCTTGGATGTAACGAATGATCCGCTTAAGATTAGCCATATGAGTATCTTTCGGATCATGCATGTGTAAGCATACCTTTTGCACAGCATAAGAAATATCCGGCCTTGTAAAAGTAAGATATTGCAGCGCCCCAGCAAGGTTGCGGTACAAGGTTGGATCTGCAAAAGGAGAACCTGAAGTACTAGCCTTCGGCTTGGCTTCAACCGGAGTAGCCGAAGACTTGCAAGAACTCATCCCTGCCCTTTCAATGATTTCCTCAGCATATTTCCGTTGTGACAAAAATAATCCACCCTTATGTCGTGTCACAGCAATGCCTAGAAAATAATTGAGAGGACCCAAGTCCTTCATAGCAAATTCCGCGCTAAGAAGGGACATAAGAGAACGCCTTAGAGTATCAGAAGAAGCTGTAAGAATAATATCATCAACATATAATAACAAGTAAGCCACATCCGAGCCAACACGATAAATAAAAAGAGAATTGTCACTCTTGCTATTAGTGAAACCAATAGAAGCAACAAAATCAGCAAACCGCCTATACCAAGCTCTGGGTGCCTGCTTAAGACCATATAACGATTTCCGTAATAAACATACATAATCAGGATGAGTCTGATCATGGAAACCAAGAGGCTGATGCATATATACTGTCTCATTAAGCTCACCATGCAAAAAAGCATTCTTGACATCAAGCTGATGAATGTGCCAAGCTTTGGATAAAGCCAAGCTAAGCACAGTACGGATAGTAGCCGGTTTGACCACCGGACTAAAAGTCTCCCCACAATCAATGCCAACCTGTTGTGTTTTGCCATCACCTACAAGACGGGCCTTATGCCTCTCAAAAGAACTGTCAGATTTCACCTTATGAGTAAAAATCCACATAGAGCGAATAACATTAACATCAGGTGGACGGGGCACCAACTCCCACCCATGTGGAGTATTGCACATTCTCCATTTCAAGAGTGATGGGAATGCAACTTTTGATGTTATTGACAGTCAATGCGGGATGAAATTTTGAATCCGACATGGCTGTGAATTATAGAAGAGAAGAAAAGAAGAAGAAGAAGAGGAGAAGAATAGAGGGAAGGGGCGAAGCAGTAGGGTTGTGCAGCGGAAGAAACCCTAACAAACTGATACCATGAAGGAAATGCTTTTCGTGCCTTTCTCATTGCCAAGTACAGTAAATATATACAAATTACATACGCCTATCACTAGCTATTAATTAGGCAAAGGCTAAATACAAGACTAATTGTACGCTATAAGTTAGGCAACAGAATATTTACAAGACTAAAGATATATTATGCTAATATATCTTAACATTTTCAAATACATGTTTAATGTTCGATTTTTTTTGAACATGTGTTAATTTTTAATGTGTTCAAAAATTCCATCAAAATATTAAAACGATATTCGAGAATTTCATACGAACATCTCAATTTTAAAATATGAGGTAAACTCATACAAAATGGAGGTTAAAATATATATACCCTTCCTAAATTTTAGATAGAAAGTAATATTTATATATTATTGCTAAATCTTGTCAACATTTATATTTCTATATTATTATATACACACACATTGGTGCGTTAATATTACCCAGATCCGCCCCTTATATAAAATAGGGTGGGGTGGGTCTGGCTCGTCCAGAGGCCTCAGGCCGTTCGGGCCTAGCGGATCATGTCCATATTGCCATTCCTGAGAAGTTTATGAGGAAAAATACACTTATATGCTAACGAAATAAAGTCGATCTGTTTGAACTTGTATTAATTACAGATCGTGAATCATATTATTCAAAATCTTGGTGATATTTAGAATCCTATGAATAGTAATAATTTTTATTTGTTATAGGATTTAAAATCATTTACTTTTTATTGTAGATGTGAACACATGTTTAAAAAATTAATAATAATGTATTCTATTGTATTTGATCTCAGATAATATATAAAAGTGAATAATTTTGTATTAGTATTTAATTATAAAAATTATTAATTAAATATTTAATTTTTTAAATTTTAAATAAATAAATATTCAATATTCAAAACATCACTATGCTATTCAAAATTATAGAGCAAACAAGCTCTAAATGAATCTATCAAGATAATGCCAAAAAGTAAACATTATAGTTTACACGTAGCTTAATAGTCGTAGATCCCCAAAAGTAAGCATTTTATTAGCATAAATGGTGAGACACTACTGCGTACACACTTATTTTTGTTATTTGGAGAATCTAAGTTAAAAAGGAAATAGCAAAATAATTTCAATAAAAACGAACCCTTGCAAATGGTAGATCCAATTTCTTCTTTTAATAATTCATACCATTTACATATCACTACTAACACACACACAACATCATTTTATCATATTTTCAATAAAGAATTCCAGAGAATGATAATAAAACAAACATATTTTTTATTTTTCATCTTATATATATATATATATATATATATATATATATATCCCATATAAGACATATAGATCAACTTAAATTCCCATATAGTACACCTATATTAGTTTATTCTCATTTAATCTAAATATATTCCATTAAATCAACATTACAACGTAAATTCCTAGAGTGCCCTCTCTTTTCTTCCTCTTTTTTTCTTCCTTTTCTTTTCTTTCTATTTATTTTCCTGTCGGTCATTATCATTTTCTCTCTCAACTTCAATTTGCAAAAACCCTACTCAATCTCTATTCTTCCCTCGCCGTCACCACACCTTATCAGATCCCCATTGACAAAGGCTCAATTCAACCCAAGTTAGCCTTGATTTACTAGGTTAGCTACTATGTTGCGCATATTAGGAACAAATCTCTTCTGCGTTGTCCATTGGTTTTGAGGGAATTGCTTGTTCGGATTGTGATCTCGATTACTCGATTGTGTTTGTATTTGATTATTAGCATTTTATGGTTTGTTAGTTTTGAATGTCTGGTGTATACCCAGGTTTTTTCCATCACAATTTGTTTTTGTTTTAATTCCTCCATCTTTATGGAAATAGCAAAACTCCTTATCATATCTTGACCGCGTCTTGTAATTCTCATCGGGTGATTTATTCTTGAATTTAATTTCTTTAACACTTTAAAAGATGGGGATATGGCGATATTGGCAGCCTTGTATATTTGTTATGGTCTATTATTTTGTAAATCCCCATTTAAAGATAATTTCTGCTTATCATTGCTATCTTGGTGCAGCACCTCATCAATAACAAAATTGTCCATATATACACGTATAACTATTCTTGTAATTTATTGAAAAAACTTATGTTCGAGTTTATTTAAATGTTTTCTAGTGCAACGATTCAGGCGAGATGGTTAGTATTTAACTTAATATGATTAGTACAAATTTAATAGATTATTTAGTATGAAATATAATTGGACTAGTATGTATTTTGATGAAACTAGTATGAAATCTGAAAGAATTAGTTTGTAATTTGATGAAACTAGTATGAAATTTGAAGGAGTTAGTATGAAATTTAGTAAGTGTAGTAGTGGTAGTCTCAAATTGAAATTCACAGACATTTTTTGTTTGAAGAACAATTATAATATGAATTTCTGGTTGAAAAGAAATTTGATTGTTTTTAGTATGAATCTCAGTCGATAAGTATGGAATTATAAAAAGCAGGATGAATTTCATGATGCAGTTTGAAATTCCACAAGATAGTATGAAATTTAAAGATTAAGTATGCAATTCTACCGAAGAAGTAGTATAAATTCCACAAGATAGTATGAAATTTAAAGAT
>BMAC01000020.1:2137589-2164419 GCA_014905375.1 Phtheirospermum japonicum
TATTTATTTTTATTGGCTATCAACATGTTACTATCAAATATTATTACGATTCATACTTTTTTATTTGAATTGATCTCATAAATAATTTTTAATATTAATGATGATTTAGTTTTTTTTAATTATGTAGGAGTTTTCTTAACATAAATAGGATGGATACCCTAATTAATATTAAAAAAATTAACAAGATCATTTGAATATATATATATATATATATATATATATATATATATATATATATATATATATGTGTGTGTGTGTGTGTGTGTATGTCTGTGTGTGTATTTTATTTTATTTTTATTATGAGTCCAACAATATCAAATTCGTCACTTTTTCTCAAAAATAAATTTACCACTTTTTTAATTAAAATATGCAAGATTGCACAATGCAATACAATGTAGTATTTGTTTAATTGGTTATCAACATGTTATTTATCAAATATTATTACGATTCAATACTTTTGATTTGAATTGATTTCTTAAAATAATGTATTCGTTACTATCTCAGTAATCATGCAAAATAATACAAGTGCGAAACCAGCATCGAGTGGAATGAACATTGTGGCATCAACTATAATTGATTCGTAAAAATATCAACTAATTGTCTATTAGTTGTTGGTGATATTGATCCACAAAGTGATAGCAAGAGAATTGCAGTAGAAAAGAGATCTGGTAATTTGAAACGTATCAACGAGTTGCATCCTTTGTATGTTGCTCTACACTATCCATTACTATTTTCATGTGGCGAAGACAACCACAGGGAAGACATATCTTTTTCTAAACCTATAAAACTTAAAGGCAAGGGTAAACAATATGTGAGGCAGATGGAGTTCTTTTCTCACCGATTGCATGAAAGAGGCACGGAGGTACTCACTATTCTATATAGTCGGCGACTCATACAAAAATTCATAATTAATGCATATACAATTATTGAATATTCAAAATTGTGGTACATTAGAACTCATCAAAAAAATTATGAAGTGAGATTTACATTAGGATTGTTGATGTAGTGTTATGAGGTGAGGCAAATGGCTGGTACTCATGTTGTCTTGCCCACGACATTTACTAGCATTCACTAGAGGTCGTTTCACATAATTTTCTTCTATATTGAATTGTGTAGCTTATTTATATGCTAAATAGTGTAACCAATTAGATATATAAAGTATTTGTTTAAATAGGGTAATAAATATAACTATAGGTTCCCTATCAGAACAAATGTGAGGATGTAGAGGATAAAAATATTGATGAGATCAACATGTATTATGATTGTCATTACATTTTTCCACGCGAAGCGGCGTGGTGAATATTAGTTTATGAAATTCAGTATAAAACTTCACCTATCATGTGTTTGAGTTTTTTATCTTCCAGAAGAGTATAATGTATTGTATAATGATAATGATCACGCAAGTAAAAAACACCATAACGTGTTTTAGGTTGGTTCGAGATAAATAAGAAAAATCTGGAAGCATGGAGTTTGCCTTATGTTTAGTTTCCTAAAAAAAAATAAAATTAGTACTCAAAAACAAAAGAATTGACACCTAGAAAAGTAGATTTGTTTTCATTAGTACGAATTTACTATATTCCACCAAAATTGATAAAGTAATGGATGCAATATATTTAACCAAGAGTGGAGTATTTCTCATCTATAGATACAGAGGATGCTTTTTACAGCTGTTAAATCTAATAGTGGAAGTTTTCTTAATGTAATATCTAATGACATAACTTTTCTTCTTCTTCGAAAGGAAGAAATGAGCATTCTAGATTTAGGGTTACTTTTAATATCCACTAAGATTTCGATCATTACTGGTACTTCACTTGCGAAATTAATGGTGGATGCGCATCTCATTATTTGGGACGAAACTCCAATGATGCATAACCATTATTTTGAAACTCTGGACAAAACATTGAAAAACGTGATGACATTGCAAAATAATTCTAATACATAGCTTCCATTCGATAACAAAATAATAATTCTTGGTAAAGATTTTCATCAAATTTTGTCGGTTATTCCAAAAAGTACTAGACCAGACATAGTTCACACAGTGATCAAATATTCGCATTTATGTACTAGACATACTAGACCAGACATAGTTCCAACGATGACAATTTCCCCTGATCGTGTCATATGCTATGATGATCAACAAAATTCAAGGACAATATCTCTCTCACGTTGAAATTTTCCTGAAGAAGCCTGTTTTCAGCCATGGTTAGTTATACGTTGCTATATCAAGGGTGATCAATCGTATAGGTTTACAAATATTGATCGACGATGATGAGAATAAACATGTTAACAAAACTACAAATGTTGTGTATAAGGAAATTTATCATAATTTGTAAAGTATATTTCGTCTAATAACAATCCTTTTATGAATTAGGTTATATCATTTTGAATACTATTCGATTTTTAAATAATATTTAGATGATTTATATATAGGGGCAGTTATGATAAAACCATATCTGTTGTGAGAACCAGTGATGGTTCTTATCGAAATATACATACACACAGAGAGATATATATAATTTAAGTATACATATATACAATTACATATTTAAATATTTTAATACATTTTAAATAATTCTTTTTATTTTAAATAAAATAAAATAAAAAATTATCGTGCAACGCACGGGTACAATACTAATTTATATTTGATTCAAACGATGTGATATTCAAAATATTCGTCCAATTTGATTTATAATTACAATTTTGACAAGTTTGGTTTAAAGATGTGTAAATATTGACCGGATAATTGGGAAATTTTGGCCGCTCCGCACTTTATATTTGGAGCCAGCCAGAGTCAGGAATCAAGAGTATATACAACGTTTTTCTTTTATTATTATTATTATTCCCCGCTATCGGCTATTCCTATTCTATTCTATTCCATTCTTATCGCCATTCCAATTCTCTTTATTATCCCTCTCTCCACCCCAAATGAAATAAACGGCTGTCTACTTGCTACTTTTAGAAAGAGAAAATGGGCACCGGCGCATCGAAGAATCCCGATAGCAGCTCCCATGGCAGCGAAGACAGAGAAGACCAAGCCGGCGGCCAACTCTACGTCTCTCTCAAGATGGAGAACTATAAGCTCAAAGGTGAACTCATTCCCCATGTCTACGGCTCCGCACCACTCGTCGGATCCTGGGACTCTTCCAAAGCCGTACGTTTATCCTCAATTTGTTCTTCTTCACTCCTCTAGTTCTATTGCATGCCATTTATTAATATTACTATTATTAGTACTATTTTTTTTTTTTGGTTGCTAATACATAGTAGAAAAATTGCTTGGTTGTAATTTTGTTTTGAACTTTGATGGATTGGGGACGCATTTTCTTACTGATGAACTTGCTGCTGTAAATTCACCAGCTGTCGTTGGAACGCGAATCAACGTCAATTTGGGAGTTAAGTTTTGTTGTACCCCCTAACCACGGTAATTAGCTCCTATTTTCGTTGATCATGGTCTTATGTGCCCATTTCTGTGTATATAGACTTCAGAATCTGATTTTCTCTCTCCATTTGAATAGAGACTTTGGATTTCAAGTTTTTGTTGAAACCAAAGTATAGTAATGCCCCGTGTGTCGTGGAGGAGGGCCCAAACAGGCAATTGACCGGGGGTGCATTACGAGGGGACAGGAGGTCTGCTGTGTTCAAGTTGATTGATGAGGTTCTTGAGTACAGAGTACTCATTAAAGCAGATAGGGTTTCGCCTTTTGATCTTGCTGCAAGCTGGAGAACATATCAAGAGAATTTCCAGCCTTCCACTGTTCGTGGGATCCCAGACGTCAGCATGAATTCAGTTGCTGAAGCCGGTATTGAGGTTAGTTATACTTGCTATAATAATGTGAAACTTCCCGGACTTGCAATTATTTAAGGCCTTTAGCAAGTTTCTGATGTTGGAACTGCATTTGTTTTCAAAAGTGTAGATACGTTAAACGGCTGATTGTATTCATACCGAAGACTTTGCATACAAAAATTTTGTATTTTGGTTTAAGATTGTGAAAAAAGGAACTCTCGAATATATGGAAGCTTGTGAGAGCATCATCATCCTTATGCTATGCTGTAATTATTTATATTGTGAAGACATGCATATCGTGGATTTTGTGATGGCGTGGTTTTTTTAACACTTACCGATACAGAACGAGTCTTCAGCAAGTTTGGAGCTTGATCTTGAGCACTACGTTGTCCCAGCTCCAGCAACATCTGCAAATTCAGGTCTGGTTTATGCTGCTAACATGACCGAAACTCCTAGATCACTGAGTCGTGCAGGGGTATTTTCCAGGACTAATAGCTCTAGTGGGGCATCACACTTCCAGAGAGATATTGGTGTTTCTGTTGATCGACCTGATTTACAGGTACTGTTCATTTCTAATTTGTCGTTTTGATTTATATGCTATTCCAATGCCACGAGTTTTCCTTTTCTTTTCTTTTTTTTTTTTTGATTTGTTATGATAGAATAAATTCCTTTAGTTTCTGATCTTCCTGCTTGGCATGGAGATAGTGGTCATTGTGTTCATTAAGAATTAGGGAATAGTATCTTTTTTTGTTAACAAAAATCTTCCACTTGCAATTGTAGTGTCATCAGATTGCGATTATTGTTTATGAATGTGAATCTGCATGGGAAACTGATTATGTACGCCTTCATCAAGACAACAGAACAGTCTTACGATGGTTGTTGATATGAAGAATCTTGTGATCTTGGAATGTGCCTATATATTACTTCCATCAGAATTTGGTTCTAGCTTATGTTTTTTGTCTTTCATATATTCATGCTGCAATATAAGTTTTACTTTTTGTGGTCTGTGGTGATAACTTACCATCAGGGGATGGAAGTCATTGTCCCAGACGCAACAAAGTTGTCTTCAGGGTCTGGCTTGGTTGAGTCAAAGTCGGTTGGTACTTTTTCATCTATGCAGAAACAAGAAGGTCCAAGAGGACTCTTTGTGGATCGGGGGGTAGGATCTCCTAGACTAGTAAAATCGGCAAGTGCATCGATGTTCAATGTTGATTCCAAGCATGATTCAGAGTCGAAGGTTTGTGGAAACATTCACTTCTAGAATGCTGAAGATATGTATCTCCCCCAGCCACGATTCATACATCTAATTCATTACTCATTGTGTTTTCTAGAACTCTATGCCAGCAGCTGCAGGGGCTGTTGCAGCTGCAGCTGTAGCTGATCAGATGCTTGGGCCAAAAGAGGATAGACAACTGGCAATTGTCTTGGTACTTTCCTCACTTTTTTATGCTTCATACAAGTTTGTTTTCTCTCTCTGAGATTTAACCCAACTACAAAAAAAAAGGCCAGTTATCTTCAGGAATTACAAATACCCCCTTAAGGCTTGTATGTTCTTAACAAATGTCCACTATTAAGGGTTTAATTTCTAAAAAGAAAACACATATCAAGGGGGTATTCGTAATTTTGAAAGATAGCTGATTTTTTTTTGGTAATTAACCCTTATATTTTGGCCACTTCCAACATTGTTCAGAATACCAGGAAAAAACTTGTTTGCTGGGTTTGAATTGTTTGATTGGCGTAAAATCTGGTTTCATTTATGCTTACCACAGGTCGGATTGCCTGCACGCGGCAAAACTTTCACTGCTGCTAAACTTACTAGGTATCTTCGTTGGTTAGGTCATGATACCAAACACTTCAATGTTGGGAAGGTAATCTCGTTGTTCTATTGCATTCTCTTTATTCTTATTGTGGGTTTAGTTAGAAAAGAAAGCAGCATTATTGTGTATTTCTGTTGCAGTATCGGAGGCTAAAGCATGGAGTTAACCAGGTACTATCAGTCGTTGACATCTCTTCTTCCTCTTGTTTTGTTGCATTGTCTCATGAGATTTGGTTTCAGGATTGTCTGTTTAATATTTTAGGGAACCAGTTATGTAGGATATATTGTAAACTTTAAACACCATCTTATGAATAAATAATTGATCTCATCTAGCTTTATATTTTGTGTGGTTGGATAAAGAATCAATGTTCTTTTCTTCCATTTTAGTCTGCTTACCGCATTTGGATGTCTTTTCAAGAATATGGCATTTTCTCAAGTAGTTCATTCAGAGAAAAATAGTAGACTACTCATGAGCGTCAAGAAGTTTATCATTGTAGAACCGACATTTGTCTTTTAGTAATAGCTGCATTGATTTCAATTTCATTTTCCTGGCCATTTGGAATATTTAAATGCCCTAAATGTACCCTTCCTTAGTCACTATATTAAGGGGAGGGAGAAAAAGAAGAATATGAAGAAATAAAAGTACAAATTTCCACTTTTCCCTATATTTGGTTCATTAGACTAATCGCCCTTTATATATTTTAGGGATATAGAACTTGAACTGTATGGGGCATTTGTTATTCTCCCTATTTTCCTTTGTGAAACTGAATTGTACTTGTCATCGATCTAAATCTACCCTTGCAAACTTCTTGATGTAGACGGCTGACTTTTTCCGAGGTGACAATCCTGAAGGCATAGAAGCACGGAATGAGGTAAGACTCGATTATATTAGCGAATTTGTAGGCAAGACTCGATTATATTTGGTCAGGATGTCATCACATATTCTCTCATGAGTTATAACTTTCTCTTGGAGTTTTTCTTTTCCTGATATTTTATGATTGGAGAGTACTTGTTTAGTATTTGGCACTCACTGAGACTCCCTTCCACGCCTGGTGCTACACCTCGCATTTAGGATCTCCATAGTTTAAGATTTCATTTCCAAAGATCAGCTTCATTTAATTTCAATTTCTTGCACAACTTTTCATTAAAAAAAAAAAAGTTCAACGCCAAGAATTACCTGCTGCTTAATCACCCACCCCCACCCCCCGCCCCTTGAATCCCTCCTCTGCTAATAGGATTAACAAAAATAGCGATTTGAAAATTTAAGGTTCATCACACAGTTTGTGTTGTTTCCTCTATCTCTTTCTAGATATAAGGTGAATGACTTAATTGTCCTTCACTTTCAAAATCCGTTCAACAAGGTGTAAACATTCACGCTTTTTTTAGCATTTGTCAGTATTTTCACAACCTTTTGGGCCTGAATATTTATCCATTAAAACAAATTCATGTCTCAACTATGCTCATACAGAAGTTTGTCTGAAGTATAAGCTTGTCTTGTCATAATTTGCACCAAGAAATTACATTTTTTGCCTGAGCTTACTTGCTAGACTCAATGATCGTAGTGGTAAACTCTCGGGTAACACCCTATTTTTTTCTCTGTAAAATCTCCACACGATCCATATGTTACATGAAAAGAGCATAAAAGCATTCTTCTAAATGCTAACAAATGTAGTATCAAATATGCTACACCGAAGTAATAAAAAATTATCATATTGTATGTTCATTGTTTCAAAAAACGATCGAGGCACACCTCGGAACGATTTTGGGAAAATTGGCTCGAGGCGGGCACATCGGATCCCTATATCTGGAACGTGTGCCTCAAAGTGTCGAGGCGGATGCCTATATCGGATACGTCTCGAGGCGTCTGAGGCGGACGCCTCAATCTAAGTGTTTTTTTTTCTTTTTTTTTTGACTTTCCTCTTTTCTTTTCTTTCTTCTTTATTTAATTTTATTAATAAAAGTATAAAATAAGTCAATTGAAAACTAGGGTTGGATCTACAACCTAAAGTCAAACAATTGGCTGTAAAGTAAAAACCCTAAAAAAACATCGCTTTTGCTCTCTCTTTTCTCTGTAGTATATATATAATACTAACAACTGAGTTTAAAATGGAGGACACCACGAGTTGTTCAAACCATTGCAGACAAATGATTCTCTATTAAAAAAGAAAATTGTTTTGCTGCTTAATTAGGACTCCTTTTGTTCTTTATTGCTTTGTGTTGTTTTCTAGGTGATGTTACTTATTAGGATTGATTTTGATGTTTTTATTCTTGTTTTTGTTGAATATTAGGGTGATTAATAGTTAACGTTGAACTTTGCATAGTTTTATTTGGATTTTTTTTTTTGGGAAAAAAATTTGAGGCACACGCCTCGTTCAGCCTTGAGGCGTACGTCTCGTCTCATCCGAACAAAACGCCTCGTATCCGCCTTTCGTTTTTCAAAACATTGTGTATGTTTATGAATGGCAAGATATAAATGTTTTATAATACCAAAAGTATGATTGTGATCGATTGTTATATTCCCTAATGGTTTATTTCTCTTCTATTGGAAGTATACTAAGTGCAGTTTGTGGACTTTTTTCTTGTTACATTCTTTTCTGTAGTATAACCTGTATTGACCTTTTTCCTTGCACATAGTTTTAATTCATGACCTGCTACTAGGTAGCAGCACTTGCTATGGAGGATATGATATCTTGGATGCAAGAGGGTGGCCAGGTAAGTTATTTCATTTTATTACTCTGCTCAGGTATCCGATAACTTCATAATGTATTCCAATTATGTTTAGGTTGGGATATTTGATGCTACAAACAGTACTTCTTGTAGAAGGAACATGCTTATGAGAATGGCTGAAGGCAAATGCAAGGTACAGTTCTAAGTTTTGGCAGATTTATTCATATTAAACCATCATGCTTTGAAATTTTGGTTAATATTACGTGCGTGATGAAAAATGGCTGTGTTGAAGCCACTTATTCACCAAAGCGTTAATCATAATGAAGCTGAAATAATCTAGAAAGAGACTAGTGCCTATCCGTTGAGAGCATCTGTTGTCATTGTAGTTCAAGAGTACAATCTTGATTGCATCCTCTGCACCATTTATTGTAGACTAGTGCTTCTTCCCGTCAATTATTGGTGGATTCGAAAAATTATTATGAATCAAGTAAAATGTTTTTGTGGCATTTTGAATTAAGTGAAATGTTTTTGAGGCACATTATAGTGTTGAAATACAAGTAGTATGATGGCTATTTGATGATTAATAACGTTCACATTGAAAAGAATGACACTCTACTTTTTTGAAACGAGTAGTAAATAGATATTTCAAAGGGCAAACAACAAAATCTACTTTTGACTTTAAGTCTACTCGTATATTTATGTTTTCCATATGCAATTTCTTTAATTTATTGACTATATATTTTGAATCGTATCACATTTTACCTCTGTAGAATTTCAAGAAATGTAATTTGACCTGAAACTAATGTCATAATCACATTGTTCCTGAAGTTTATTAGCAATATCGGGCGGCAAGGGAAGCTCTAATCTTTCAATGAAGTTTAATTTTCAAATTGTCAAACCATTAAAGAACTAAAGCATGCAAACTTAAAATGCTTATGGGAATAAAGTTTACGCTTCATCAGTATCCTGTTGTGAAGGAGTTGTAGGCAATTCATTTTGAATGAAGAAGACAACTATATGCAGGGATTTCGTGAATGACCTATTGGTGGTTCAGATGTCTGGATGAGGCTCTCGACATGGATTGCCATGATATCATTGCCTTCTAGGCATTTACTTTAGCCTTTCTGTGGTTTATCAAAGTCGAGATAATGTACTATGCTGTGTGTTTAAATGTTTCCCTGGATGTCCGACTTAAAATGGATGAATTTTATTCACAGATTATCTTTTTAGAGACAATATGCAATGACCGGCAAATAATTGAACGAAATATACGCCTGAAAGTTCAACAAAGCCCGGATTATGCCGAAGAGTATGTTGCAAGAAAATTTCTGTGTTATTTTTGTAACCTGTACTTTCAATTATGATTTATGGTATATTTCAGGCCAGATTTTGAAGCAGGTTATCATGATTTTAAAGGCCGACTGGAAAATTATGAAAAGGTAGTCCATGGACATACGACTGTTGATCAACTGATAGTTTTACACGCTGATTGCCGGTTTATGGGTAATTTTCCTTTTTATTCAGGTTTATGAGCCTGTGGAAGAAGGCTCTTATATCAAAATGATTGATATGGTCAGCGGCCACGGTGGACAGATACAAGTAAATTCCATTTTTATTGTTGTTGCAGATCTGATCTATTCATTTCATTCCTTTCTCTCTTTATATAACCAAATGTTCCTAAGTTTGTACTAGAATTTGATGAAGTATTGAACTCATATTTCTGAATTTGTAATAGGATAACAGATCAAATCTGCACCAGTTTTGAAGAGTAATCAGAACATTAATCACTTCAGGGTTGTTGCTTTTGGGGAGCTATATCGATTACAAACCTTTGGATTCTGCATTTTCGTTAAAACTACCCTTAGTGGACTAATACATTCCCCTCGCATCCCCCTCCTTTTCGTTAAAACTACCCTTAGAAGGAAAGGAAGGCAACCCCACTAGTTCAACGAATAATTTTACTACATTCTATTATTATGTTTTATATTATAGATAATATGCTAGTACTGTCTTCTTTTCATGCTCGTATTCAAACGTTGCAGCTGTTATGCAATTCTTCCAGAATACATTTTCTCCAATTCCTATCTGCTCATCTACTTTTTATTCTTTGAACTTATAGGTTTGCCTTCCTTTCCTTCTACCCTCGCACCCCCTTCACCACAACAGAAAAAAGATACTCCCTCTCATCCCAAAATGATAGGCCACATTACTATTTTGGGTGTCCCACAAAGATAGACTTGTCACTACATTTAGTATGTAATTGAATTTTCATTTCCATGTATACCCCTATTTAATCATTTTGACGATAGACAATGAATAACAATTAATTAAGCATAGGCACATAAATGAAAAATGAAATATTTTAACTATATTAACCAACATTTTCTTAATCTAATGCTACATGATCTTGTAAATGATATGACATTTTATGAAACAGGTGAACAACATTAGTGGCTACCTGCCTGGCCGCATAGTATTCTTCCTGGTATGTTGTGATTCATCTTTTACTGCTATATGCATTGTGTTTTCTTTCATAAGCCTGTACTAACATATAATTGTATCTCCACACCGTGCTGATATTAGTTGCCCACATTGTTACATGGATTCTGAAAAATGCATATTGGTTATGTATGTGCATTTTATCATTAATCTAAGAACTTATAATGCTTGCATGATGAGTTCCTGTCTATATTTAAACAGTCAGATGTTAGTCCTCGATTGTCACATAGGGATGACTGGGCAGTGTGGGTCTTGGTATCAGTTCTGCCCCGCCTTGCCCCACCCTGTTTAGAATTTTATTTTCTTTAATATATTTTATATATGCCTTACATATATATTTTATATGATAATGTGATTCTTATGCAATTAATATTGTATTTAACATATATTCATTGATAATGACAATTTTCATAAATAATATACATTAATAAAACAAGATAAAAGGTAAAAAAAAAGCTTATAAATAGACTGATAAATATATTACAAGTTAATAATAATTTATGTTTTCTAGTACCTCATTATTTTTATTTAATATTTAATTTGTATTAGATTTTTATAGGAATATATTGTATTATTATGTGTTAGGTTTTTGTGTTTTTCTTCTTCCACATAAATAAAATTTTATTCAACATGAGTGGATGCCCCGCCCCGCAGCCCACCCCCATTGCCATCCCTACTTCCACTATAATAGTTATCTGAGCTGAAAGAATGCAGTTGTCCATTAAAATTGGTAATATTCTGATTGTGCTGTACCACGTAAGCTTTAGTATCATGTCCTTCCATAACGCAACAATAAAAAATTGTTGCCTGACCATTTTAGTTTGATGTGCCTTACTGCCTTATAAACGTGGTGCATATAGATGATAATCATGACTCTTAAAAACGGTTGATAATCATGGCTCTTAAACGCTTGATAATCGTGACTCTTGAACTCTTAATAGTTTCAAGAAAACTGATTATTACTTAATGGGAACCTATATCTTGTGGATATGCAAATTGAATCTATTTTTACTCTTCCGATTTCCACTTGATGAAAACTTATTTTGACTTTCTGGGTAGTTTATTGCTAATGTGTATTGAGAATAAATTGCCAAACGTTTAGTATTTACTCAATTAAGGGAGCTTAATGTTATAAAAAAAAAAGTCAAGCACAATTTTTATGCCTAAAGTAATTAAATAGACTTTGTTGGGTCATAAGGTGTGGCAACAACTATCCTATTGTGGTAGGTCTGGGGGCCAAGTCACAATCGCCGTGGGCACTTGTGCATGTACGTTTAAGTTTACGGATACACGCATCCCTAATGCCAATCAGTTTTAGCCTTAGGCGAAGTGGTAACACCTGAGATCCCACAAGTGGTATCAAAGTCAAGGTCATGGAAAATCTTCTTATGTTAATTTTAACTCTTGTAATTACTTACATCAATAACTAGCCGAAAAAATATGGAAAAGAATGTCAATTAACAGTGACCAATTCTGAAGAAACCCAATGCATATCATATTTTTCTGTTTAATTCATAATTAGAAATATCCATGAATTACGTCCTATTCTTGTAGTTTTTACAGATCTGCCTTTTATGGATTGTGAATTCTTATAGCTGTAACCTACTTCGTGTCTTAGTTTTCAGAACTTTCGAACTGTTGTAGAAAGTAAAAAGCTTCTGACCGAGCTCTGTTAAGATGATTCCTGTAGAATAGGTGTTGAAAGTTATAATCGCCGATTCATTGTTACCTCTATATTCATTCTCATCAATTTTTTGATTTCGGGTAGCACATTTTCCCTTTTGGTTTTCTTAGTCCTCGTTATCCCGTTTCCTATCGTTTCTCGGTTTTGCATTTTGGAAGGGGAAGGGAGAGAGGTATATCATTAAACTTTGATAGGAGATCTGAGTTATAATTAACTTTCTTGTTTTTTGTTTTTTTGCAGGTAAATACACATCTGACTCCTCGACCAATTTTGCTTACCAGGCATGGAGAGAGCCGAGATAATGTCAGAGGTCGAATCGGTGGTGACAGTGTGATAAGGTTCTCTGTGGATATGACGATATCGTCTAGCTTGCTTTGCTTGCTCTCAGAATTCCATATAGCTAAATTTGATTTGATATCTGAAATCTGAAGATATGTTTAATTTCCTTTGCCGGAATTCCAAATCACTTGTAGCCAATTTTTTTATTTTAACTATTTTGATAGTAACCACCTTTCCAGGAGAGTACTCCAATAAATCCTAGTACTATTTTTGCCTAAAATTAGTATCACTATAAAGTAATATAATTGTTGAAATAACTGGCTAATTTGCATCAAGTTGAAAACTTAGAGAAATGGACCAATGTTCTTCCTTGTATTTTGTGTGAGCTATCGATGTAGGGTAATATGGTCTGGTTTCTTTAACATAATTAATGCTCTTTCTTTATCTTTGTAATTTAAGATGCTAATTTTCCATTTTTCAGTGATTCTGGTGAGCTTTACGCGAGGAAGCTTGCAAACTTTGTTGAAAAACGTCTGAAGAATGAAAAAGCTGCTTCTGTAAGTTTCTTTAATTCAATGATATTGGTAATGACTAATGATATTTTGTTACATTTATTCTAATTCTATGCTTCTGTTAGTTTTTTCTAATCTTGATTTATTTAGCTATAGGCATGTGGCTTTGTCAATGTTCTTTTACTTCATTTGATTACTCGTGCATATTTTTGAAGCATTATTATTTTAAAGGGATCCATTTTAAAGAGATTTAGTGTACTGTGCGTAAAAATACTGACAAAGTTCAACATTTTTGTATTCTGTTTCTCCTGTCTTAGATATGGACCAGCACACTGCAGAGAACAATTTTAACAGCAAGCCCAATAGCTGGATTCCCAAAGGTTGTGTAATAATGGCCACTTTTTATTTCATGGAGCAAGGTCTAATCATTAGCTATTGCTAGCTTTTCTGAACTGAAATTTATTATTTTGAAGATACAATGGCGTGCACTTGATGAAATTAATGCTGGTGTATGTGATGGGATGACATATGAAGAAATAAAGAAAAATATGCCAGATGAATATGAGTAAGCTTCAGGGCATGCTTGGTAGGGGGAATGGGAATGGGTATGGGTTTGATTATAGGGGTTAATGGGTTTTATAGGTCTCATTTGTGGGGGTAAGGGTCATTCCCCAAAAATGGGAAATCAAAGTGATAGGTGCGCAAAATCAAGCACCCACTTTTATTACCATTCCCCATTTCAGCGGTTACTTTCATCGTTCTGTTTTTCATCTATTTTATGCATAATTGACAGCATTTATGCGTCATATGACTAACTAAATAATAAAGGAAAATTTATCCCAAACAGGTTAATCCTGTCATCTGTTTTAAAAAACTTATTTATTGTAATTGTCTTTTTTTCTTTTTCCCACTTGTCAACTTTTTTGCACTGACTGCTGCCAAAGTATGTTATTAAATATTAATTCACTTCGACTGAGTTGAATTTTGTTCTATATTTCGCAGATCTCGTAAAAAGGACAAATTGAGGTACAGATATCCTCGAGGCGAGTCTTATCTTGATGTCATACAAAGGTTTGTTTTCTGCAGTTTTAATGAGGTGTTTGCACAGTAAAGATCCTGAACTTTAATATTAGTAAGTGTAGTGTATTTACCATTATTCTCTTTTCAGGCTGGAGCCCGTGATTATTGAGCTTGAACGGCAAAGAGCCCCCGTTGTCGTGATATCTCATCAGGTTATACAATCAAAACATATAATCTACTTTTCCTCCCAGAATGCTTTGTGCTTCAGATGCCAAATGATTTTTCCTATGGAATATTTTCTTAGGCTGTGTTGAGAGCTTTGTATGCTTATTTTGCGGATAGGCCGTTGAAAGAGATTCCTCACATAGAGGTAATATATTCGTGTTGACTTTTACATGTAGAAATGTAGAATAGATCCTGAGCAGGCTGGGCCGGGCCATAAAACTTCGTCTTTTTGGGAGTAATAATCAAATGCCAGCTCTGAAAGGCACTAGAATTAATTTCCAATTAGATACATGTTAGCTTTCTGTTGAATCAAAAGGTTGATGTTAAAACACTATTATATTAGTAGAGGTTGCTGTTTATATATTCTGGTTGAAATTTTTCTTGAAGTGAACCTGCGTGTTCGTTCTTGTTTTAAACTCTTTTGATGTTGTATATATGCAGATGCCGCTTCACACGATAATAGAGATTCAAATGGGAGTTACCGGGGTCCAAGAGAAAAGATACAAGCTCATGTGATAGCTGGTGAAACCTACCTTTTTTTTTTAACAAATTAAATCGGATTAAAATTAAAATAGCCGGTGAAACCTTAAAACTAAGCTTACATTCCTTGATGTTCACATCGCTTACACACACGATGCAATGGTCAAAACAATAAAACGACACAAAGCTAGGTCGAGTGCATTGCGTTTATGATACATGTGTTAAATTCACGAGTACTGTGCTGGTACCTCAATGTGAATACATCCACAAATTTGAAGGGTGCTGGCACGTTATTCAAGACATTCATCAATCTCCACGACCTTCTCTGAGAAATTAGAAATTTATATGGAAGCAAAATTAAGGGATAATTACTTAATTCCCCCTTGAGCTTTTGGGTTTTGTAAGAAAACCCCAAAGAAGTTTTCCGTGTATTTTTCTCATTCAAAAAATCAACTCATCTTGCAGTCATAAGAATATCATAGAACTTTAAAGGTATAATTAAAAATCTTGAGGGCTTTATTAATAGGGTGATGAGTTTTTTTTTTTTTTACCTTGGGGTCTCTCAAACTCTCGTGTGTTTATTCACTTTAATCTTCTTCACTCCCCTTGTCTCGTAAAGATAAAAAATAAAAGAATTTCAAGGAGTTATTAAAATTGCTATTGATGTATTCTTCCTCTCGTAGATACAGAAGGTTTGATGTGTAACTGTTAGTTTCGTGCAACATGTTATCCAACTAAATATTAATATTTTAAGGTAAAAAGTCATATTTTGCAAAATAATTATGCACATTGGTTTGAAAAGTACTATTGTTTTTCTTAAAAGTAAATATTTTCTTAAATAGTATGTGCATCAATTTCACCTTTAACGACCGCACTATAGGGTTTTGGGATCACAAATGTTTTTATTTACTAGACACGTTCCGTGGTAGTTTGATCCTCCACCCTCAATTGCAGTGTCAAGAAAACAAATCATATCCAAAATTCAATTGAGAATCGCAAGACTATAGTACGATAAGAGAAATAATACAGGATCACTACCACGAAACCCTACGCCTATCCTTAAATGCCTTCGTTTCCAATAATAGTCCTCCTGTGCGAACCTTCAAATCAATCACCATCTGCGCAATGCCGCTCATAGTTAAAATGGCCATAAGCTCGCCACTTGCCCAAGCTCGTCAGTCCAGTTATGAGCCCGATTCATAGCCCGAATTTAATCATATGTCTGTCACTTTAGAAATAGATTGGATTGGAGAAAAATGATGCAAACCTCAACATTCGAAATCGATTGAAATGGGTTAACCCTCACAAATCGCTAGATGAATCTCTCTCGATTTTTTTTCATGTTTTTATTTACTAGACATGCATACACAAATTACTAGGACATTCGTGCGTACCTTGCTATATACATCCATGCCAATCACAATGTTTTTAGAAGTAATGAACATACAGTAATACATCCGTGCCAATCACATTGTTGTAAAATTAATGAACACTTTAATAAACAAATACATGTCGTTATAACAATGAAATCACATCGTTGTTAAAAGTAACGAGCAATTATTTCATTAATCAGTAGGAGACTTCTACGGCCAGGCACATTGACCTTATAGGTATAATTCCTAAGAGAATAAGAGAGTGATATGTGTGATTTGAGAAGTATTTAATTTTGTTTAAATTAATTATAATAACATAAGATAGTCTATTATGCTTTTAAAGTTTTAAATTTATTTTTAATTATTTGTCTATTTAAATTCTAAATTAAAATATTAAAAAATAAAATAAATAATTATATAACGAGTTAACTAATTTTTATAATTCATTCAATATCCCAATTGATAAATTATTAAGTTCCAAAAAATAATTCTCATAACCTTTTAATCTCATCACCGCCATCATCTGTCCGGGTGTTGGCAATTTCCCAGCTGGCGCCGACGCCGACTTTCCGGCGACCGACCGTCGGAGTTTTTTTTATTCCACTCAAATTTCATGTTATCAATATTTTCTTTTGTTGTTGTTTCTTACTAATTCTATCAAGTGAATTTTTTTATTTGCCCAAAAAGTTCAATCAACTAGCCTGAAATTTTTCTGTTTTTTGTATTACAAATAAATACATAACAACAATTGTGCAATCAAGTGATATATATATATTTTATTATTTTTATTACTAGAAATCTTCTCTTGGGATATAAGATTTAAATAGATGACAATCAAAATATAAAGTATATCAAAAATATAGTTGTATGATAAATGGAAGGATTAAAACTAATTGATTTTTGAAAATAAATCTCATAATTTTATGTAATTCAACTGAAACGAATTCATATAATTTCTACACACTTCTATAGTTCACTAACTCACATACAATATGAATGTCTATTTTCTTAAAAAGAAAATAAAAATACACGGATGGAATAAGATGTGAAGAAAATAATTAAAATAAACTATATAATAATTAAATATAAGTACGAATATATTTATTATTTATAGAATTCATTAAATATCAAATTGGATCAATATATATTGTTTATCGAATTATATATGATATATCAACCAATTGACAAATTTATGAGTACATAACATATTAATATGATCTACAAAATCTCTTATTTGATTAAATCATAAATTATTTGTAATCAAGTAAAAAAGAAAATAATACATAATTAACATGATCGAATAATAATTAAATATACAAACAATATAATTATACAAATTTTAAAAATAAAATTGTCCCAAGTGAGCTAGTTAATTATTCAAAAAAAAAAAAAAACTATAAATCATCTTTAATGGGTACCTCTTAAGTGAACCAAATATTTGAAATTTTGTGTTTATTCACATAACGATTTTTTTTTCTCACCAACATAATATATATATATATATATATATATATATATATATATATAAAAGTTTCATTCAAATAATGGAGTTTTTTGATTTATAAAATATATATTTATTTAGAATTAACAATCTTTTTATAAATATGCGTTGGATTTATTTTGATTATTATTAATTTTCATTAACAACATAATATACTATCAAAAGTAGTAGTAGTAGTAGTAATAATAATAGTAATAATAATAATTATTATCATTATTACAAATCCCACTTCCCACATATATACTAAAATAAAAGATTTATATCCTATGTGTCTGCCTAGAAAGTTTCGGGATGACGTATAATTTTCTGATGATTCGTATGCTTACTTGGCGAATCTTGGCGGTTTGAAGGCTTACCAGGATTAATCCTAATTATAAGAGTTTAGGAATTCTAATGTAGAAACAAATATTATAATATATTAAAAGTTCTATATTTTTAAAATTTGCATATTTTTAGAAATAATTATTATATTACAAATTTATTATAATATATTAGGACTTCCATAATTTTAGTAATTATTACATACGTACTTATTGTAATATATTAGAAGTTTCATATTTATAGATTATTACGTATTACAACAAATTTATTATAATATATTAATAATATTCTATATAGGTAAACTAAGAGTAATTTGCAATAATATGAATATTTAACTAAATATTAGTAATGAATGAAATCTGAATATAAAAATTTATATTAACTAATAATAATTATTAATTATTTAATATTGATTATATATCGATACAATGCGCCATTGGTTAAGAGTATGTCATCTCTTGAGTTTTTCGAAGTATATAACTAATAGTTATTGATGATTTTGATCTAAATATTAAATATAAAAAATAATAATTAATTAATAGAGATAAACACAGGTTTAGAATGCGACATCTTTTAAAGAAAATAGCGTGTAAATAAAATTATTAATAAATTTAAAAATATTAAAATAAAAAATTATTTAATAATTATAATAATATGTCAAGAGATTAGATATTTACAAGGCATGATCAGAATGCATTCTTTGATTTTATTTTTCTTTAGATTTAAAAATTTATAATTATTAAAATATTTTTTATATTTTTATTCTTGATAAATCCGTATAATACACGGGTGTAAAACTATTACCATAATAATTAAATAAACCGAATTCTGTTGGCCATAAACTTTTTCTTTTGGCAAGCTGAAGTCGGGCACGCCTTATGCCTAGAAAAATTAAAAAGTTATATAATATAAGTGAATAAAAGTACCAACATATTTATAATCTTTTAAAATTTATCATAATATCCATCGATACAAACTTTTCCAAATATTTCTTTTATATTCTTTTTATTATTATGCCACCTTTGCACAAAAACTTTCCCAAATCCAAAACAAATGAGTTTTCTATTATAAAAAAATAGTTTTTTAAATTCAAGATTGTTTCAAGAAAATAATAATTATTGAAAATACACATGCAAAAAATCTAAATTTTTATAAAATTAAAAATAATTTATAAATTTAAATCATTTAGAATTTGTAAAATCATATAAATATAAAATATAATTATAGAAAGCTTTGTTGTAGAAAATATGAAAAGACACTTTAAATTTATTATTATTTTTTTATTTTAGATTTAATCTTATCTAGAAATAGGTTTTACATAATTTACAGATAGTTAAAATAAATGTTAGTTTAAAAATACAATTCATGTTTTATTGTCATTCTAGTTTAAAATAATTCTTGAAATTTCTAAAACAATATTAGATTTAAAAATTAATTCATATTTTTGATCTTATTTTTTGTATTGATCTTTTTTTAATGTGATGCATTGGTTTATCTTTTTTTGTAATTGATAATAATATAATGATAGTATGATATGTGTAGTTAATGAAAATATCAATAATCAAAATGAACCTAAAATATTCATAATTTTTTTTTGTTTTTTTAGTTAATTTGTAATTATTGTTATTAATTTGATAGTATATTATGTAGTTAATGAAAATAGGACTAATGTAATATTTATTAAAAAAACTATTTTTTTTTTTAAACACATTGTTTTTCTTTTCTTTTACATCCAATCATTTACGGCCCCAATGTCACATGTATATGAGTGCATTTAAATATATATATTATATTTTCAAATTTATTCATTATTTGAATAAAGAAAAATGCAAATATATAATTATATGGGATAGAAAAAAATCGGTACGTGTTGTAATGTCATTATTTGAAATTTATATTATCATGGTCTATGCATATTTTATTATATTTTGAAAGAGTTATGTTGTTTTTTTTTACTTGCTTAGTATATAATTTCCAACTTAACCAAATGGAAGATTTTGTAAATCATAATGTTGAGTATTTATAAATAATTTATCATTTTTTATTATTCGTATAAGTATAACCCTATAAATATAATCATAACTCTTCATTAATTTTTAAATCTCCGGCCATAAAACTTTTGAGCTACCGGAATAAAAAAAAATCATGATTTGTTTTAATTGGGATTTCGTGATTTTTGTATTAGGATTTCGTGATTTGTAATTTGTTACTGCGATATGATTAGTTTTATGATTTGTATATTGATTTGAGTTACATGTTTGGATTTCGTGATTTGTGGTTCAAAGCAGTTCCAGTATTGATTGTGTTATTTTATATTGGGATTTGATTGGATTAATTTCGTAAACTGAATTAAATGTGTGAATTTCATGAATGATTGTATTTTAAAGCAGTTACTAGTATTGGTTTTATTATTGCATATTGGGATTTAATTAATTTTATTCATGATTTTGTGATTTGTATATTGAGATTTTGTGATTTGTATACTGAAATTAATTTTGTGATTTGTATATTGAGATTTTGAGATTTATATATGATTATTATATAAATGATTGAAGAATTATGATTATATTTTCACAAGGTTATACTTATTTAACTAATAAAAAAAATGATAAAAAATTTATTATGAATATTCAACATATTAATGTGATTTACATAATCTCCTAATTAGTAAAGTCGAAAATTATTTTCTAAATAAATAAAATGAAAATAACACATAATATGTCAAAAAAATAATTAAATATACATGCGAAATAATAATACAAATTTCAAATATTTGAATATTTATTTTATTCAAATAATAATATTTTTTCTATTCAACATAATATATATTTTTCAATTTCGCTTCACTCAAATAACAAAATTGTTTGGATTTATAAAATATATATTTGAACGCACTTATATGCGTGTTAAGTTGAGGGCGTAAATGTATGGATTTGAATAATATGTATTCATTTTTAAATAATGATTTTATTATAAAAATTGCGTTAGATTTATTCTTATCATTAACTACATAATATACTATCAAATTAATATTAACAATAATTATAAATTATAATTCTTAAGTAATTAGAAACAATAAATCAACTATTTCTTTATATATATATATATATATATATATATATATATATATATATATATATATTATCATTATTATTATTATTTTACCATCTTTGGCATAACGGATGTTTTGAATTAAAAAAGTCAAATTATTTAAAATTATTTTTTAAATTCAAGATTATTTCAAACAAATAAAAATTATTAAAAATACACATGAAAAAAAGTCATTTGTTTATAAAAACAAAACACGTTTAAAAATTAAATTATTTTGAAATTGTAAAACATATGTTAAAATATAAAAATTTAAAGCTTTTTTGAAAAAAAAAGGAAAAAATCTTTGTAAATATTTGATTTTTATTTATTTTTAGATTTAATTATCTATAAATATATTTTAATTAATTTACAGACTGTTAAAATAAATTTAATTTTGAAAAATAATTAACATTTCATTTTCTTTCTAGTTTAAAATAATTCCTTGCATCTTTAAAACAAAGTTTAGTTTTTAAGATATTCCTATTTTAGTGTTATATATATATAAAGATGAATACCCTTAAAATAACAAAGTCATCTTAGGATCCTATATATTATAGGGTTATACCAATCCGATTAATAAAAAATATAATATTATTTATAAATATTCAACATATTAATACAATTACATAATCTCTTATTTGTATAAGGCGGAAATTATTTAATAAGCAAGTTACAATATATAATTTAATATATATACACTATAATAACATGTCTGTATTTTAGAGGTCCATAAAAGTAATATAATTATAATACGCATAAACATTACGTGTAATAAGATATTTACAAAAATCTGGGGGCATTTGGAAGTGAAACGAATATGTTTGAAGAAAATACGCAAAATTAAGAACGTTCGTATCTCGATTCTTGAAGTTAGATGTTAAAAAGGTAAATTTTGAATATCAAATTCTCCTTGCGTATGAGAATGTCGTAATGAAGTCATGGTTCAAATTTGTGATCATTTGGGGGTCGTTTGATTCATTTTGAGTGAAAAACGATAAAGTTATACGCTTTTGGAGATTTAATAAAGTATTTGGGGTTAATAAGAAATTTAAGAAACTTTCAAATGTTAATGGGCCAATCTGAGATTTTCCAAGAGCTGATTTGGGATTATATCGTAATAAACCAACACTTGGTTTGGGGACTAAATTGAGATTTATAGGGTCAAATTGAAGTTTTTAAAACTTTCTATCAAGTCCAATACTCTACTTAATTCTCAAAAGTCCCCCATGAACTTCTAACCCATTTTATTTTCCACTCAAAATTTGTGTATTGTTCGTATACCACCTATGTTACTTCTCTTTGACAGCCACTAACCTTTCCGACACCACGTGCCACTAATAGCCACCTCAAAGATACACAAAACTCGCATCGAAAAACACACATACACACAAACGGTAGCATATTAGTAGCGTGCATCACATACGCATCACACAGTCGCAACCACTTATCGAAACCATAGATTGAGTTTATAAATACGTTTCCCATGAAAAAAACTTTCATATAATATACAACTTATAAGCTTTCGATGACCAAACGACCAAAACGAGAGGTCGCCGGCAAGTAACAATTTTTGGTCCCGTTCGTGCATCAATTCGTTATAATGATTGGATAATTAAATTCTACTCGTCAATAAAAATAATTTCACATTAAAGTTACAATGATTAATCGTCAACCGTGTTGCTTAAAATTTGGTGGCCGGCAGTCGGCGACCGACCACTTTGCCTATTGAAACCATAAGCCCTTTTGTTTGCTTTGTTTGTAAATGTGAATAGAAGCCCGAGGTCTGCCTACTTTTTAATTATTATTATTACTATTATTATTATTTTTATAAAATAAATTAATAACAAAAATATTTTTATATATTTTTATTTTATGAATAAGGTTAAATCTATAATTTAAATATTATCAAATCCAAATATGTGTATATCCCTACATATACTCTTGTACAACAAATTTTTATCGTTGTAAATCTGTAAACAAAAATTGAAACTGTAAATTGAACTTAAATAAGATCAAGTTAAAATTATGAGTTGCGAGTGTTTCGTACTACATAAGAGCCCTCAACTATAAACTTAAATTTACACAAAAAGTGAATACTAAATACTCCTGAGAGCATAATTTTCAATTTTTTTGTGTGAAAAGTTTTAATCGCGAGGAAAATATTTACTTTAAAAAAAATCTATATTGCTGGTGTATAATTTTCAATCTGAATTTTTTCTTTTGAATCGCAGTAAATTTTTCAACAACAATACACCAACCAAACACACTTTAAAATCATTAAATACTATTATCGGTATCTAACTAACAATAACATAAAATATCATCACTTTCAACTCCAAATATGACTACAGTTCGATAAATTGGACAAGAGCACCCGGGCATATGTCGAAGTTTTTAAACGCGAACATAGCTGACACAACGTTTGGCGAAAATGGGACCATACGCTTTTAGCATGATACAATCACATAAATTAATAATAATGGACCACGTTTAGTTTTAACAGGACCACTTCAGAATTTAAGGTCGATGCATAATATTAAGGCATGACTTTAGATCGATGGTATTGTCGATCCTATATCTGATGTAATATGTTCGTTTGTGGATGGATAATATGGCAAGTGTTCCACGTTATATATGAATAAATGACAAGTGCTTTATTTTTATCAAAAGTGATACATTTATCATTGTTGATGGGTGTTTGTTGTGATCAATGTTTTGAAAATCGGATCGAACATCGAACTGGATTAATAATCGAGTTATTGGGTTATTAGTTCGATCGGTTGAACTGTTTTAAAAAAATTGGGCATCGAACCGAACTATTATATATATATGCGTGTGTGTGTGTTGCAAATAATAATAATAATTAAAAAAAAGAACAGTATTAATATCATTTATACACATATAATTCAAAGTCGATCACATTTTGCATGAATTTATTATGATATCAAGATTTTTGGCTCATTTAAAACAATCTTGAAACAAAAACTTTGCAAATAATGAAAACAACACACCTTGTTTTCCACTTTAGATGGTGAATGGTTGGATGCCAATTGCTACCGATTAAACTTTAGAGGAAATAAAAACGACTTCAAGCAGCAACCATAATTCTTAGTAGTGAATAAAATCTTTTCGTCTTCTGTAGTTTAGGAGGACCCAGGTCTACTAATTTGATGTTTGGAATAATTGGAACTACCTAATTTTATTTTAAATATTTCTTTAAAAAAAATTGGAACCGATTTTGCCGGTTCGTTGATTCACCGATTTTTCCGTTTTTACCGATCTGCCCGGGTGGCAATAGATCATTAGCCACTCGAACTAAATAAAAAGCCAATCTGGGCTAAGAACCGATTCCCTATTAACCTGGTGGGACTTGTCGGTCTTGTCCGATTTCTAAAATACTGATCGTGAATTATCTAATATTAATTAAATACTTGTAAAAAAGTCCAATTTATAAATCGAACGATACACTATTCCTATTACCTATTGGTTTTTGGACGGATCTCATTTATATGGCTATGAACACTATTATATGTGTGGGGCTATAACCAGCGGGAACGTATTAAGTCACCAATCTATCTATCTATCTATCTATCTATCTAAAAAGGCGAGCGTTTCTAAACATATTTTTCAAAATTCTCCCGCCCATTTTACTTACTATTTGTAGTATACATATTTATTATTTATATAATTATTTATATAAATATTCTTTTGTAAATTATGATTTATGTAAAGAAAATATTAAATTTATAGAAGAATTATTTATAATAATAAATAAAATCTGAGAAAAATAAAAACATAATTCTTTTTGAAGAAAATATAAAATATAAAAAATTATTTAAAATAAATATATAAATATATGTAAATAATTAGTTAATAAATTTGAATAACCCAAAAAGGCAAAAGTAAAACATAAATATTTTTTAAATGCTTTAAATAAAACTGAAAATATTAATAAAATCATATACATAAAAATATAAGAACTTATAATTAAATTATAAATATTTATTTCATAAATATGAAACAAAATCAAAAATTCAACAATCATATAAAATTAAAGAAAAATTCATAAAATAAGTTAAATTAACTCAAAAGAATTCATAATTAGATTATATGAAATTATTAAATAAATATAAAAATAAACAATCGATAAAAATATAAAATAAAATAAAAAACAACAATAGAAACTACAAAAATACTATGTGTGTGTGTGTAATAAATATGAAAAATAAAATATAAATATATAAATAAATCTAAATAATTAGTTTATAATCTGCAAAACCCGAGAAAGTTGCTAATATTATAAATTACAAATATTTATTTAATAAATACAAAAAAATAGAAAATAAATCAAAAGTTTCTAATATTATAAAATTAAACATGAATTCATAGCTACAAAAAAGTACCATTAAATTATAGAATATTATTAACTAAATATAAAATCAAAAAACAATAAAAAAATTACAAGAAATATAATATACTATAAACAAAATTGGGAATAAAATAAAATAAATAACAAAAATATGAAATTATATGATTTTAAAATTGATTTTATAATTTTGTTAACTAAAAAAAAAAAAAGATAGTATGATACAACAAGAAAATTGATGCAACGAAGACAAAAAGATTTATAATCGGTAACAAGAAATTTTCTTTTCTTCCATAATTTTATTTATTGACCTGACTAGGCGATACGAGGACAAACCTAATAGCGTTATATCTTCCAGTTTTCTATATGTGACTCGAGTAAAACTCGAATGACCCAAACTTTGATCTTAAACGTGTCACATACTTGAAATGACACTTTTTTTTTTGGTCTGTTTTCCTAAAAAAAAATTAAAAAATTATATTATGAACATAAGTGAAAGGCAAATAACCTTATACAATTATTTAATTAAGATTTGAAATCAAAATTATATGTGGGAATAACACAAAAATGACTATATAATCGCATAACATAAAGAACTCAATACATTATTTTAAAAAATTTAACTAAATAATTGTTTATGAACGTTTGTATGTTAATAATTTGTGACTAATTACTATGACTTTAAGTATTTAACATTAGAAGTTCACACAAGTGTCGTGGGATTCGACCAACAACAAGATACGATCGATCGATGAACTCCTTCGGTGGGAAACGTGAAGCGACGCAGCGTCATGATTTTTCCATATTGGAGGAGGGGTGCGTCTCGGCGTCGTGGAACCACGGGCGTCGATCGTTTCGCACGCGTTTTCTAATTTTTTCGATTTTAGATGAATAATGGAAAAAACCCAGAAAAAATAGAAAAAAATAGTAAAAAATATAAATAAAACCCCTGAAATTACGACTGGGGCGGGGAGGGGTGCGCCTCGGCGACCCGGAAACAAATCCTATTTTTTTCTAATTTTTCTAATTTATTTTGATTTTTTTTTGAAACATTCCGAGGGTTTGAAAATCCCTCGGATTTCTGAGGGATTATTAACACCCTCGGAAATAATTCAATATTTTAAAAAAATATATTTTAAAAACCGAGGGGGATGAAGTCCCTCGGTTTTCCGAGGGATTAGTTCCCTCGGAAGATGCCCTAATTATATCAGCGGGC
>BMAC01000020.1:2165020-2178812 GCA_014905375.1 Phtheirospermum japonicum
GGGGTTTAAAAAAGATTTGTATATATATTGTTCATGCATGGGAGGCCGTGGTGATCGGTCGGGGTTTAATTTTGTTTATATATAATATTGTCATTGGTGTTGTTGGTTGTATACCGTCGAATGTTGACGTGGGTTACGGCGCCGGCCGGGAGGTTTTGTCCCTCCAATAGAGGGTTTTCAAATCTTATTTTTAAAAACGTGATAGGGTGTCACGGGATTTTATTTAAATTTTCAAAATATTTTTAAAAAAATGTGACGGTTGTAATTGCTTATTTGAAACCTTGGCGAAGTGACGCGATGCATATAAATTACTTGTTTCAGAATTAATATCATATAGAAATATTTGAAACGAAGTTTCGAATTATTCCAATATTGCTTAGAACCGTTTGAGATTTAGTATCAAATATAGAGTTTGATACTAAATTTCGAATTGTCCCATTTTTGGACAGTTTGAGAATGTGACTTGTAGTATGGTTATCTTATGTGTATGTATTTTTTTTTAGTTTTGAAATTTCGGTTTCTGCATCTCTCTAATTGTTCTCGAGTGCACTGAAATATACGTGCACTACGAGAACTGAGGGGAGATGCTGCCGAAATTTTGAATCTAAGAAAAATACATATGTTAAGATAATACATACTACTAAAACGTCACGTTCTTGAATGGGATAAAAGCCCTACCAATTATAACTCGAATTCCCCTTTCTTCTCGTAATGCTGCCAAAATTTCTGGATGGTTAATGATCGTAGTTGGATATACAAACGGAATATTTTTGGATTTCTAAAACACGCTTAAGACTCAAAAATCTGACAAACATGCAATGTTAGGATGAGTTCCGATCGTAGTTGGGTGTACGAGCGAATCGAAGACAGCTATTTATCCTCAAAATTCACAGATGGACTTGAGAGTTTTATTAAATTTGCGCAAGCGAATTCCGCTCACAAGGACGGATAGAGACTGAAATGTCCTTGTAATCGTAGCAGATGTAGGAATAGAATTTACCTGGATGTCGATGAGATTAAGTACCACTTGGCGAAACATGGGTTCGTGCCGAATTACTATAGATGGATTTACCACGGAGAAACCCGACTCGCCACCTCTGGACGTCATCAGGATTTTGACGTTGTTGCCGACGTGGAAGAGTCGCCGAACGCTGAGGCTCAAAATTTTTACGACATGTTGAAAGCTGGAAATCAGTAATTGTATCCGGGGTGCGAAGCACATACACAGTTGTCATTAGTTTCCCGTCTCATGAATTTGAAATCAGAGAATCACATGTCTCAAAAGTGTTATGATCAATTGAGTGAATCAATCAAGGATATTGTACCGAAAGACAATCTCGTACCCGATAACTTCTACAATAGTAAAAAGTTGTTAAGGGGTATGGGCTTACCGGTCGAGAAGATAGACTGCTGCAAGAATAATTGTATGATCTACTGGGGAGACGATTCTGGTTTGACAAGTTGCAAATTTTGCAATGAACCTCGGTTTAAACCTGTTCCTCACGGAAAAACAAAACGTCTAAAGGCTCGTGTCGCGTACAAGAAGATGTACTATTTTCCATTAACTCCTCGTCTGCAGAGGTTGTACGCATCTAATGCCACAGCGAAAGATATGAGATGGCATGCTGAACACGTGGTTGAAGACAATGTTATGCGACATCCATCCGACTCAGAAGCTTGGAAACATTTCAACGACACTAATCCAAGCTTTGCGGCTGAAAGTTGAAACGTGAGATTGGGTCTTTGTACAGATGGTTTTCAACCATTTGGAAGCTTTGGAGCACAATATTCATCGTGGCCTGTCATAATCACACTCTACAACTTGCCTCCTTGGATGTGCATGAAAGAACAGTTCATGTTCCTGACCGTTCTCATACCAGGGCCAAAGAATCTAAAAGACAAACTTGATGTGTTTCTGCAACCCCTAATCCATGAATTGAATCAGTTGTGGACGGTTGGGGCTCCCTCGTACGATATAGTTAAGAAACAAAATTTTCAATTGTGAGCAGCCCTTATGTGGACAATCAGTGATTTCCCTGCGTATTCTATGTTGTCCGGATGGAGTACGGCCGGTCAAAAAGCTTGTCCTTACTGAATGGAACGGTCGGACGCCTTCACTCTTAAGTGCAGTGGGAAGCAATCGTGGTTCGACCATCACCGTAAATTCCTTGAGCATGATCACCGTTTTCGAAAAGATAAACGACGATTTCGAAAAAAAAGATCTGTCGAGACTCCATTGCCGGAAGTGCGCAGTGGTATAGAAGTTTTGGAAGAAATAGAAAGATTGGGGCTTCTAAAAGTCACTGAACTGGATGCAGCACAAGTTAACGCGCAAATATCCCGAACGTCTGGTTGGAGAAAACGAAGCATTTTCTGGGATCTGCCATATTGGAGGACAAATCTAATTCGTCACAACTTAGATGTTATGCACATCGAAAAGAATGTGTTTGACAATGTTTTCAATACGGTGATGAATATCAAAGGGAAGACGAAGGACACGCGTAAATCTAGGGAAGAGTTGAATGAGTATTGTAATCGCCCAGAGTTGGCGCCAGATGGGACAGGAAATTGTCCTAAAGCATGATACACACTTGACAAGCCGTCGAAAGATGTCGTTTGCGATTGGGTGAAATCTCTTCGGTTTCCAGATGGGTACGCATCAAATTTGGGGCGTTGCGTCGACAAGAAGGAATCTCGTCTGATCGGGATGAAGAGTCATGATTGTCATGTATTCATGCAGGGTTGATACCAATAGCCTTTTGTGAACTGCTTCCTCCGAACGTGTGGAAGGGTCTAATCGAATTGAGTTTGTTTTTCAAAGATCTCACATCAACAATCATTCGCGCCGAAGATATGAGTCGACTTGAGCGTGACATTCCGTTAATATTGTGCCAACTGGAATTGATCTTCCCGCCAAATTTTTTTGACTCGATGGAGCATCTGCTCATTCATCTCGCGTATGAAGCGAGAATCGTTGGCCCGGTACAGTATAGATGGATGTACCCGTTCGAAAGGTATCTTCGCAAACTAAAGAACAACGTGAAAAATAAGGCGAGTGTCGAAGGGTCGATAGCAAACGCATATCTGGTCGACGAGGCTTCAAATTTTAGTTCGTACTATTTTGAAGATCACGTTTCAACTAAAAGAACAAACTTGCCTAGAAACGACGACGGTCAGAATTGTGCGGATGACGGTAATGAAATTCCCTCGGTGTTTAAGAAATGTGGAGAGACGTTTGGTACAAAGGGAAAAAGATTTTTAAGCGAAAAAGAATACAACGCCGCAAGGATCTACGTGTTGCTAAATTGTGTGGAGGTCGAGCAATATGTTAGGTATGAATACTCATTCCAATTTATAATGTCAATTTATACATATATGTAAATGTACTTATACTTTTTTCCTAAATTGTGTAACGTTATATGTAGTATTTACACGAAGAGCATTCAACGTCTCCACCCAAACATTAATGAAGATCGGATCAACGAACAATTGGAAAATAAATTTGCCAATTGGTTCAAACATTATGTAAGACGTTCGATACCGAGATGCATATCATATAATTATGGTATCTATTTATATAATATATATCCAAAATTAAAAATAACTTGTCAATGTCATAGGCTAGAGATCGTTCGAACAATGTGATCGAAGAGAACATTAGGAGTCTAGTTGAGGGTCCATCAAGATGTGTGAAAATGTATACCGGATGTAAGATAAATGGTTATAGATTTCACGCATTGGAGCACGGATCTAACAGAGCAACATCAAGCAGTGGAGTATGTATTAAAGGGTCAACTATTGGGGCCACCGAATATGATTATTACGGTCGTCTCATAGAAATTGTGCAGCTCGAATACATGGGCCGAATGAAGAAAAACACACTATTGTTCAATTGCGAATGGTTCAATCCAACAAGTGCATACACAAAAGTCCATCCAAATTATAAGATTGTCGATATCAATCATAAGCGTATGTTCAATCGATATGAACCTTTTGTACTTGCTTCCCAAGCTGCACAAGTGTATTACTGTGCATACCCAAGTTTAAGACGAGACAAATTGGACTGGTGGGCAACGTGTAAAATCAAGGAAAGATCAAATGTTGAGTTTATCGAGCCTCTACCAGAAGAATCATTTCAAGAGGAAGCTATAGATACACGCCGTCCGATTCAACTCGATGATGTCGGTTTTCAGTTGCACGACCCCAATGACAATTACGTGGAGGAACTTGGTAATAACGAGACAAATGATGATACAGAAGAAGAGTTACTTACCGATCAAGATACAGATCAAGATGCAGATGAAGACGAGTTTGATAATACATTTAATAGCGAAAGTGATTAATTTTTTTGAAATATGTGTAATTTATTCTTATTGTACATTACACTTTTTTTAATTTGGATTTATTAATGAGTTTGGTGTCTAATATATATACTGGTATTTTGTAAAATGCTCGTATTATTATCTAATAAATTTATCAGATGCCGATTCGTCGAGGATCTGGTAGCGTAGGTCGATCAGATATGGGGTCGGCTAATCGTTTAGCTGATCTCGACACCGACTACATGAGTCTCGGTAGTGATCATCCAGCGACGCAGACCCTGGCGCATACCCCGACACAGACGCCGACGTCGCATACTCCATCGCAGACCCCGCCCGATGCGGGTACATCACGGACCCGACGACAGTTGGTCGCACCGCAGCGGGGTATGAATCAGGTTTATATTGTAGGGTCGAAGTAAGTAAATCAATTATTTTAAAATTATAATTATCATTATGATTAAATTTTATTCGTAAAAAAATAAAAACACAATTGAATACAAGCTGCACAGCACATCGAGGAGGGTGTCCACTCTCCTCCGTATCATCTTTGAGAGGGATCTCCATCCCGCCGGGTGGTGCTATAAGGCGGTCCCTAAGGAGATTAAGGAGTTCTGGTGGCAGATGTTTAAGGTAATTATTATTTTGTATCCAAATTTGTTAGTATTTACCGTAAAAACATGAACATATGTTTCAATCGAATTATTATTATTGTTTTATTTTGCAGGAGGTTTGTTATTTGGACCCGGAGGAGTATAGTGAGAAGGACATACGGGATGTATTTTTTTCGATGATCGGGGACCTTTACGGGAAGAAGCTTAACGAGTATAAGTAGCATATTGCCTCCCATGGTGGTGGTCGACCGGAGTGCCTGACCGCGGAGGTCTATGGGTAAACGATTCTATTATGTGTTTTCTTATTAAATTAGAATTTTTTATTTATAACATATAATTTATATCGTATTTTATATATCATCCATTTCAACTAGGGCTTGGAAGGTTAATTGGGATAAACCTGAGAATAAGAAAAAATTCGAGCAGTGCAGCAAGAATAGGAGGAGCGAGCTTGCTGGGTCGGGTACTGGGATGTCAAAGCACACGGGGGGTGCTAGATCTATTATAGACTATGCCTTGGATATAGTAAGTAATCTCAGAATATAATAATTTAATATTTATTTGTTTAATTTTAATTTTAATTATTTAAAAATTCTATTTGAATACAGGAGTGGGAAACGGGTTCGTCGGCTACGTACTACGATATTTTTAAACGTATGCACACGAAGAAAGTCGGCGCGTGGATCGATACCAGATCTGTTAATATTAATGTGAGTCTCTTTCTTATTTTTTTCTAATTCTTTGATTTTAACGTAAAATTTTAATAACGATTTGTATTTCAGGTGGAGTACGAGCGACATCTGACCCAGGAACAAGAACGTGCGTCTTCCCAGGAGGAGAGTAACGAGGTTGACCAGGATCTAGTTTTCCTCGACGTCGCCGGGCTAAGCAAGGGACGACTTTACGGCACCGGCGCGTATGGGAAGATGGTGGCTGCTGCGAAGGGTTTACTGAAGGGCCGCTCTTCCACCTCCTCCCAGGCTGATACGAGCCACATCAGAGAGCTCGAGGCGCAGGTCGAGGCTCAGAGGGCGCAGCTCGAGGCGTTGCAGCAGCAGGCAGCCGAGGAGAGGCGACAACGAGCGGAGGAGCGCCGGCAGGAGGAATTTCAGGCGCGGATGAATGCCCAGATGGCTGAGATGTATGCTCGTCTCCAGCAGCAGTACCCCCCTCCCCATCAGCAGCAACAGTACCCCCCTCCCCATCCATAGAACATTTTTACAGTTCATATAAACTTTGTTACTGTTTCGATCGAACGCATGATTATTCTAAAATTTTCAAATATTTTTTATAATAATTGGTTTATTTATTTGTCATTTCTTTAATTACTTTTTTCAAATTTTTGAGAATTTTAATAATTGAACAGGAATTAAAATTAAAACTAAAAATTAAAAATTAATATAAAAAAATTAAAATCGAGGAATTTTCCCTCGATAATCCCTCGGAAAAGTAAAATATAAAAAAAAATAAAAACAAATCGAGGGAAAAATATTCCCTCGAATATTTGCTATTTCCGAGGGAAACATATCCCTCGGAAGTCCGAGGGAATACGAGTCCCTCGGAATTTCGAGGGATTTGTTTCCATCGGAAATAACAAATATCCGAGAGAATATTTTTCTTCGGAAGTCCTTCGGAAAACCGAGGGATTGCACGGGAGAGATTCCGAGGGAACATATCCCTCGGAAATCCCTCGAATTCATTTTTTCGAGGGATTTTTTCCCTCGGAACAAAATTCCGAGGACGCTTTTTTCGAGGGAATTTTTCCCTCGATTTTTGGAAAACCGAGGGATTTTTCCTGAATACTGAGGGAAAATTCCCTCAGAATTTTGCCTTTTTTTTATAGTGATAATTTTATTATCAACTTTCAGGAGATAAAAAACTATTTAAAACTAGCTTTTATATATTTATTTAATTTACTTTGTCACTATCACCAGTTTATTCTTCAATGTCTTTAAAATAAATATCTTAAAATTAATGATAATTTTATTATATTCTTATTTGATTTCAAAATAATTTCATATTTGTATTATTATATTATATTATAATATTTATATTTTATATTTTATTTTATTTTAGAAATTATTAAGAACCATTTATAATTAAAACATATATGTTGTATTTATTTAACTAAARTCATATTTTTTTAATTATTTTATTATTTATAGCATTTTAAGTGTGTTTTGTTACTTTTAGAATTTAGTAAATGATTATTCGGGATTTAAATTATTTTTAGTTTTTTCTATAGAATTATTGTGAAATAATATTTATTGCACACATCACACAAAATACTACACCCACACATCATTTTCTCTAACCCTTCACCACCACTTCAATTCTTCCATTATCATCGCCCATCACACCCTCGCCGCCATCGTCTAACAGGAAGAAGAAAAAACGTGATGGGTGGTGAAAGGTAAGTGATGGACTTGGGCGGCAAAGGGTAAGAAACAAATGCAAAATAAGGGTCTTCGTCTCTGGTTTCTCGAGCATATGTCATGTATTTGAACTTTCTGATCGAACAATACAACGTTGTTCGAAAAAAAAAATCGAACAAGCCTTCAAGGGGCGTTCAAATCAATTTTTCGAACATGTATTTTATGTACGAATTAATTTTTTGTAGTTGTATTTTGTGTTCGAATCAAATTTCAAACATATATTTTGTATTCGAAAGTTTGGTACGAACGACTTTTTTCAAGGCATTTTTTTTCTTCTCTTTCTTCAATGGCACGGTGGCGGTAGGGTATTTCTGTGTGCATGTTTTGTTTATGTTTTTCAATAGACGGCGGTCATGACAGTGGCGGCGGTGATGGGCGACGGTTGGAGTGGTGGTGGAGAGTTGAAGGAGATGAAGTATTTGGGTGTGTAGGGTTTAAGGATAATATTGATATTTTTGTGATAACATTTTTAGTAGGGTGAACTAATAAATAAAACGAGGTGCGTATATTCACGCCATTTGTTTTAAATTTACTCGTGTTGACCAAATTGTAATTTGAGTATTTTAAATTATTATATTATATTAATAATATTACGCTTATATCGAATGAATTTACACCGTACATTTCAATTTGTTCCATAAATAGTACGGATTAAGCAATAGTTTTAATTAATACAATGAGAGATATAAACCAAATATTTAAATTACGTGCAAGTAACATCTACAACATTGAAAACGTGGAACATAAGAAATGTTATTTTCGATATTTGATAAGAAACATGGAAATAATTTTGTACGGAATGTATGACATTAATGGTATTTTTTGAAAAGTAAGAGCTTGTCCATTCGTATTTAAGATTGCGACGACTTGCTAGTTATCAGGTAAACATAGTTAAGTTGAAGTTAATTGAACTATTACTATTTGAAATAGGAGTTCTACCCCTAATTGTTTAGGTCAGCCATTCTTGTATAATCCTAACTTCTCATGCATTGGTTTTCTTAGTCTGTCTATCATGGATGCGGCTTAACCCATTATCAACGTAAGGTGAATATATATAAAAAATTAGTGTTAAGTATATAATAACATGACACTTATATATTCATATCATTTCCATATATTTATATATATATATAAATGCCTCATTCCTGAACTGTCTGTTCATAGTTCTCCAATCGTAATTGTAATCAAAGACTAATTGGAAGTAAATATCTCTTTTTGTTTCACGAATGAAAATACAACGAAAAACTATTCTAAATCCGTGGTTAAATTTTGGTTTGAAAAGTTATAATATCTAAGACGATAATTTAAATGACGAGCAATGAAATTAAAAACTTGAAATTATTTATAAAACGGGGGTGTAGGGCTCTAAAATCATCTTCACGATCAATTAGCATTTGATCAAACACTTAGTCTACGAGTTGGGGTTGTCAATCCCAACTTGTAGATTAAATGCCCAACAATACCGATTGATGGTTCTAAAATCATTTAGGCACTAGACCCGTAAATTATAACCACAATTATCAACAAATCAAATAACAAAAACTCAAAACAACCATGAACCAAGAACACAATGGAAGATGAACTATCAAGAATAATAATTATTCAATACAAAAAAAATACAGTTTGCTGATGGGTGGATCCGTCAACAAACCCGTCAGTAATCGATTGTTGACGGTTTTGCTAACGGGCACTGCCCGTGAGCATTGTTTGCATCAGTAAATTGATTGCTGACGACATTTACGTACCCGTCAGAAAATATTGACGGCCTGCTGACGGGTGTAGACCGTCAGCAATACTACCCGTTAGCATTTCTCCCTTTTTTAAAATTTTATAAATGCTGACGGGTCAAGCCCGTCAGCATTCCTAAAATACTATAAAAAAAATCGGGCGAGCCTAGCCCAGCCCGTGTCGATTTAATTCCCACATGTGGCATGGGTGGGATTCGAACCCCAAACCTCTTGCAAATAGAGGAGTGGTGTTATTGTCTCGACAAGTCGATTACATGTAAGTGATTATATACTTTTAATATATATTAGATATATAAATTAACTTATAAATTATAGTTATAATTAATTATGTTATATTTATAAATGTAGATTATATTTATGAATAATGATATATAAATGAATAATATTATTATAAATATATATATATATATATATATATATTATAAATATAATTATTTATAAATAATTATAAATATATATTATTTGAAATATATATTTATTATTAATTGTATATATTATTAATTATAAATATATATTTTTTATAAATATTATATATAAATAATGATATATAATTATTACGATTATATAATATTATTTATAAATATTTAAATATATAATAATTATATTATATTTATAAATGTGGATTATATTTATGAATAATAATATTATAAATATATAATATTATTATAAATATATATTTTTTCATAAATAAATAAATAAATATATATATATATATATGTATATATATTATAAATATATATTGTATATGAGTAATGATATATAATTATTATAAATATATAATATTATTTATAAATATATAAATATATAATAATTATATTATATTTATGAATAATGATATTATAAATATATATATTATATACATATATATATATATTATAAATATATTTTTTATATAGATAATAATATATTATTTTTATAAATATATAATAATATTTATAAATATATAAATATATAATTATTATATTATTTATAATTGTATAATGCATATTATATTTATAAATAATTAATATAATTATATCTTTTATTTTACAAATAATTAATTAAATTATAAATATATAATATTATTTTATATGTATTATAATTATAATATTATAAATTATATTTTAAATAAATTGCTGACGGCACGCCCGTCAGCATTTTTTTTTTTTTTAATAATCCTGACGGGTTTAGGCCGTCAGCAAATTGCTGACGGCCTATACCCGTCAGCGGCCGTCGGCATTGCTGACGGTTTTTCTGCCTATCATCAAAATCCGTCAGCATTTCCCTATTTTTTGTAGTGATTATATCATATGAGTTTTTGAGAATTAAACACTTAAAATCATGATAAGTTGCAATAAAACTAATTATCAAAACAAGAACATCATAATCCTAACAAGAAAATATAAACAAAGCATCAAAAAACTAGAATAATAAAACAAAGGAAAATGAAATCTTACTAATTGAAATTGAAGAATTTCATACTTCAAATAAGAAAATATATGAATTGATACTAGTTGTGTCCAAAATCCACGCAAGGCTCCAGAAATACTCTATTAAATCTCAAAGCTGGAAATTAAAATGAGGAAATTGGAGAAAAGAATTGAAGGGAAATGAAGAATATTCTTGGGCTTGTCAAACCCTAAGAAGTTCAAACTTTCTTTCTAAAAAATAATTGTTATATTTATAGGGGTGAAATGAGGGCAAATTAGTCACTTTGCCCAAAATGGCCTGACAAGCGATGCTGAAAAATAGCCCCGTCGATGGCGCATCGTTCGGTGGTTGTGCTTCACGGGGCCAAGTCATTTTTTGGTCAAATCGAGCCAGTTGTGATTATCGAAAACGTTCTTAGACTTGATTGACTACCCAAAAATAAAGAAAAACAAAATAATATAAAAATCTACAAAAAGTAAAAGAGATATACGAAAAGTAGTAAATAGACTACAAAAATACAAAATAAGAAAATACGAGACATAATACGACTAAAACCCGACTAAAGCACACACGAAAAGACACAAAAATATAAAAAAAAAATCACACACAAATATGTACAAATCAGTTGTCATATTATTACAAATTATAGTTAAAATATCACATATTTATATAATTTAGCCTTTTTCTTTACATTTATGTCTGTTACACTTAGATAATTAAAATTATCACGAAAGTTTGGTCGTGTGTCACAAATATAGTAAAAGTATCGCATGTTTTCTAATACTTGTACATCGCACTACATTTTGTAATACTCGATAAAGACATATAATATAAAGTATTTGCACCTACAAACTTTAACACTTATAACTCAAACTGTGATACTTTTACTTCCCTTTGTGATACTTTTACATAATTTATAATATTTGTTACTATTACCTAAAGTTGTGATACTTTTAAATAAATTTGTGATACTCTATATAAGAGTATGATGTATAATATTTAAACGTAAAATTGAAATATTTTAACTCAAATTACGATGCTTTTAAATAAATTTGTGATACTTTTACTGTAATTTGTAATATATTAATATATAAATATCTTATTAATTTGTAATACTTTTACATGAATTTGTGAAATTTTTAGCTAGTTTTTTGATACTTTTATACAATTTATAATACTTTTACTCATAATTATAATACTTTGAAGTGATATTTTTAAAAATTGTGATACTTTTAATTTACCTCGTGATACTTTTAACACAATTTATAATACATTTATATACAATCATAATTTTACTATCAAATTATAACAGTTTTTCTCCGATTATACCACCCACAATCCAAACCCAATCACCCCGCCCGCCCCACTCAAAACCCTCACTTTCGTATACACATCAAATACAATTCATATCCCAACATCTTCATACATAATTCAAAATCGTAGAAAAATAAAAGACAAACAAAATTAATAAAACTAAGATGGGACATTAATGTGGGAAAATCACACTATTGAAATATTCATTTCTCAATTGATAAATCAATCAAGCATCTATTTCTGAACTACCCATCACAAGCCACCCCACGCTTATCACTCACCCACATCACCAACACAGCATCTCCAACAATATCAAATAATTACAGTAGCACCAAATATAAGTTAATTCACACACTGCGCAGCACATGCACTTCTACCATCACCACGTAAACACATCCATAATGGTAAAAAAGGAGAGAACGAGGGACAAGAATATAAAAGGCCTACCGTCACGATGCCAATTCTGGCACCATTTTGAATTTCTTTTCTTGGTAATATTGTAGGTTTTGGTAATGAAAGTTGAATGGTAGTGGCCGGTTTGATTTTAGTCTAATAAATCATCGTATATCTGAGGTCAAAGTCGAGATTTTGACCTTCACTCTACGTTGGTCGGGATAATCAATCATAAATCCAATGTCAAATTTAGAATGGAAATACTTAGACGGTTCAAATGATATGTTTATTTTTAATTATCGCCGCTGATGACCTGTGGATGGCGGAGGCGGGTGGTGTGGCCGGTGTGTGTGATGGAAGAGAGAGACATATGGGGAGTGGGGTGGCATGATGTGTGTGATTGTGAGTTTTTTTTTCCTTTTATAATTAGGGTTATCATTATAGGTGGGTGGGCAGGCGGGTCTAGCAACAAGTGAGTTGTGCAGATGAGTATGGTAACAAATTATCTCATAATTTGAGACTGGTCTCATATAAGTATTTTTCCTTATTATGAAAGCGGTTAAGTCAAATTTGTTTTCAATTTTTAAAATTAAACATGTCCAGGGGGTTGTGATTTTTTTTCTCGACTCTCTCTCTCTTCCTCCCTCCCTCTTTTAGCTAAAATTGTGAATGATTTTGTTGATAATTTATTTAATCTCTTCGTTCCACAAATAGATAATATATTTTTACTTATACAAAAAAATTAAAATATAATAATTATTATGGTTGAAACATTAAATTTATTTATATTTTTATACATTTCTTTTTAACATTAATTACTCCTTAATTATTGATACCAAACTGCATAAAAATACTGACAAATAAATAAATTCAAAAAACAAATATAAAAAGATGTGCTATAATTTGGGATTTAAAAAAGCGATATAAATAAGGGACGAAGGGAGTGTTAATTATGAAAAACATAGATCTCATAGAGTTCAAAGTGAGAACCAAAATCGTAGTCAATGGATCTGAATTGAACGATTTCGAATATGATTATGGGGTTCCGAAAATCGTGGGATTGGCATTTTAATTATTGTAACTACGATTTCTTTTTTATTTTTGTTATATATAATACTAGTTCAACACCCTCATATTATGCGGGATTTGAAAAAGATTGGTACACAAAAATAGTAACATTGTTTTTATTTATTTACACAAAAATTATTATTCACGATAAATAATTTTTACACACAAATCGAGGCATATTTTCTTCTAATTATAATAAATAGTATTTTACCCGGAAGACAGCGCTTTTTTCAGGTCTGCGCCATTTGCCTAGCAATGGGAGCGGCGGAAGAGGTCAATGGGCGGGCAGGAGGGGATGAAAAAACGTGCCGAGGCGGAGGAGGAGATGAGATTCGATCCGGCCGCGCCGCCGCCCTTCAGGATTTCCGACATTCGTGCGGCCATTCCGCCGCATTGCTGGGTCAAGGATCCGTGGCGGTCGTGCTCATACGTCGTTCGTGACGTCATTGTCGTCCTCGGTTTAATCGCCGCCGCGGTGTATTTGGAGAATT
>BMAC01000020.1:2178837-2194725 GCA_014905375.1 Phtheirospermum japonicum
TGAAATTAGTTGTAAGATATAACAAAATACCCTTAACGTGAAAGAAAACCCGTAGAAAACTGAGTTTGTAAAAAGTGTAAAACATAAAAACACCCGCGTATTGCATGCAAATATGTGATATAATAATTTAAAATCTATAAGGTAATCATGTAATATTATTTTATTATTATTATTTTTTTCTACGTAAGACATTAGTTTGTTCATGTAGATGTATAATGTGTTTATCAAGGCATTATATAGGGATTAGATAAGGAGATTTAGAATATATTTAATATTTATTTTTCTAAGTGTAATAATTTATTATTATTATTATTATTATTATTATTATTATTATTATTTTCTCTCTCCTCTTCGGGCCTTTTGGCCCATCTATTGGATTGCTCAGGGCACTATGTTCTGGGCATTGTTCGTTCTGGGCCATGACTGGTACTCTCTTTAATTTTTCACTTATTTCTTTTATTTATTATTATTATTATTGAAGTATAGGAATTGAACCTCAAGATCTGATAATCAGATTCCATTTCTTAATGAATTATTATTATTATTATTTGGAAATTCGAGTAGATGGTAAATTAATTTTGATGATGATTAATTGCAGTGGGCACGGGAGCTTTTCGGACAATCAAACTCTGAATAATGTGGTGGGACATTTACTCCATTCTGCAATTCTAGTACCTTACCATGGATGGTTAGTTCTTGAATATCTCTGCTTTATTTTGTACCCAAAAAATATCACATTCTTTATGTTAAGGTACAGTAAATATTTAGGTGTTGCAGGAATTACTATCTATTTTTTAATTACTTTTGCTAAAAAAATAATTTTTATTGTTATTGTTGTTTTGTGGTTGTTGTTGTTTATGAATTTAAATAATATAAACTTTTGTACAGGAGAATAAGCCACAGGACCCATCATCAGAACCATGGACATGTTGAAAACGACGAGTCATGGGTACCGGTAATGGGCCTTCCTTTTCAGATCTTGAGAATTTTTCAGTATATATATATAATTCTACAATTATGATCTAATTTGTGTTTCACAAATTGGACCACAAGGATTAATTGGGTGACTAATTTATTGCAGTTGCCCTGAGAATTTGTACAAGAAGCTGGGTTACTCTACCAAGTTCTTAAGATACAAAATCCCATTTCCCATGTTTGCATACCCAATATATCTGGTATTATTCTCATGCTCTCTCAGCTTTTTGGTATTTTTCAATTTCAATAAATAGTAATACTAAATCCAACTTACATGCATCATATCATACCACTTGGATCTTGATTGTGACACATTGCACGTTAAACTATTAATGCGGAACAATCAATTCAATACTTTTATTCGTAAAAAGTTAAACCTCAAAACATTTTTAGCCCAATTAAAATTAATGGTAATTATCGTTTAAAATTATATTTCTGATTCCCAACTTGCACTTATTGAGTGGATATTTTGTATAACAAACACAAATGTCAGGAGGGTATTTATGTTTTTCAACGAGTTATTTTTTAATAATTTAAGGGGATACTTGTGCTTCTGGAAAATAATAATTATATCAATTTACCCTTTTTATTTTTTTAATTTTTTTTTTTTTTTTGTTTGCAGTGGTATAGAAGTCCAGGAAAAAGTGGATCTCACTTTGATCCAAACAGTGGTTTGTTCAAACCAAATGAGAGGACATTGGTGATGACTTCAACCATATGTTGGTGTGTGATGCTTGCTTTCTTATTTTCGGCCTCCACCATTGTTGGCCCACTCTTATTGCTCAAGCTCTATGTTGTCCCCTACTTGGTAATTAATATCTCTAAACCCCTCTCTTCAATTTATTTAGACTTTAATCAAGAATTGGATCTATAGGGTATCTGCATTGAAAATAAAAGAACCCGAAAGGGACAACCTTTGACGTTGCCTTAATTATTTGTGTTAATTAAAAATATATACCCACATGTTTGGTGTGAATATAAAAACAAAATCTATGAATGCCTTAAAACTATCAAATACCTGCAAGTTTGATTATGCCTTATTGCGAAACTAAAAGAGAGGGTTGTGATTCTATTATTATGAATCACATGGGCTAGGGCTTTGTTTGTTCTGGGGTTCAGAATACCGAGCTTAGAATATCAGATTGGTATTTTAAAAATCGAATACTCGTGTGTACAAGACTCAAAAATCAAATACTCAACTAACAATCTCTTATTTCTCTTATACTACCCTATTAATACATATAATTAAATAATATTTAATATTATATTATAATACAATACTATTCATTTTCAAACATCAGTTGACATAAAATATAATATAATAATACTATTCACATGACATCTACAGTAAAATTTAATGGATTTTGTTCACATAATTTTGAATACACAAAAATTGTGAATATCAAGATTTAGAATCCCAACGAACGGACTTTGGAATAATTGTTTGTTATAATTAAAAAAAAAATCTAGAAAAGTTTTGAACTTGCCAAAACCTCTTTTAAGTTTGATTATGCCTTAAACTTAAAGGGTCGGTTATTGTATGAATCTAAAATGGATTTTTGAAAAGTTTTTTTTGGCTGATGCAGAGAGTAAATATGAGATTGAATCAAACCTAAGAGGATTCTTTTGTAATTTTGAATTTTCTCTGAATTTATTATAATAATCACCTCTATTATTTTGAAAACAGCATATCTTGACCAGAAATTCAAACAGCATATCTCGACCAGCAACATGATTTTGGCCGTTTGCGACTCAAAACAACCTTTTCATTAAATTATTAAAAATAAATAAAATAAAAATTGAAGTCCCATCAAATCCCGGGATTCACAGACATTGTTTTTTAGGAAATGTCACATCCTCAATTGTTTAATTATCAATTTCCTAACAAATTTGTGTATAATTTATTTGTGAAACAGATATTTGTGGCTTGGTTGGATGCTGTTACATACTTGCATCATCATGGTCATGACAGGAAGCTCCCTTGGTACCGTGGCAAGGTGTGACAATTCTTTATTAATTCCATTAGATCCCCACAAAAAAGTATAACATATAATGTTTTTCTTTAAATAATGAATGTCTAGCACAGAAATGTGTGCGCATCAAGTACTTTAATTTGAACATTGATTAGATATTTATAGCACAATTAATAATTTATTTTTCTTGTGCAGGAATGGACTTATTTAAGAGGTGGGCTGACAACAGTAGATCGAGACTATGGAATATTTAATAACATACATCATGATATTGGGACCCATGTTATTCACCACCTCTTTCCTCAGATCCCACACTATCACTTAGTTGAGGCGGTGAGATCCATTACCCCAACTTTTATTTCCCTTTTCGATGTCACGTGATTTACTTTGGTTTTTTCTCATGTCAGGCGATAATTACAAAAATTACCCCTGAAATTTGGAATTATTAGAAAGACAAATGTTTTAAAATATAGATTGAATCAAACCTCAGGGAGTTTCTTGTAATTTCAATTAATTTTTTTATAACTATCCCTTTTTTAAAAAAACAATTTTTTTTTTTTTTGTTTAGTTTTGATTTAAAGCATTGTTAGGAATTAAATTAATTAATATGATTTACGCAGACAAGAGAAGCGAAGAGGGTGCTTGGGGATTACTACAGAGAGCCAAGAAAATCAGGAGTAATTCCATTTCACTTGATTCCCAGCTTGGTGGAAAGTATCCAGAGTGACCATTATGTTAGCGATTCTGGAGACATAGTTTACTATCAAACTGATGATAAGATCTTTTCTCACAAGAAGATCCACTGATCAACAATTCAGTAACAATAAGGTTGTCGGAAGGTTTTAGATTATAGTCTTTGTTTTTTCATGCCTTACTATTAGTGTGCACAAAAAAACTAAAAACTAAAAAATAAAAAAATTGAGAAACCAAATAAATCAATAAATTTTGTAGAATGTTAATCTTTTCCTTGAGTTTTCATAATGTTATCATTGGCAACATTTGAACTGTTCCTATGGTAATTTTTTTATGGAAATAATGAAATATTCATTTGGTTTTGTTCTATTTTTTATTTTTTTTTGTTGATGTTTGGATATTGTATTTAGACTATGAAGCAGTGGATTATTGGATCTATTTCCGTTTATCCATATCTCAAATCACTATTGTATTTCCTTCTCTCCCTATATGGATCTGGTCATTTTAGTCACGCATGAATGAATTTATATCTATTTTTTAACATAATATTATTTGACCTAATGAATGTATTTTATAAAAAACTTGTGGATAATAAAGAGCTCGGATTAAATATAAAGATTCAAAATCATTTAATTTTCACTGTAAATATAGAATTATTTTTGAAAAGTAGATGATAATATATTTTTAAATTATGTTGGATGAAATATAAGGTTTACGTCATTTAATATTCACTGTACATGTAAATCTTCTCCGAAAAGTCGATTATAATGTATTTTTAAATCATGTATGGAAAGTGTACATGTAAATTATGTTCGAAAAGTAGATGATAAATGTATTTTTAAATCATTTATGGAAAGTGGATGATAATGTTAATAATATATTAAGTGGATGATAATGTTAATAATATATTAAGTGGATGATAATGTATTTTTATATTGTATTGATGTCAAATCATAATGAATGAGAATGTATTTTGATATTGTATTTGAAAATGAATAGTATTGTATTATTATACGGGGCAGTTCCCATCTAAACCAAAAGATAAGAATTATATCCCAATTCATTTAAGTCAAAATCTATCTTGCCATTAACTCTAATTAAACTCTATGTACCATACTACCCCTCTTATCAAAGCGAGAGTAGTTAATTCAATTATAATCTCATATAGCAGTAATCAATTTAAAAGTCAATAGTAAATCAATACTAGTTTATTAGTWATTACATAATTGTATTATTTGAAATCAGTAGTAATTTAGTATGAAAATCAGGTCAGTAGATAATTCTCCATGTTTTGCATTATGTATGATTATTTTTTCATATTCTCTAAAAAAAACACAACAAGAAAAAAAAAAGAAAAGAAAAAAAGTGTAGTTCACAATTTTGTAAACTCAATATTTGTGAGTTAAGTGGAGAGGTTGTATGAAATTACAAACTAATATTTTATGAATTAGATTTAATAATAATTAATTAAAATTAATATTATAAACCCAGTATTAATTTAATAATAATTAATTAAAATTACATACTACACTATTTTATGAATTGAATTACATACTGCTTTTGAATTGAATTACATACTACAAATAATGAAATTGAATTACATACTACTTTGCAATTCTTCCGCACTTCGAATTACATAGTACTTTTGAATTGAATTACATACTATTAGTAATGAATTTGAATTACATACTACTTTGAAATTCTTTCACACTAACGTCCAGTTTATGGAAAAAAATAACTATTGCCATTTAAGAAATTTAGAGATTGAAGCGTAATTATCCTCTTACCAATTCTTTCGCACTAACGGCTAGTTTATGGGAAAAAAAAAAATCTATTGCCATTTAAGAAATTTAGAGATTGGAGCGTAATTATCCTCTTACCATGCATGGATATGGGTATAATTGAGAAAGTACATATTATTTGGTGTTATAATGGGATTAATATAACCTAAATGGGTATATAAGATTTGAATGGATTATATGGGATATCTATATATATATAAAAAGGCTAGCGTTTCTAAAAGTGTTTCTCAAAATTTTCCCTCCAAAAAGACATGCTAAAAATAGTAGTCAGTTTTAATTAATTAAAAAAATATATAAAAGTTATGTATTTATGTCTATATTTAAGTTATTAATAACATACTTATTTAAATCTTATATATATATTTTTTTGGATCATATTTAAATCTTACATATGACTTATATATAGTATATGAATTCACATTTATAATTATTCAACTAAAACCTGCCATTAAGACAATCATTACTAAATGTATACATATCTAATTAATTATAGAGTTGATATTGTAAATTAAAGTTAATATCTATTATTATTATCTATCGCATTAATTTATTTATGACTTGCATATAAATATTTTTAATACATTTATATTCTTATATATAATAAGTAAGATTTTAAATCAAATTATGACAAAATGAAATTACAATTAATAAATCTTACAAATATCTATAACTATATACTAAGCGAGCAGTATAAAAAAAATTATTTTCAATATTATTATCATTATTGAATGCATGGTTACCATTTTATATATATAGCAAAATTTCTTCCAATGATATTTATATATTACTGACAAATATCTTCTCTATATTACTAAAAAATAGATATAGAACTATGTTCTAATTTATATTTATGCATGAATAATGTACTTAACGTTAAACGCATGACCAGATTTTTTTATAAAAGTTTTGACAATTCCAAATTGATTCATATTAGTTTTGAATTGATTTAGATTATAAAATTAGTTTTTAAATCATTTATTTCATATGACAATATAATTAGATAATTTCAAAATAGAAGATCAGTACGAAAATTTTTATATAATATTTAATTTAAAATGTTGTAATATCCTAAAATTTCAATATAAATAAAATAAGTAATTATTATTAAGAGCTTTCATAAATAATTATTTACTTTCTATTAAGTGACCTAATATATGATTTAGCCTGCATAAATAATTATTTGGTTAAGTTTATGTGTGTTTAATCATATTTTAAATAAAATGTAATAATTTAAATTATCCTTATATAAAATATATTCATTCTAAACATCAAAATGGTAAACTACGAATTATACCCTCCATCAAATATTATTTATTCAAAATTAAATAATATAAAATAACCTTCATAAATAATTAATTATTTTGAATATGGTAAATCCAATTAGATTAATCATATTCATTATCTAAATGGTGAAACTTGAGCAATTTAAAATAGATAAATATTCCACTAAAAATATAATAATCTCTATTAATTATAACTGAATTAAATAAAAGATTTCCTACATAATCCCTGGTCAACTATAGTTTAAATCTCCGCACCCAAAAAATAAAGTAAATAAATATTACTGTAATCAATTTGTTTCTAATGTTCAACTATTTTTTTATGAAAAAATAAAAGTGACCAAAAGTTATGTATTACCGCAAATAACCATTAAAATTCAAATATTTATATATATAACAATGAAAAATTTAGTACTTTGTATACACGCTTTTCTTATAGGTGTGTCATTCTATTAATAGGGATATTATCTAATGAGCAAATAAATTGGTCTTTTAATTAATATTTATTTAATTAATAATTACAATATATGATGAAAAATAATAAATAGGTATGATTTTATTTTTTATAAAATTTATCATGTTGTTTATATTTCTACATAATTAATTGATTGTTCATTTGATACGGACTTGACGATGTGGATATTGTCTCCTTACAATTAGTAATGTTAGCGTATCACATGCATGAACAATCTCGAAAAAGAAAATTTTCAGTTAAAACCATAAAATAACTTACCGGCGTGGAAAGGTAATTTTATGAGATTATTTTTAAGAATAATTGTTATGGAATATAAAAAATATTTAACAAAATATAATCTTTAAGTTAAACCATAAAATAACTTTAACATTACGTAGAAGTGATTTTATGTGATTATCCTTGGAAATAATTATTATGGGTTTTGAATAATTTTTATTAGTTTTGACATTGAATGTATTTTAGATGTATTTTTTTTTTCTCCCTGCTACTTTAAAATGAGAATAGCTTGAATGAGTTTAACAACAATTCATTTTATTATTTGTTGAATATTGATGTTATTTATTATTTTAGCATGATTGACTTTTTTTTTCTCCTTGTGTTTTAGTTCTAATATCTCATGTTCCACATATGGATATTACTTAATTTTGTAAGCTTTAATTATTAGAAACATAGGCTAATGCTAGAAAATGACTTCTATTTATAATTTAAGAAGATTAAACCATTCAAGTATGATGTATGAGAGGGTGAATGATTCAGAAGAACTAATTGAAAATTATTTTTATGTTTAATATGAATCTTAATAATAATATTTTGATAAATAAAAAAGAATAGAAAAATATGTAATTACCGATCAATTTGTATTTTTAGTGATTCTAATAAGGAAATCAACTACGTGATATCTTTAAAAAAACAACGAGACTTCATTAATTACGTATGCAATTAAATAATTCAATTAATCTATATAGTATAACAAAATATCGATCTTATCATACATACTACTAATATTACACTATACATGTGAATAAAAACATGTTTGATGATAATTATATATTGAAACAAACTGAATTATATTTTAAATATGTAAAATGACATTATAAAGTCTATTTTAATGATATTATATTTTTTATTATTTTTATTTTCAAAATACGAGGGGATAGAATTTCCCTCGATAAAATATCGAGGGCACTGAGTTCCCTTAATATCACTGAGGGGAATTATTTTCCTTCTGTACTTCATTGAGGGAATCATCTCCTCTTGGTATTTTGAAATTAAAAAAAAAAAGAATAAAAAATATAATTATCAATTAATTGGTAATTTTTATGATTTTAAAATAAGGAAAGCAACCACGTGATATCTTAAAAATAAATAACGAGACTTCATTAATTGCGTATGTAATTGAATTACTCGATCGATTTGTATAGTATAACAAAAGATCGATCGTATCATACTATTAATATTACACGATACATACCAATAAATATAAGTTCGATGACAATTATATATTAAAATCATGTGAATTACATTTTAAATGTATAGTATGAAATTATAGTGTTTATTTTGATTTTATAGAAAGAATTATATTTTTTAATTTTCAAAAATATCGAGGGGACAAAATTCTCCTCGGTAATGCCGAGTGCGTTTTTTACCCTTAATAATATTTATTTTTTCTTTTTTATTTTTTATAATTTGTTGAAGCGTCAAATACCCTCGGTATTACTGAGGGCGTAATACCGAAGGCATTTGATTCCCCTATGTACTTTCGAGAGTTTTATATTCCCATCCGTATTATCGAGGGGGTTTTTCGCTCGGTATATTTTCCCTCGAAAATCCTTCGACATTACCTTCGATAATAGTGACGGTAAATGTTGGCCCCGATACACTGAAGGTTTTACCGAGAGTGTCGTTGATGAAGGTTTAATCCATCGGTAGAATTCTCTCGATATTACTGAGGGCAAATATGCTTCGTAATCCATTATTATTATTATTATTATTATTATTATTATTATTATTATAAATTTTACTTCATATTTATTATATTTTTAATTTGTAATAGCATAAACAATACAAATTGAGATTACTAATGGCCAAAACAATTAAAACATCAAATTTATGATTTATGTTCTTGTATGCAAAATTACAAATAGACATACTATTTTACGAGTCACCAATCAAAAGTCGATGAAAACGACAACTCTACGAATATAATAACAAATATATTATACACCAAAAAATATCAAATAATACATACTTAGTGATTTAATTGATTAGAATCAATAATAACACTAATATTCAATTTATATATTTATGCACCATGAGGTCCGTGCATCGCACGGGTAAAAAGTACTAGTTATATTTTAAAAAGTGTATCAAATGGGAATTTTCCCTTATTATATTGTATTTAGTAATATTTAATTTTTTAAATATAATGATGATGGGTTAAAAAAGATGAGTGAGTGGTTAATTGTAATAAATTATTGATTGTAGTATTTAGCCCAAATGAACGAGCTTAAGATAAACACGCCTTACAGTAAATCTTGTATGGATATACAAAACTACACACACAAGAGGCGGATGTATAATGGGGTTTGGGTGGCACAGGCCCCACCAAATTTTTTAATTTTTTTAATTAACTATGTATTAGAAATTTAAAAGAATAAAGTGCCCCACCAATCACACACTTTGTGGAATGTGGCCTTATCTACATTGAATGGGCAGTTAGCCCAAAGAAAAGAAAAGAAAGTCTCAATTATTCAAGTCATGTTGTTGTATTGACCCAAATCCAATTAATTAGAAAAAAGAATAAATAACAAAGCTGTTGAAAATAAAAAATAACGAAGGAAAATAACCCTTTAAATTTTGAAAACCTAATCTAAATTTCTTAGAATTAGAGAATTTAAAGTTATGTATAAAATAGTTTCCAATGATTCATTTGATTGGAGTAGAAAATTTGAAAACTCTCTTGTATTAAGTAAACTAATCCAAACGAGTTGGGTCCCACCCACCTAAGTTGTAAAAGCGACCAAAGCAATCAAAGACAAACATAAAAGTCTAGATATTCAATATAGGAAAGTTCTAGATATTTTAGAGAATAAAAGATAGTAGAGTATTATATCCGCGATAAATATTTCGTAGACAATTCTAGTGTAAGATTTATAGTCACTAGATTAAATATATATATTTTAAGAATTTTGTTGGAGGATTTGTTAGTCGGTGTAAAATGAAATAATTTTGGGTTTTAAATAGTTCAAATGGTTGTGACTGAATTTGATTTGTGGGAGATTATTTTATTTTATCTTCAAATGTTGTGGTTTAATTCCACGAAAAGTTGTGGGACACGCTACCAATTGAAAAATCTTAATGAGTTCAAGTCTTTAAGAGATATTGATTTACAATTGCTATAACTTGAAAATCGATTTTATGAGATAAGTAAAGATTACTAATTTGTATGGTTTCATCATTTTCATTTGAAGTCTTTTTGTATGGTTTCATCATTTTCATTTGAAGTCTTTTCGATAACTTGAAAATCGGTTTTGTGAGATAAATAAAGATAACTAATTTGTATGTTTTGTTTTTATTATCGGCAATGTTTGTTTTAAATTTATTTACATAACAAAATTAATTCGCTTATGTTTTGTTTTTATTATCGGCAATGTTTGTTTTAATTTCATTTACATAACAAAATTAATTCGCTCTATTGAGTTCTATCCATGTGAATTTTCAAGTATTAATTTGTTATTTTTTGAACAAATATGTGATTACGTATTTAGAGAATGATTCATTTTTAAATGTTAATATTGATACGTTTGTAAGTCTATTGCAAAATATAAAAACTCAACGAGAATAATTTTATAATTTTTTATTTAATTATTATTTTAGATTGTGTACTTATTGTAATTTTAACAATTTCTTTATTTTTTTTATATTATATATTATTAAGTTGTTTATATCGGTCAAATTTTTTGTATACGCCCCTTCACACAAACACAAGCACACCTAACAAACTTGGTGGATACACCACCTAACTCTAAACCCATTTCCTCGGTACAAGCCATCATCTTAAATACTTGAACACCTTGTATTTAAGCCTTCAGGTTACTACTTTAATTGTTCTTCCCATTTTCCATGGATTTATCAAACACCGCAGTAGAAGCAGTAGAAGCATATCGAACTGAAAGACGACAATAGAATTTCAAAGAAAAGCGTTAAAATCACTTGAATAGATTTTTTTTTAATAAAATTCCTTATAATTCAATCACCTCTAAAATCTTTACAAATAGACCATTTTGTAATAGGTTTAGAAAACTCATATGCAATAAAATATCATGCACATAAATCATTACCTAAAATAAAAGATACCGTAAAATCATGAAAGTAATAAATAAAATATCTAAACAGTCCTAAAACATAATAAAGTTCCAAAAAGATAATATATATTGATAATGATATAGAAAATGTAATTCTTCTGGTTTTCACTTGGAAAATTTCTTAAATTCGGAACATTTCCAAATCAGTATGTTGAAAATATGGAAGAAAATGAATGGGCATGCCGAACATTTTAATTTTCGTAGTACTATAATACCTAATCTATAACTGTTACACGACCTTTGCATCTCTAATATTTGGGGCTATTTAGAAAAATGTCTAGTGACACGTATGATAATAGACCGTCGATGAAACCAATGAAAGTGAACCAGAATTTATTTGAGTGAACCTTGTTGACTCAGCAAAAAAAGTATAGGATACAACATGATTCAAACACGTTTTTAAAATAAATAATTATTGATATATTAATTTCATGTAAATACTAATTGCATTATTTTTAACTTTCAATTAATCATGTAACTTATTTACAATCTCGTAAAAATAGATGATACCAAAGTAAAAGTAAAATGATAATGATTAGAAACAATTTTTTTAAAAAAAGGAAAATTTGAAACAAAAAATATTAAAAAACATGTCGAAGCAAAAGAAAAAGGATAACACGTTTACATAGTCCAAAGTAAACTTAGACATTAAACATTGAAGATGGTCTTAGAATTTGTTTCGCTCTGGATCCAAATATCGGGATTGAAATTCTAAATTCTCGTTTGTTCTGTGCTCAACTTTTTAAATAGTATATTTAGTTAAACTAAACTATACTCCCTCTATTTCTTAATAAATGTCGTTTTAGAGTTTTTATTCTAAATTAAGAAACATAATATTTGACCAATAAATCGTCAATTAATTAATAATATAAATTGATAAAAATTTTAAAATGACACTTAATTTATAATAAAATCGAGTCCGTGTGACAACTGTAGTGGTGTAGGGACCTCTTAATGGAAATGGTCTGTTGGTGTTAAGCTGCTTTGGATCGCCTTTGACATCACATCACCTACAAACACTAGATTAGCTAGGGACCAGCCGCTAACACACATCGTTTCACCTTTGCTTTATTGCTAACATTTATACGAAACAAACTGCAGATCCAAACAGGCGTGGGAAACACCACTCCTTTCCTATCTCCATCACCTTTCCTATCCAATAATCTCTGACTCTTTCAAATTCTCTAAAAAGCCCGCCACCATCATTCAAATATCTCCACCTTTACTCTTCTTTTTTCTCCTTAATTTCAAAATTGAAGACTTTTTTTTTTCCCTCTTCTCTCTTTTCCCCTTTTCCTTTTCTCCCTCTCAAACCATTAATTAGTTTTTCAACATTCCTCGTCGGAACAACAATACACATGAAGGCCTCGTCTTCTAGGAACGGGGCGATATTCGCCGGTTGTATACCGAGAATATTGCGCCACATTCTTTGTTTTAGCGGCCTTTCTTTTGATGGTAATTATCTCAGAGAAGATAATAATGATGAGAAGAATGAGAAATTATTAGAGGGTTCAAGCACTACTCCTGGAATCGTGGCTAAGCTGATGGGATTGGAATCACTTCCGCTGTCTCCCAGGCATCGTCGAGGAATGATCATTCCGATCAGGTACCGGGAGGCCGAAGATGAGAATTTCTATATTTTCAGCTTCGAATCACAATTCAAGAAGAAGAAGAAGAAGAAGATTAGAAAGAAAGATGGTAATAATAATAATAATAATAAAGAAAATAATAACGCCGTTTGGAAAGGGGAATTGCAGGTTGAGGAGGAGGATGGGCGGAGCAATGTGCTTCGTCCTTTGAATAATAATAATAATTGTCAAAGAAATGTTAGAATGAAGCGGGCGAAAGTCAACTGTGACTCAACTGAAGTTGACTCTGAAAATTCGAGCCCCAATTCTGTTCTTGAGTTTGTGGAATTTTCAGGTGATCGGCAACAGCAAGCTTCTTGTTCAGGTCTGATGGATTTTTCACTTTTTTTTATTTACCAAAAAAAATAAAAAATCTGGAGAATTTTTTGGTAATTATTATTTATGTTTTTTTAAAATTCATAAAACAGGGGATATTACAAGAATGGGAAATTCAAGAATGAGGAGGACGTTGTGTGAGGAGCTTGACAAGTGTGAAGCTGGCAAGGAGAAAAAAAACATTGTTATTGGGTTTGGCGAACAGAATGTTTATGGAGGAAAGTGGGATGAAATTGGGATGGAGGTGACCAAATTGAGTTGGGTCCAACATGAAATATTCAGAAATCGGAATCATGTCAAGGAGATAGGTACAGATGTTGCATCTCTAATTCTTGGCCAGCTTTTGGATGAGCTGCTCAGTAACTTGAATCATTTTTGACTACGAGTTTTTTTTTTCTCTCTTTCTCCATGTATATAGCTTTTCTTAATAGTTTATTATATAAATAACAAAATTGTTGAATTAGAAATTGTTGAGGGTTTTTGGATTGAATATTTGCTTCTTGAGAAAATTATTGAAGAAAAAAGCAGGACGTCACCGTTTCATCCCCACCCTTTCGATTTTATTATTATTATTTTTTTTTTTCCGAGCAGAAGTGAAATATTATAGGCAAAATGCAAGAGGAATTGGTAATTCGATATCATTAAAAATAACGTTCCCCCTTTATTCCAAGCCAGAGATGTTTGAGTTTGAAGTTTTGCCGCAGCAAGGTTGTAATTTAATATAATTAAATATAGAGGAAATGATTCAAAATACCTATTTTTCGAAGGCAAAACTCTTTTATACCCATAATTGAACAAAAGATATTTTGTACCCATTATTAGATTAAAAAAATTTAAAATGTTCTTACTTGTAAAAATGGAAGATCAATCCAAACAATATCAATCCTCTCAAAACTAATCCCCAAATCCATCAAATAATAATTCATCTTCTCCGGCAGAAATAATAATGATACCGGCACACTTACCTGAGAAAATCGACGGGAAAGACTGGCAAAGCTAAAAAGAAGAAGTTCGACACTGACCCGCCGCCTGCCCGAGGCACCTTCAAATTAAGCCAATTAATTTTGTTAATTTTTTTTTTGTTGGGATTTTCCGCTATTGAAATTGGGTCAAACTTTTGCAAGTTGATTTTTTTTTAATACATTTGGGGTGAGTAGTTATATTTGGTTCGATATATTGTTTCATATTTGGGGTGAAAGGTGATATTTCTGTGTTTATATGTTTGGGGCGAGAAGTGATAAAAATTTGGGTAGAATAGTTTAATATTTTGGGCGATTAGTTTTATTTTGGTCGAGCAATACAAATATTTGGTTTTTGAAGTGTTTTTATGTTTGAAGTGAGAGACGATAAAAGTTTGGGGCGAGTAGTTTAAAATATTTGGGGCGAGAAGTTTTATTTGGGTCGAGTAGTTTAAAATTTTAGGGCGGGATAGTTTGGGGAGAGAAGCGATAAAGGGCGATTAGTTTAAATATTTGGGCGAACAATTTTATTTGGGTCGAGTAGTTTAAAATTTTGGGATGGGATAATTTGGGGAGAGACGATAAAAGTTTGGGGCGAGTAGTTTAAAATAGGGGAAATTGTCAAATAGTACCCAGGTGGAGGTCCATTTGTCAATTAGTCCTTCATTCAATTTTAAATCAAATAGTACTTATATTTTGCCAAATAGTCCAAAATTGTGATATGAATATACCACAATACCCTTACTATTAAAATAGCTAATAATAATACTAAGGGGCAATTGCCAAATACTACATAGGAAAAAATATTTTTATCAAATACTATAACTAATTATAAAAAATGTCAAATAATCCAATCACAAATATACAATTACAAGGTTACCCTTAATAATAATAATATAATAATAATAATATCAATAAACAATACACCACCACCTCCCGCCAGCCACCCCACCGCTGCTGCTGTCCGGCCGTCGAAAAATTTTTCGGCGAGATTTTTTTTTTTTGCCCACCAAATATAAAGTTAGAAATATCACTATAAAGTAAGAAATTTTTAATAATAATTTTCTTACTTTTTCATACATAAAGTATGAGATTTTCACTATAAAGTAAGATTTTTTTTTGAACATAAATTAAAAATATCTTTATTTTAGAAAATAAAGTAAGAAATTTCATTATAAAATAATAACCTTTTCTACTTTTTTGATTATAAAATAACAAACTTTCTTACTTTAAAGGATATACAGTAAGAAATTTTATTAATTTTTTGAACATAAAGTATGAAATTTCACTATAAAATAATAATATATAATTTGTATTAAATAAGAAAATACATAATAATAATTTGCTATTAAGCAAGAATTTTTTTTCTCTATTTTTTTTGGCAAAACAAAAGTGTGTAATAA